>CM076586.1:12952500-13465000 GCA_038430175.1 Ficus hirta
AGGGAGAATTGGTGGGTTTGCCTTTGTTCCTAGTAGTTTAAGCTATTTTGACAAGATAAATTATAGTTTTTGGTATTTATATCTTTTGCCCTTGCATCTTAAGGGAAAATGTTGAAGAGCAAGATCGAGCTTGACTCGGTTCTCTCACAAGAGATGGGTTTTATAGATTATGTTAAGTGGGTGAGATCCACCTATTGTGAGAGGACCAAGTTGGACTCGTTGTTGAACATCAAACACGCAACCACAAGAGTCATTGTGTGAAACCTGGATTTTTTTGTTGTCAAACTTCCATTCTTCTTCTCTGTCTAACAGATTACTAATCCCGATTAAAAGCTTAAATTGGGTAATTCATTACTAAAAAGCATTGATTGATATTTCAATAGGAGTGCTTGAGAGAAAGAATGAAGCATGCTAATGGAGGAATACTGTTTATATACATATATATATTAATTTAATACGTTTTATGTATTTTATTAAATGGGTGGTGTGTCGATTAATAATGGACGGGAATGGGTAGGGAAATTTGATAGGGGAACTTGGTTCCATTGCGTGGGACCTCTGGTGATACTTTGGCCACAAGATATTGGGCTCTGTTGTGATGTTAAGCACGTGCATTGTGTATATGAATCTTAAGAGCCATATTTGGTCATTTTATGCTAATGCGTGGTATTTCTTTTTTTGTGGTTTGAAATGAACATGCAATTGAAGCAAGTGGTTGTATGTCTAGAGCGAAGGTGTTTACTCCTTATGGGGGTTTTAACTCAAATGTAGACTTATTTTTTATGAGTACATGTATGAGGGGCTGAGGGGTTGTGTCATCACTTGAAATATCTCCTTTGAGAAGAAAATTGCTTTTATCACTCTCAAAGGTGGGCTCTATACTTGGAATGTGACGTCTGGTGCCTCTACATTGCGGAGCCGCATAGCATTGCTCATTTAATTTTTGAGCAATGTGTTGTGGCTTCACAATTTTGGACACTTCATTCTCGCATGGGGTTTGGCTTTACAGTACGATTCAACCCTGTTAAGATTGTGGTACTTCTATTGATATGTTGGCATTTTTTTTACTATTGTTGATTGGTATCGCTTATTGTCATTTAATCTAATTGTGTTGGACAGTAGGTTGCTTTGTTGCTAATTTGTGGATTTACATGTTCTTTCATTGTTATTCGGCTCCGGAAAGTCCCGGGGCTCGCAAGAAATACAGGTGGGTCACATCTAGCTCACTTGTATTTGTTGTGAGCACCGGGGCTTTTTGGAGCCCCAAAGCATTTTTTGTTTTCAGTATCATCAGCAAGTAGACCCTACCATATTTGCTGTGCTTCCAATATGAGAGGGAGTTGTATTATAGCTCGTGGGAGACGATGATGCTGCATGTGCTTGAGATGGAAGTATGTGCTGGTGCTGACATCAAACGTGATGGAAATCATCTTCCAAGTAGGTACTTAACCCGTGATTTTGAATTGTGGCTTATTGCAGTATCTGTCTATCTTCAAAGACTCTCTGTTTCTTTCGACTGTTATTGGTTAAATACAATTGCAGTACTCTTTTTAAGGAACAATTGCTTTACTCTCTTTCTTTCGATTCCTGTTTCCTGCTAAAGATGTGCTTTTTTTTCTTTTTTTTTGGTTAACCTTGCACCCTTTGGGTAATACAAAGGGATCTAATGGCTACATTTGCATGCTTAATGTTGCCTGTCTATGTGTTACAAAGTGCAAAGAGACAAGAACCCACATTTGCTTTGTATGGTATGTGTATTGTAAACAGAGTGTTGGCAAGTAGCACATCACAAACTGTATACTGAGTGCTTTTGTGTTTGGTCTTGAAGTTCATATTTTTCCATCATGTTGGAGCTGAATTTATGCGAAACTTGTTTTATGGTGTTGTAATTTCTTTTTTGAGCAAAGCTAGGGGGCATATCACAATCTCCTAGCCCCGTATAGAAATTGGGATTGGGTCCCTACGCTTAGATAGGGCCACCTCTTATTTCATGCGGAGTTGTGGTTTGTGGAACCTCGTGCTTTTGAGAGTGATCAAGGACTTGCAAATTTAGGAGAAGCTTTTAGTTAGCCAAAAAAAAAAAAAAAATCGATTAACTTGAAATTGATTAGGCATATATATTGCAATTTACATTCTATTTGTGCGTGCTATAAAGAACTTGTGATTTAACTTGTTTTCGTAACATTGGTTGTAGGAATTCCATTTGAAATTTGGCATGTTCTTACTTTGGTTAAAGTTTAAGACCATGCCGAATTTTAAATGGAGATCCTATAACACATGTCTTAAGCTATCTATTAGTACCACTTCTTTCCTTTTTAAGGCTCAAGATACCGTTAGTATCATTAGTTCAATGACTTTTTTTGTGTTCATGTGTTTAAATGTGTTGTATCTTTCAGATTTTGTGAGCTTTAGTTGAGATCTATCAAGCTTGCTGCTCAGAATAAGCCTCAAATTGTTCTCATTGCCAATAGTTTTGTACTTGGCCTTACTCATACAGTGAAGGACCAACCTGACTTTGATATTGGAGAATTGTTATTAGGTTCTGGGTGATAGGAATTCTGCATAGGTTCCGCGTAGCTCTATATATGAGGTGGATTGTTGATATTCATTAAAAAAAACAAGAATAGTTGCATCACTGTGGGACCTATGCATATATCTTTTTTCTTTTACTAGCAAATGGAATAGACAAACAAAGCAAAGAAAGAAAGGAAAAAAAAAAAAAAGCCACGTGACGAGTGTTGGAAGCGTCACGTGACGGCCTGATAAGTGTGAAATGTGGATGAAGGTATTGTAGAAGTGCCTTTCGTTCTTTTATATGTAGTAAGCTAAGGTAAGATTATACATATAAAAGAGTGAATTGCACTTTTACAGTGCCATTTGTCCACATCTTTAAGGGTGCCACGTGACGCTCGTCACGTGGTATATATATATATATATATTTTTTGGGTATATGGTAAAAGATTAAAAGTGTGAATGACACTTTTACAGTGCTTTTGCTCACACTTACCAGGCCGTCATGTGTTGGTTCCAGCACTCGTTATGTGATTTTTTTTTGTTTGCCTACATGTGCACGCTGTCCAACTAATTATTTAAATCAAGACGAATAAAGGAAAAGGAATAAAAGAAAACTCTCTCTTTCCTCGGCATTTTTTAGGAGCTTCTTTATGTTTGGATTCCAAAAATGAATAGGAAAAAAATTGAAGGGAAGAAGGAGAAAAGTGAAAAGAAAAAACTAGGGAAAAAAGTAACAAGTAACCTTCCAGTTAACCCCCCACTCCCAACTAAAGAATTGAAGTTTTTACCATAATGGAGTATCACTTGTATAGCAAGTGCTGACAAAAACTCTTGTTTTGTCAAAATTTTGTTTATATTCTCACTGATTTTTTTTTTGTCATTTAAATTTTCAGGGGTGTTTAATATTATTCTTCTTTACTTGATTAATTCTTTGATTTCTTGTTATTTTGTGTGTGGAAAAGTATGTGTAGATTCACAAACTTTACCTCCATGTGGTCATTAGTTTATGTCGTCTGCATATCTATCTGATTTCTTATTATTCTTTTCCTTGAAATTGAGTAACAGAGTAGGAATGAAATGAAATAATGTCTGGGGGATGAGTATTAATGGTTTCTTTTTAAGAAAATTAAACATCAATAGGTATAGAGTTCAAATCTTCCATTCAAGGTAAAATTGCTATACATTACTGTGGATTTGTTCTTGTTAATAAAAAACAAGAATAGTTACATCACTATGGGAACCTATGCATTTATTTTTAATCCTTTATTACATACTAGCTCGTGGATTAGACAAGCAAAGCATGGCAAAGCAAAGAAAGAAATGTAAAAAGAAAAAAAAAATGCCATGTGGTGAGTGTTGGTAGCGTCATGTGACGGCTTGGTAAGCATGAATGAAGGTACTGTTGAAGTGCATTCGCTCTTTTAATATGTATGTAGTAAAGACTTTATTACATATACATATTAAAAGAGTCAATGGCACTTCTACAATGCCATTTATCCACGCCTCCAAGGGTGTCACGTGTGCTTCCAACCACCTCTTTCCTCGCGTTTTTGAGGAGCCTTTTTACGTTTTGATTCCAAATCAACAGGAAAAAAATTGAAGGAAGAAAGAGAAAAGTGGTAAAAAAAAAAAAAAAAAGCTTGGGAAGAAAGAAACAAATAGCCTTCCAGTTACCCTCCCACCTCCAACCAGAGAAATGAATTTTTACCACGATGGAGTATCACTTGTGGCAAGTGCTCACAAAAACTCTTTGTTTTGTTAAAATTTTGCTTATAATTTATTCACTCTGATTTTTTTTGTCATTCAAATTTTTAGGGGTGTTTAATGTGAATCTTCTTTACTTGATTAATTAGTTGATTTCTTGTTATTTTCTGTGTGGAAAAGTAAGAATGTCCGGAGGATGAGTATTAACGGTGTTTCTAAAAAAAATTGAATATTAATAGGATATAGAGTTCGAATCCTAATACTAATTTATATATATACTAGGTTATAACATGGAAAATGGAACTACGGGAGCTCCGACTTATATATATACATTAGTTGTATGTCCGTGCGAAGCATGTGCGTGCGAAGCATGCATAGATTTAATTTATTTTATATACATATATATATATATTACTTTTTAAGTTTTTTTTAGAAAGAATATAGATATTAAAATTTTAAAAGAAGAGAGCAAATCAAAAGTATTTCTATATGATATTATATACGTAAAAGTAAATAGATCATATAAAAAGACAAAAAAAAAAAAAAACTGTTGGATAGGAAAAATCAAATATAAAACTAATTAAAATGTTCTATATAAGAAGGAAAAAGATGTTTAAACAGGAAGACAATTGAAAAAAAAAAAAATTGGTGAGCACAAATCAAGTTAGGGATGCATATGAGAAGAAAAAAAATTTTAAGTAAGAGCACATTTGAAAAAATAATATCATATACATGAGTTAGGAAGGAAAAAAAAAAGTCAACAAATGATAAACTAATCAAGGGTATGCATGAGAAGAAAAAAGAATGGTCAAAAGAAAAAGGCATATATTTGCCTTAACGAAAAAAAAAAAGAAGAAGTTAACATAATAATATTGTAGCCTATCACAATAAAAATTAAAAGTAAATACTTACTTAAAATTATATTTTTATAGGGACAAATTAGATTAAGAAAGTAAATCTATTGAAAAAAATGATATGTATGAAACTTAAAAGGGTAGGAGTTGGGGGGAAAAAAAAAACAACATTAAGTGCAAGAGAAGAAATCAATAACCAAGAAAAAAAAAGACATCACCACAAGAAAGATAAAATAACCTAACCAAATTTTTGAATAGTATTTTTAGGAAACTCTCTTTTAAGATAGTTATGGATATATATATACACACACTAGGTTTCATTTATAAGTAAATCATATGCATCGGTGTCCCTTAATAGGGTGCCATAGATTTTTCTGTTTCCTTGAACGTGGTCCCCTCATATCGAGCGTTGCGGAACTCTTCATCGGATCCTAATAGCATTTCTCCCTTGACATTGTGGACCGTGAAAGGCAGTAATAGAATGGCGTTACTTTTTGCTGTTCATGACAGTTTTGTGCTCTATACTCTTGCACTCTTGATTGCTTATAATCTGCACTTAAGCAACGATATTGGTCTATAAAACAGAGTTATGTTGCCACTTTACTTTCTCTCCTCTTGTATGATTTTGCCAAGGATTGTTTTGAGTAATCCGTTTTCAGTGGTTTTTGTCAATGTCTTGACATTGATCAACAGTTGAAGATGAACAATCACATTACGATTCCTACGTAGGAATCCGAGTTCTAACTGTTTCACTAATTTCTCCTTGCACATTAATCCTGTTGTTTTCTCTTTTAGGAAAAAAAAAAAAAAAAAGAAGAAAAAAACATCTTTCCCTTCTCTTCTTATGCAATGGTCTTTCAATTTCACACCAATTTATTGGAAAAGAACACACTCGTTTCGTACCGAAAAATAAAGACACATTACTAATGTTGTTTTGAGTCATCACTTTGAGTCATCACTGCAGCTTCATGTGATCTATCAGGCTTTTACCATCAAGCCTGCTGCTCAGAGCCAGCCTTAGAAAATCTTCGGTGCTGATAGTTTTGTACTTGGCTGTGTTCTTTTTTATAAGGTCTGGTAGAGGACCAACTGTGCCTTTTATGTTTGGACCGTGAAATGCAGCAACAGAAATGCGTTTGTTCTCTGTGTTCACAACGGCTCTGTGCTCGATGCTTTTGTACTCTCCGTTGCTCATTGTCTGCATTTGTAAGCAACGACGTTGGTATACGTATATATTCACATGAGTAAAGTTGCAACAATATCACATCTTGTTCTTATGATTTGACTAAGGATGGTTGTGATTAACGTGATTATGCATTTTAAGTCGTTGATTAATGTGATTCTGATTTCTCATATTGATCGACGGTTGAAAATGAACAATCACTTTAGGTGTTGTTATTCTCAATAATAGACTATAATTCCTTGTTTTTGCGACTAATTGGTAGTACTATTAGGAAAACCTCTTTTGCATGAAATTTTTTATATCAAGTGATGTGATAACTTTTTAGCCATAGTAGGTAATATTGTCACCGAATGCATGTGTTTAAAATTTGTCACATCATTTGGTGTAAAAAATTTCGTGAAAACGCTTGATATGGAACACAAGCATAAGTAACGTACCTCAATGACATCACCTATGTTTACGATGAATGCGTTCGGGATGGGCTCTACAGGAACCCATTTACCGTACTTCTTAATCTGTAAACCTCGGACATTGCTAACTTGGAGTAGCAGTGTCAATCCCGTGGCATCAGAATGTGGACTGATACCGACTGCCTTGTTAGCCTGCACACAAGGCGGGTAAAAGTTTATCTTTATCCCTTGTCTTCCGTCCTCAAACACACTAGTAAGTGCCTCGGAATGGAGCCCGAGGTTCCTAGACATGAACCTCAATAGGCAGATCGTAACTTTATGCAATTCCCGCGAGTATTTGTCCATGTTTTCTCTGAAGACGATAAATGAAACAACTGTGATTGCCTTATCCAGAGAACTATGTGTATTGTATATGTTACATTCAAGGTTTTACCTGAAAGAAGTGGGATGTGTGGGCCAGAACCTCATATCCCGCACGGCGACAGGCCGAGCGTTAAGGAAGAACATGTCTCCCCAATCAAGCTTTTGCTCTTCAGATAGAACGAAGGCTTGCCCGTATCCTTCAATGTTGTTTGGAAGCTGAGCATATGCTGTCTTCTGGTCCAGTGGTAGTTCGAAGAATTCCTCTATGTCGATCTTCGTCTGCTCGATGACTTCCTCGGGAACTCCATGGTTGATTAACTGCCTCACCATGACAATCAATACTAAATGTTCGAGAGTTGTCTCATTCGATGTAAGTTAATCGTAAATTCTTTTTTTCGATTCAATTATTTTGAATGTGATCTGATAACTAAAAACTGTCCTAGCAGGAAGGTATTTTTTCGTATTCTGTCACAGAATTCTCATGTCTACACGATCTACAGTTTATTGAATTTTATGATTTTCGGGGTTAAGTTATGTGACTGTACCTGAAAGAAGCCCCAGTTTTTACAAGCCGAGTGAAGTCTTTCCAATTCACCAAGGTGGCCAGATGGATCATGTTTTTCATCAAGCAGTTTGCTCATATCGATCGTCGGAATTTCGAGCGAGTGATCTTCAATGGAAACCGGATCAAGTTCAGATTTGGGTCGGAGATAGCGAGGCGGGATTTCCTTGAGGTTCCTTGAAGCAAGAGCTTGAACATTCTCAACCGGGAGAGAACCGCCATAGTCAACTCTCCTAAGCTCCTTGGTCTCCATTTCCTTTCCAGTTTTCGTTTGGTAATTTGAGCCGGCTTAGGAGGTTTTATTTGATGTTCACCGTCAAAATGTTACTAGTTTAATAAGCTTTTTGTGGATTCGTATCTATAAAGTACGTCATATATGATTTTATTATCATTATTTCTCACTCACTCCTTCAATCAAGGTTTGGCCTTTTGCACCAACGCCAAGGGAAAAAAGGACAATACTTTTCTTGTTCTTATGTTAATATATTCTAAAAAAATATGCAATGATCGTGTGTAATAATCTCTTTGGAATTGCCCAAACTTTTCTTTGCTTTGCTCTTTTGTTCAGTTGTGTAAAATAACTTAAAAATTAGACAAAATATAGACAGTTTTTAAATACTTATTTACAAAAAAAAATTAAATTTTTATTTAAGAAAATAATTATTAATTAATGATTGATTATAATTAATTAATAAAAAATATATATTAATATTATTCAATTATTAATGAATTATGCTCAATCAGTCAACTATTTAAGTGGTCAAAAAACAATCATCAACAACTTTTTAAAAAACTTTTGAAAAAAAAAAAAAGGGCGTTTATCCACGTATTCCTAAAAAAATTGCTTATATTAAGGCAAGTTGTAGGTGGAGGGTACATATAATATTTAAATGAATATATGGGCCTTAGTTTATCCCATCTAAATTGTACCATTATCCCTATTTTAAAAGAATTATGCTGTGTTCTTTGTTTTTAAGCACGGGGAAGAGGATTGAAGGCAGGCGGGAGTGGATTCATCGCTAGGTTAAATTCGTAAGTAACCATTCCATGCATGGTGTTTCAAACCAATTCATGGATGTTTGTTCCATTCCACAAGATCTAGTAAAGGACTGATCATGTCTCCAATTTATGGTATGGTATTTTCAATATTCCTAGTACATAAATTTTGATGTTAAATCAAAACACAATATAAATTGTAATGAGCAGAGTCTTATTAATAAGGATTACTTTTTATTTTATTTTATATGTTATCTTTATTCTTAAAAGAAAAATTGTTAACGGGATTTTTTGTTTTTCGGTAAAGATTTCATGACCATTGGAGAATCTGCATGCTTGTGTATTCATATCTAAAGGGGGAAAAAAGTAGCTCTTATTATTATTATTATTATTATTATTATTTTTGATATTCACACAAAAAAAAAATACACAAAATCCTATGAGTTAGATCAATGACAATGATTTTAGTGGACGTATAAGTAGACCTTATTAAATTATATATTTCTAAATGTATCATGGATGACAAGCACTCGATAAGACAGATAAGAATCAAACTTAAATTAAAGCATATGAGTCTTAGGTAGACATCTTTCAACCACTATACACGTGGTGGTCCCTGGTCTTGTGCGCTATCACATAATACTAGTAGGTAAAGTTATTGCAATATTGAGTACCACCATTCCCATATGTCAATAAATATCCTTCTATCAGTTTTAATTGATATATTGGTCTATTATAATTTACATGCCAATGCTTCACATAATCTGTTTCTGACACATATCTTTATCTGGTCTTCCCCTTACCTTGAAAATATACAACTTATCTCATTGGACAAGTGACCCTACTCATAATCATATTGACTGTATGCAAACACATTGATAATATAAAAAATCGAGATTTGTTGACAATAACTTTATATTAAATCTGGGCACAGCAAATGATATTTCTTATATATCTCTCTCCCTCTGATATTGATCTTTATCCCGTCTTCCTCTTATCTTGAAGATATAAGACTTATCTCATTGGACAGGTGACCCTACTCATAGTCATATTATTGTAAGCAAACACATTGATAATATAAAAATAAAGATTTGTTAACAATAATTTTATATTAAATCTAGACACAACAAATGATATTTCTTATTAAATGTAACGGCCATTCACGGATCGTTACAGTTGACTTTTCTTTTCAACATTTATCTCTTATAAAATTGTGAAAAATAATAAGCTTTAAATAAAAAAAATATTAACTTATCAGAAAACTTTACTTAAATAATTTTAGAAAACTCTAGAATTTTTTTTAAGACTATATCAAAATAACCTTCATAATTAAAATGAATTTAAAAAAAAAACCAATTTCATGAAATAAAATTTAAGCCTATATAAATCATCCAATCAAATAATAATAAACTAAATTCTCAAAACTTTGTTTGAAATTAAAAATGTCCATCTCATGATCGTTCATCCCTTTTTCTGTAACACATCGTCCTGCTTCTGCTTCAACCTCCTCCAATACTACATCTTACCCTTTCATTTATCTGCAACATGAATTAACTTATATAAGCAAAGGCTTAGTAAAACACTTAAATCTCACAAACGTAAATACACATTTTTCTTTTATCATCATAAACATCATCATAAATATACACATCATTTAAAAACTTTTTAACTTTTAAAACCATTATATATATTGGGCCCGACGTTGTACCATCATAGCGTGCTAGCCACGGAAGGAATTGTTCGATTACACAAAATTACAAAACTTTATAAAAACTAATAGCCAGTCTGCTGTCCCTTCAAAAATTCATAAAAATTAATACAGGACTCCAAATGATTTGAAATAATTGAAAACGAAAGTAGACATGAAGATCTTTTTAATGGTACCTAATTCGTTAAAAACGGAGACCGTTGGGACCCTCAAAATTAGTTTTGATTCTGATTACCAAAATTTTACAGAAATTGGCAGCAGGACTTCTACCACTTTGAAAAATCATAAAACATCGTACATGTCTCCAAACAACTTGAAACTGGTTTTAAATGAAAGTAGACATCCAAGGTTTCCTAACAATATCAAATTTGTTAAAAACGGAGACTGTTTGGACCCTCAAAAATAGTTTTGAATGCTGATTGCTAAAATTTTACAGAATCTGGTAGTCGGACCTCTGCCTCTTTAAAAAATCATAAAAGTTCACACATGTCTCCAAACGATTTGAAACTGATTTCAAATGAAAGTAGACATCCAGAACTTCCAACAATACCAAATTAGTAAAAATGGAGTCCGTTGACATCCTCAAAAATAGTTTGGAATACTTATTATAAAATTTGAAAATTTCCAGTAGCAGTGGTCAAATCCAAAAACATTAAAAATATAAAAATTATCACCACAACGTATATGATCACACACACACACACACACCCAAAACAGCCTTAAGATATGTTTCTAATATATTAAATTATTAAATCACCATACTAATAAAATCATGGATCAAGAAATCAAAAACCCTAAAATCATCTTGTTGACAAAATTCAATCATTCACAAAACTTAACATATTTCTAAAACAATAAAACCATCGTCAACCAATCATATAGCCTCCCCCAATCATCATTTAATGGATATTTCTTATCATTTCCTCAAACTTATATGAAGAAACTCATCAAGAAAATCATCTAACCCCTCGAAGGATCCCAAACCAAAACAAATAATAAAATCGTCGTCATCAAACAATAACAAAAACATAAATTCTTTTGATTTTGGCTTGGACGAATTTGGAGGTTTGGTGGATATGTTACATATTTATATATATTTTTTGTGCATGTGAGAGGAATAGAGAGAGAGAGAGAGAGAGAGAGTAAGCGAGAGAGGAAACTAGGGAAGTGAGAGAAAGAGACTAGAATTTTGTATCTTATAAAAATTATAAGTGATTTAATCCCAAATAAATTTTGGAATTAATTAGGATTCAATTATTGGTTTAATTGTCTCTTAATAGGTGGGGAATGGCTGTCATTAGGGTGTGAAAATATGTGGGAGGAAAAGGAAAGTACCAGGTCAACTTCTAGAATTTTCGCACCTACAATCGCACATAATAAACTGGTTGGTGATTAGCAGGTATCTGGATTGTATATTAGTCATAACTTCTTACTTTGTTATCGGATTTGTACAAATGAGTAGGCGCTGGAAAGCTTATGAAAAGCTCTATAAGTTTGTCTAAATTATAGAAATAATTTCAGACATTTAAAGGTTCTTAATTGAGTTGAAAATTAACGTAATATAAAATAGGTCTTTTTAGGATAACATATTTTTTTTTTTGCCGATTGCATTAGTTGAATATTTTATATATATATATATATATATATCTACAAATATACAGATATATAAGTATACACACCATACATATTAGTAAACGTATATTAGGTGGTATGCTATACATATACACAAAGATTACGTAATATAATTATATTTAAAATATTTCTTTAATTAAACAATCACACAAAATTATCAAATCATCATAAAAATTTATCAATTTGGCATGAATTTTGTTCTAGCACATCGAGTTCTCGTCGCGTCCATGTGAAAAATAACTCAACATAACATTAAAATTAACTAATTACTATCTCATCACATTACCCATATTAATTCTAATATTAATTTTTCAACATTATTGTTAGGTAACATTTGGGACGTTACATTAAATAAGAGAACAAAAGCTAGAGATAACAATTAACTTTCAAAAATTCGAGTCGGGACCAGTGACCTCACTCATCACCATGTAGCTCGTAAGCAAATCCATTAACAATATAAAAATCAAGATTTGTTGACAATAACAGGGTGTGAGATTAATCGTTTTGAAACATCTCATGACTAATTAAGGGAGCTTCATGAGATCCAATATACTCTTACCACCAAGCTTGGTGCCCACAATAAGCCTCACATAGTCATGGTGGGTGATGGTTTTGTAGTGAGCCTTAACATTATTATTATTATTATTTTCAAGATCTGGTAAAGGGCCAATCATGGTTGTGAGATCTGGACTGTGAAATGCAGCTATTGAAAGGCGTTGCTTTTCTGGGTTCACTAAAGCCCTGTGCTCTATGCTTTTGTACTCTCCATTGCTCATTATCTGCACACACACACACACACAAACACAAACACATAACCTTTTACTTTTAGTCTATGGTTCTACTTATTAAAAAGAAATAAAAACACTTCTAAAAATTTGAACATGGGAATTCTTATCAAAACTCCTTTCTTCTCACTCGTTAAGCTAGTCCAAGCGGGATTTTAACGACTATATATCTTCTATCAGCCATTTATGCTTGTTAGTCTCTGATATAAAGCGATTTTTTTTTAATGTCTTTTTGAGCAATGCTATAATGTTATACCACAACCCAAATGGCTCTCAATTCATTAATCTTGTTATCTTAGCACTGTAGCCATGGCTGAGCTATAAAATTTTAAAATATACGTTACTAGATGTGCTTTTGTGCACCGTGACCTAAGGGGCGGTCAGCGGATTTAGGTCATGTGGGCAAAGTGGGGGCTAATTTTTTCTTTTAACTTTATTCTAAAAATTTATGATTTTTCTACTTTGTCCTCACCGACAATTAAAAATCTTCATATAATACTCATTAAAACTTTATCCTTTAGTTTTTATATATTAATGTTATACAATTTTTTTAAAAAAAAATTTGTACGCACCCACTAAAATTTCTATTTGGCTCCACCACTGCGTTACCCCCTAACTTATTGCACAATTGCAACTTTGTTCCCCGAGATTTTTTGGGATGATTTGCTACACATTTACAAATTTAAGGAGTAAAATGTCAAAATTAAAAAAATTTAGTGGACAAATTACAACTGTACAATAAAATCAAAGGACAACGGTGCAATTTAGCTAAACTAATTTTTTCCAGATAATTAATCTAATATTTTTTTTTCAATTTTATAAAAAATAAGTAAGGTACCTCAATGACGTCGCCTATGTTGACGATGAATGCACCGGGGACGGGTTTTACCAGCAACCATTTACCATTTTTCTTGATTTGCAAACCTTGGACATCATTCACTTGGAGTAGCAAAGTAAGTCCCGTGGCATCAGAATGTGGAGTGAGACCCATAACCTTGTTAGCCAGCACACAAGGCGGGTAATAGTTCATTCTCACTCCTTGTGTCCCATCCTCAAACACACTCGGAAGTGTCATTGGATTCAGCCCCAAGTTTCTAGACATGAACTTCAATAGCAACATTGTAACTCGATGCAATTCCCATGAGTATTTGTCCAGGCTTTCTCTGATTTGACCGATCAATCAATTGATCAGAGTCAGAAAATTTTTTCAGTGAGCGAACAGTATGAAACATACAAAACATAATTTTTGTTGAATGACCGAGATTAGAATTATAATTTATCGCTCTAAGTAAGGGGCACAATTGAAATTTTGAAAAAATTCTACACAAAAATTATCACCTTAAAATTTGAGTTCGAGCACATGTCCCCGCTGAAGTACATGTATATGTGTATTTTGTTTATTTTAAGAGAAGAAATTGTGAGAATTGAAAGCCTTGTTCTTACCGAAAAGAAGCGGGATCAGTAGGCCAGAGTTTCATATTTCTGAGGGAGGCGGGAAGAGGAAGAAGGAAAAGCATGTCGCCCCAGTCGAGCTTTTGCTCTTCAGAGACAACAAAGGCTTGGCCATAGCCTTCAATGCTGTTTGGAGGCTGAGAAAAAGCTTGCTTCTTTTCTAGTGGCAACTTGAAGAATTCCTTCATGTCTTTCTTCATGTTCTCAATTACTTCCTCTGCAACCCCATGATTGATTAACTGCCTCATGGCCATCACACAATTTGTCAAAGTTAATTTTAGTCCCAAAAAAAAAAAAAAAAACTACTTTTGTCCCCGCTTAATAATAAAGAATAATTCTGACCATACCTACTATATCGTTTTTGTACCATATTAGGACCCCTTGGAAAACAGAAATTATGACTCCATCAATTTGCAATTTTATAACCTATATTATCTATAACAGAAATTATTTTGTCATTTAAATTTTAAAAACTCCTGCTATATCCTTGAGATTTTGAGTTTGTCCCTTTTAATCCCTCATAAGAATTTCAGTTTAAAAAAAAAAGGAAGACAAAACATAAGGGAGTTAGTCCTACTCGACCACTTTAATCAGCATTCGGTTAACAACAAATAGAAAAAAAAAAAAAAAAATCACGTGACCGTAATTAACATCTTTTTATATATATTTTTAACAGAAATTCTAACATATAGAATTAAATGAGATAAATATAAAATTTAGGAGATAAAGTGAGAGTTTTTAATGTTTAAAGAAAAAAAATGAAAGTGACCCTAAAATTAAGAGATATAGATGAGAGTAATTAAAAAAAAAAAAGAATAGTTAATTTAAACTGATACACCTTGCAATAAAAGTAAGTATAGACTTATTGTTACGTTATTACCTGTAACCACGTAACATATATTACTTTAAACTTAAACTTTAAACTTTATGCCAAAAACTTAGATATGGGTGAGAAAACAAAAAATAACTTGAAATGGCTCAGAATTCCTCTCTTTCTTTCCTCTATCTTTTTTTTTTTTAATAATTAAATAAAGCTAAGGGAAATCTGGCCATATACTAACTTTCCAACGAGATCAATCACCACCTCTGAGTTTAATCATGCAAAACTTTTTATTAATTAACGTGGATAAAAACAAAAAAGCTTGGATAGATTTTCAAAGAGAAAACAAATAATGGAAACAAAACTAAGTTTAGTTTAAGAAAAGGGAAAAAAAAAAAAAAACTTGAAAGTAATAATTGGAATGTTTCTAGATCACTAATTTACCTGAAAGAATCCCCATGCTTTACAAGCCAGATGAAGTTTTTCCAATTCATCATGGTGGCCAAGTGGATATTCATGATCATCAAGAAGTTTGCTCATATCAATTACTGGAATTTGATCCAGTGAGTCCTCACCGGAAACCTGATCAAATTCGATGTCATGTCGAAGATAACGAGGCGGGATTTCCGTCAAATTCCTCGAAGCAAGAGCTTGGACATTATCCACCGGGAGAGAACCTCCATAATCATCTCTCTTGATCACCTGATCACTCTCCATTGTAATTAGTATTTCAATATAGGAACTCAAAACTTGATATGGTACCAAGACTTTGGATATTATATATATGTAGCTATAAGTGGCTGTTTTATTGGGACGGCACTGGGTCCTTTTTAATGTCTTAATTGTCTAACTAAATAAATGAAAAAGGGCAAAAAAATTCTAGCCAAATTCTCCATCGGAGTACTTTTTTTTTTTTTTTTTTAAGATGTGATTTTGGTCAGAGTTAACAATAAATAATGTGCACTATTAAAATGAGATCCTATAGTAAAATATATAGATATATATATATATATATATATATAGCTTGGCCGGCTTTTTATTAATATGTCTAAAATCAGGGACAACTTATTGTTTTGACACAAAGTCTATCTCGGTTTTGCAGTCTAGTTCACATTGGAATCCTAATGCCATGTACTGTGCGTTAAGATGGGGACAAACTAGTTCTTTTTTTTTTTTTTTTTTAATTAGCAAGCAATGTTCTGAAGATATTCATATCGGGTTTCTTACTCTCTCTAACGTACAGTAATCTTTTTTTTTTTTTTTTTTTTTTTAAATAGGATATTTGGTAATGAAACACTTGTCTACTCAAATCACTCTCTTCCTATTCGATAAGCTAGACCCAACGGAATAACGGATAGTACTGACCTTTATGCCTATGCTAAAATAGCGAAAACATACAATCCGGTTTTCTTTTCCCTGGAAAATTCTAAATTGAATTCCAAAGTCTTTTTTATAGACAAAATGTCTTTAGCTATGTTTGTGGAGTCTAATGTATTACAACTAGTTAAGTCATGTACTACATGATAAGATATAGACGGTTTGTCTCCATTCCTTCATGAGTGATCAATTTATACTAAATAAACATGTAAAAACTGAGGAGTAAAATGATATTTATTTATGCAACATTGACTTTAGAATTTATAACACTAGTATGTGCTAAATGATTCTTTAAGTCTTCTCACATCGATATAATTTTAACTTGTACACATGTGGAGATTAAAGAGAACAAGAGAAATATAAAACTGCTGAAAAATTGAGTTTTCATTTTTAAATGTTAACCTGTTAAGTGCAGTGGTCCAGTACCCATATATACATATTAATATTGTTGTCTTTTTACAAAATAGGACTTGGGTTTTTTTTAATTTTTTAATTTTAATCCTTGACAAAACATATTCTTGAAGAAAAAAATTTGCCAAAGATTACGTGATAATTATATCCATCTACCTAAATTTCAAACATATGGGAATTTTTTTTTTCTTTTTCAAAAAGTGAATGGTTCATCATTATAGGAAAAGAGACATTTCTTAAGTTCCTAAGGAAAAGAATGTTCAATTTCTCATATAAACTTAAACTTATTTGCACTATTAAGAGATGTTAGCCTCTACGGTAAATGTACTGGCATACCACATACTAATACTGAGCTTTGGCTATCACTTGCACCATACATTTCTTAATTTGTATGTGTCATCCTTGTACATGGATTACGTTAATCTTCTCTGTACTGTTCCAATTTTATCGGACGTCTCCAAAAGGACATGCGATCATATCACACACGTTAAACGCTCACAAAAGTAATCACATACACCATAAATATCCTCTTATTTTTAGAGTAAATACAGATATTATTCCCACGCGCACACACACACTCGCCTCTCTCGCTGTTTCCATGTCTTACAAACCACCCTACATATTCATCTTATCGATCCACATACGTATCTTGGGAAGTCACTGCGCGAGCTTCATTTGATCTATCAAGCTTTTACGATCAAGCCTTTTAATCTGGTAAATTCGCGCCAAATACTCCTCATAGCTGACACTCTTGTACTTGGGTCTGCTTTGTTTTACAAGATCCGGTAAAGGACTGATCATGGTTTTGATAGCGGGATTGAGCAATGCAGCAATCGATAGACGTTGCTTTTCCAAGTTCACAACAACTCGGTGCTCTATGCTTTTATATTCTCCATTGGTCATCATCTACATGCAATTGTGAGAAAAACAAACTATTGGCGCCGAATTTTGCAAAACGAATTAAGTTTTATGTGCAACTAAAAAACGATGAAAAATGATAAATAATGTAACATGCGGCTGTCCTAGTAACATGGCTTACCTCAACGATGTCGCCTATGTTGACGATAAATGCACCGGGGACGGGTTTCACAGGCACCCATTTGCCATTTTTCATAACTTGCAAACCTTGGACATCGTTCACTTGCATTAGCAGCGACAACAAGTTCGGGTCGGAATGTGGACCCAGCCCCATTACCTTGTTAGCTTGGACACATGGTGGATAAAGATTTAGTCTCACTCCTTGTCTTCCCTCCACTAAGAAACTAGTAAATGTCTCTGAATCCAACCCCAGGTTCCTTGACATGAACTTCAATAAGCAGACTGTAAGTTTCTGCATTTCCAATGAGTATATGTCCAAGTTTTCCCTGAAGTTAGAAAACAAAATAAAATAACTGCAACATTAGCTTTTGTCAATAATTATAGAGAGAACCAGAAATGAAAAATTTTGAAATGGCTCGGATGAGCTTCAATATTTGTTACTGATATGTATAGACAGGGGTGGAGCTAGTCTTCTACTTCAAATCAAGCATATACTACATTTTTTTATTTATTTAGTTATTTAGTGGAGCATACAAGTATAAACCAAATCTCAATTAGAAAAAAAAAGAAAAAAAAAAGAAAAATCATAAATTTTTTAAAGCTTATTTCGAAAAACGAAGAAGTCAGCTAGAGAGCTGCCTTGCTTGTCCTCAAGTGGCTTCGCCATTGTGTATAGGAGTACAATGAGAATTTTCGTTGGTTACATCATCAAAACTAAGCTAAGCTAATTCTGATTAAGACAAGAAATGTGACATCAAAATAGTTGGTTGGTAGTTTCTTTAACACCTAGAGAGAAACCTAGTGTCTGTTATATTGTCTAATAAGAGAGAATTTTGGAGAACTTTAAATGTTTTTTCTATGTAGTATATTCATTAATATTACTTTCGAGAATCTTAAGTAGGGAAAAATATCCTATTCATCGATAGGATATTATGTTGAAAAATCAGATCCTTATCATGTTTCCTTAGTTCTGCTCTAATTGTTTTTAAAAACATGTACTACTAATGGAGATGTCTTATCCTAATTTCTCGAAAGAGGGGGGGAAAAAAAAACGGGAATAATGCATAGTACTAAACTACTAATGGTGGGCACAAGGAAATTGACCAATAAATAGTGCTACTCTCATGGAACTTACTCGTACGGACATCAATATTTTACCTGAAAGAAGTTGGATGAGTAGGCCAGAATCTCATATTTCTTAGGGAGACAGGTTGAACAACGAGGAAGAACCGGTCTCCCCAGTCGAGCTTTTGCTCTTGAGAGAAAAGAAAGGCTTGCCCATAGCCTTCAAAATCATTTGGCAATTGGGCATAAGCTTTCTTTTCCTCAAGTGGTAGTTGAAAGAATTCTTGTGTGTCAATCTTCATCTTCTCAATCACTTCCTCTGGAACTCCATGATTTATTAACTGCCCCGTCATCACAATCACCAACATCAAACTGAGTTTCATTTGAATGAGCTATATATATTGTACTACATTACACAAGTTTTTTTTTCCTGTTGAGTTGACTTTTTGAGACCGAAAATCATTAATCCTTTTTTTTTTTCCTTTAAGAAAAAAAAAAAAAATATATATATATATATATATATATATTTCATTGCCAATACACAATCTTAGAAATCTAAACTCAGTTAAATCTCAAGATAAATGATTTTGATGGATTCGCCTTACGCATCCACTAATTTTTGTCCTTTTCATGTCTCCTAATAATATATGTAATCTTTTATATATGACATGAAATTTTAATTGACATGACATTTTAAATGTGATATAGTAATATCAAAAGACATGAAAATGGGACAAAAACAAAGGTACATAGAACTCGAATATGATTTTGGTGCGGTTTAGGCTGTGAATTTTACCTGAAAGAAGCCCCAATCTTTACAAGCCGAATGAAGTTTCGCCAATTCATGATCGTAGATAGATGGATCTTTGTCAAGTAGTTTGCTCATGTCAATCACTGGTATATGGAATGAGTCTTCAACTTCTACTGGATCAGTTTCGGCCTCATTCTGGAGATAGTAATGTGGAATTTCCCTCAAGTTGTTTGAAGAAAGAACTTGAACATTCTCGAGTACTTGCGGGACAACAACCGAACCTCCATAGCCAACTTCTTTCCTAAGCTCCTCATGACCGTCCATTTCTTTCAACAGTTTGACTCAATGGCCAATTTCTTTGTGGAATATATTCTGAAGCTTCAACTCTAATACTGAAATTTTCTAGTATAAAAAATGGGCTGGTATTGCATTATTTATTTATTTACTTTTTTTAGACCTAAACCATGTGTTTCACGTTGACAGGTCGTGGAAGAGTTTTCAATTAAAAAAAAAAAAAAGAAGAAGCAATTAGTTTATTTGGATTAATTTCATTGCCCTATGCAACAAGGGGTGTTTCAAATGTTAGAAGCACAGATCATATGTTTTCTCATTCCTGTCTCTTTTTATATTAATCTAATGTCATGTTAGTTGAAACTAATTTAGTTGATACGACATTTATTTACAATATAATATTATAATTAATATGACATGATACACGATACGTAATTATTCTCGGTGCCCCATATATACATATATATATATATATATATTGGCATTTGTACCAAAACTATTATTTTTCTTTTCTTCTGGAGGACCTCTACATTTATTTAGAATGACATACACCACTGGATGTAAGTAGTTTAATCTTACACGAAAAGGGAATCTTGAGAAAATTGCTCTAGATTGGTTGGCTGGCTGGCTACCTAATCCTTAAAGAAATGCAAAAGACAACGAGGCAGACAAAACTAATACACTTTGTTTTATTTTGGTATCATGTGCTGTTTCGTATTGAACTAGAGAATTGATTTGCTCGATTGATCCGATAATTTGGTGACCTAATTTCTTGTCAAAATAGTTACTGATCTCCTGCCTGGAGCTTTTGAATCGAGCTGCAAAACGTTGAGATTTGAGATGAGTAGTGTAAAATAATCATTCTTCCCTTTCCTACGCGATAAGCTAGCCGGCCTACTGGGGTAATGGACATTGACCTTCTTGCAAGGGCAGAGCTACATTGTGAGAGCCGCGACCCCCACTGAATTTTTCTCACTTTAAAATTTAGTTTGATTTTTTTTTTTTTTTTTTTTTGTGATTTTTTCTTTTTGTCCACACTCAAAATTAATTATCTCATGTAAACCACCACTAAAACACTACTGTTTTACTTATTAGTTCATAAATTTTCAGCTGTATTGAAAATGAAGTTATCATACAGAATCTAATTTTATTATATGTCAAACTAAAAGACTAGCTCCGCCACAGTCCTCTTGCCTACTCTAAAATAGTGAAAATATAAAAACCAGTTTTCTTTTCTGTAGAAAGGGTAAATTGAATTCCAAAGTTTTTTCTTTTTCTTTTTCTTTTTGTTTTTTTTGAAAGACAAGATGTCTCTAGCTATGTTTGTGGAGTACATAACAACTAATAAAGTCGTGTACTACATGATAAGACGAGACAATTTGTCTTTATTCCTTCATGAATGATTGATTTTATATATCAAATTAAACATGTAGAAATTGAGGTGTAAAATTATATTTATTTTATGTAACAATGGCTTTGGAAATGTGTAATACTGGTATGTGCAAAATGATTCTTTAAATCCTCTTAAGGTCGACCATGCCCGATCATGAGTGAAGAGAAATGTGTAACATTAGTTTGTGCAAACTGATTCTTTTTAAATCTTCTCCGAGTCGATATAATTTAACTTGAACATTCTTGAAGAACTTGAGAATTTACCAAGCATTACGTGATGATTATTTCATATTCTCAAATTTCTCGCATAATGGGCACATTGATCTTTTAAAAGAATTAAAGGGTCTATCTTTCGAGGACAATAGATATTTCTTAAGCTGCCAAGTACAAAAACATTTTTTTCCTTCATAAAACTGTCAATTTATTTGCCTATAAAGAGGTATTAGCCTTTATATATGGTATATGGCCTGGCATTGCATACTACTGCTGAGCTTTGGCTACCAATTGCCCCAAACAATTCTTGATTTGTGCATGTCACATCCTTATTTAGGATCGTATTAATCTTCTCTTTATCGTTCCAATATTATCCGATGTCTTCGAAGTGACATGATATCACATCATACACGTTGAACACTCACAAAGTAATTACACATACTGTAAATCTCTTTAGTTTTCACAATAACATATAGATACTATTCACCTTAATTAATGATCCACATACACATTGTGGGAAGAGGAGTCGTTGTCTAGGACTATTTGCCATTTTTTGAGTCACTGCTCCAGCTTCATTTGATCTATCAGGCTTTTACTATCAAGCTTTTTAATCTTGTAAATTCCCTCCAAATACTCCTCATAGCTAACATTTTTGTACTTGGGTCCGTTCTGTTTTACAAGATCCGGTAAAGGACCAATCATGGTTTTGATATCGGGACTGAGAAATGCACCGATCGAAAGACGTTGGTTTTCCAAGTTCACAACAACTCTGTGCTCTATGCTTTTGTATTCTCCATTGGTCATCATCTGCATTTGTGAGAAAACAAACAACGGTGCTGAATTTTGCAACACGAGTTCGATTTTATGTGTAACAAAAAATGTGCAGCGTTGGTGCTCGTTTTTATCAACGATTGAAAATGAACAATCACGCAACATTTAGTAGCCCTTGTCACATTACTTACCTCAATGACGTCGCCTATGTTGACGATAAAAGCTCCGGGGATGGGTTTCACCGGCACCCATTTGCCGTTTTTCTTAATTTGTAAGCCTTGGACATCATTCACTTGGACTAGCAGCGACAACCCGTTAGGGTCGGAATGTGGACTCAGCCCTATTACCTTGTTAGCCTGGACACATGGTGGATAGAGATTTAGTCTCACTCCTTGTCTTCCCTCCACAAACATATTGGGAAATGTCTCTAAATCCAGCCCCAGGTTCCTTGACATGAACTTCAATAAGAAAACTGTGAGTTTCTGCATTTCCATCGAGTACCTGTCCAAGTTTTCTCTGAAGATAGAAAACAAAAATGAAATTACTTTTATGCCCCGTTTGACACGGTGTTTAATTATCATTATGGTTTTACCCCTTTTTGAACCCTTTTTAAAAATTTAGGGACCTTTTAATTAAAAAAAAAAAAAGTTTAGAAACTAATCGGCATGTTCTTAAAAAGGTCAAGGACTACGTGAGCAATATGAGCAATTTATTCTTATTATTAGTACAAATTTAGGGGAAAAAGTAACATTCCAATATTTCTCGAAAGAGGGAAAAAAAAAAAAAAAAGAAGGGGAATAATGCGTTGTATTAGACTACCAGGAATATCCAATAGTGTTACTCCTATCTCATGAAACTAATGCAAATGGATATCAAGATTTCACCTGAAAGAAGTTGGATGAGTAGGCCAAAATCTCATATTTCTTTGGGAGACGGGTCGAACAACGAGGTAGAACCGGTCTCCCCAGTCGAGCTTTTGCTCTTGAGAGAAAAGAAAAGCTTGCCCATAGCCTTCAAAATCATTTGGCAGCTGAGCATAAGCTTTCTTTTCCTCAAGTGGAAGTTGAAATAATTCCTGCGTGTCAATCTTCATCTTCTCAATCACTTCCTCTGAAACCCCATGATTTATCAACTGCCCCACATCACAATCACCAACATCAAACTAAGTTCCATTTGACTAAGCCAATAGTGCTACATTATACAGGTTATTATTATTATTTATTATTATTTTATTTTTTTTGCAGTTGACTTTTTTTTTGCTGACAAGTTTTCATATTTGCCAATCCATGATCTTAGAAATCCAAACTCATTTTTAATCTCATGACGTATTATTTTGATGGATTCTGCTCACATGTCGTCTAATTTTTGTCCAATTTATTATCTACCCTAACAAGTTACCAATTTTGTGCCAGATGATAATATTGGAAGAAATGAAAGTTGACATACGTTATAAAGATGCTTAAAAGTTGAATCTGATTTTTGATGTGGTTTAGGCTGTGGATTTTACCTGAAAGAAGCCCCAGTCTTTACAAGCCGAATGAAGTCTCGCCAACTCATAATGATGGGTAGATGAATTTTGGTCGAGGAGTTTGCTCATATCAATCACTGGAATCAGAAACGAGTCTTCATCTTCTATGAGATCAGTTTCAGCTTGATGCTGGACATAGTAATGTGGGATTTCCTTCAAGTTCTTTGAAGAAAGGACTTGAACATTCTCGAGTACTTGCGGGACGACAACAGAACCTCCATAGCCAACTTCTATCCTAATCTCCTCATGACCCTCCATTTCTTTCAACAGATGGACTCAATGGCTAATTTCTTTGTGAAATATATTATGATCAAGTTTCAATTCTACTCATGTCACTTTTCTAGTTGTCAAAATGGGCTAGCCATGTTATATTATGTTTTGTTTTTGGACCCAAGCCATTTGTTTCACGTTATCAAGTAGGGAATCTTTTCAATTGTTATAATTATTTTTTTGAAGATATTTTCAATTATTATTATTATTATTATTATTATTATTATTATTTTGCTTTAGTTTTTATTGAATCAATTAGTTTGTTTGGACTTATTTCATTGACCTATATATATTACAAGGGACGGTTGTGGAAACATAAATTTATTTTTATTGCTTATAAGGACACGGAAAACATGACAAGCACTAAAGGAGGGATTTATATTACGTATCTCTTATTCCTGACTTTCTGTATATTACTTCAATAATATTATCACACCAATTAAAATAATTTAGTTGACATGACATTTTAATTTAAATGACATAATTTTTTAATCGACATAATATTTTTAATTTGACATGATATTTTAATTTAAATGACATAATTTTTTAATCGACGTAATATTTTTAATTGATGTAATATGAAAGTTGACGGGATAGTTTATTTGGTATTTATATTGTGAAGAAATTGTATTATAAATCTATAGGACCCACTTTTTTCTAAGGTAAAATTTTAAAAAATAAAAAAAAAAAGTAAAATAACTGTGTTGACCCATTCCTAATTATCTCTTATTTATATAAGGGTATACTTGTGAAATATGCTAGATTAGACATTTTATTTCCTTATGAAAAAGACCTTCTCAGCAGAGTACGACTATGATTAGCGTTCTCTCATTCAAGATTTTCAACCAAGACCTTTTAGGCTAGATAAGTAGATATTTTGATTCAAAAAAAATAAAAAATTTTTTTTTGGTGCCGCCATATTTTTCAGTGTTTTGTTCCAAAACTATTATTTTTCTTGTCTTTGTAGGACTTCTACATTTATTTAGAACGACTTGGAGTCAACTATAAGGCAATGCAAGTTGAGTAGTTTTTTTCTCATAGAAAGAGAATCTTTGAGAAAATTGCTATAGATCGGTTGGCTACCTAATCCTTAAAAAAATGCAAAATGCAACGAGAAAGTTTTTTTTTTTAATTTAATTTAATTTATTTTTTTATTTTGGTGCAAATGTTCTATCTCATATATTTAACTAAATTAAGCCTGGTTGATCCAGTAAATTGGTGAACTATAGATCCTAATTTCTTGTCAAAATATGTATTGATCTCCTGCCTAGAGATTCTAAGTTCAGCTGCAAAATTCGCAACACGCTTAGGTATCCTTTGAATTTCGAAAACGGATTTTAATTTGATCACTCTTGTACTCTGTGAAAGGGTAAAAAAGAGAGGATAAAATGATATAAATACCCTTAAAAAAGTAGTTAATGAAAGATAATCAATACATTAAAAAGCACTAAAAACTAAATAAAACATCAATTTTTCTTAAAACAAAAAATAGACAATTAAATATTTTTCACGTAATTTTTTTTGGGGCTAGATCATGATCATGATCCTCCTGGTTATTGGGTTGGTCAGAGCCACCCACGCCTTTTTTTTTTTTTTTTTTTTTTTTTTTGTAACTACAGACCAACTCTCTACAATGATAGCCTTCCGTTTCTTCATGTTCTTCCTTCTTTTTGTTCTCGTTTCATGTTTCTAGTTTGTTTGCTTGCTTGATTTTTTTTTTTTTTTTTGTGTTAGTTTGTTTTTCATACTCTTCCAAGTTACCAAAGCATATTAGTTTTTAAAAGTATCTTCTGTAGTCGGAATTTGCATTGAAAACTTCTACTTTTATGGCAAATTGCTGGAATCTAAAGTTTATTTTCTGGGTAATTCTGAGTTGTGATTCACGGAAGAAGAAGTGGAAGAAGAATTCTAACTGCTGCTTTTACTAAAATGCCCTCAAAACTTGCTACATGTGCATTGCACATGCCATTTTCCGTCCATAATTTAACAGGAGGAAAGTTAAAAATTTTTCAAAATACAGGAGGAACGTATGTTACAATTCAAAGTTCGGGAGATATTTTGTGACAAGGGATAAAGTTCAGGAAGAAAATATGAAATTTATCCTAATTTTTATTTATGAAAATGATTAATAGCCATTTTAATTGGCTGAACCGGTCAATTAATATTTGATATCAATCATTTATTGATCCTTTATAAAAATAAAAATAAAAGAATAATAAAAGATCATATTCCAAATTCAAAAAAAAAAAATTGAAATATTTATTTTTAAAAAAAGTTTTAAAAGTCCATTTACACACATATATAAAAAAGAAATGTTTTAACTATTTAGCATAAAAAAATTGAAATTAAAAATTTCTTTTGAGCGGGGATTGTCAAGGAAAAAAAAAAAAAGGGTGTAAAGTTATTGTTTAAAAAATAAATAAATAAAATTTAAGAAGCCCAAAGGAGGCAGTTGGCCACAGGGGCTCTTTCGCTGGCTCTATCCCTTGGCATGTTACATATAATGAATTCTATTCATGTGTCTTTATTCATGTCTTCTGAAAATCCCTTCAATAATATCATGACACGTCAATAAAAAAATCATGTTGTTTAATGCTATATTTTTTAAATTGAAAATATATGATAATTAAAATATGTGGCACGATTTTATTGAGAGAAACAAAAGTACACACAAATAAATGGACATAAGCAGATCGAATCCCATATAAATGCTGTGTTTTGGCTATCACACGACATATTTCTTGATTTGTGCTCGTCATCTTTGCGCATAGACAATGCTAATCTTCTCTTCCCATAACTCACGAACCAACTTGTAGTTTTCACCTTATTGATCCACATACTCATTGTGGGAATATAAGATTCATATTTTAATGCTACTTCATTTTTTGAGTCATTGCTCCAACTTCATTTGATCTATCAGGCCTTTACTATCAAGCCTTTTAATCTGGGCAACTCTCTCCAAATACTCCTCAAAGCTAACACTTTTGTACTTAGGTCTGCTCTGTTTTACAAGTCCCGGTAATGGAGCGATCATGGTTTTGGTATCGGGACTGAGAAATGCACCGATCGAAAGACGTTGCTTTTCCAAGTTCACAACGACTCTATGCTCTATGCTTTTGTATTCTCCATTGGTCATCATCTGCATCCATTTGTGAGAAAACAAAATATTGGTGCTGAATTTCGCAGTACGAGTAAAGTTATATGTGAAATTAAAAATGTGCGACCCTCATTTTTATCAACGATTGAAAATGAACAATCACATGACACGAAATTTGTCCTAGTCATGGAACTTACCTCAATGAGGTCACCTATGTTGACGATAAAGCCACCGGGGACGGGTTTCACCGGTACCCATTTGCCATTTTTCTTAATTTGCAAACCTTGGACATCATTCACTTGGACCACTAGCGATAATCCGTTCAGGTCGGAATGCGGACCCAGCCCCATTACCTTGTTAGCCTGGACACATGGTGGATAGAGATTTAGTCTCACTGCTTGGCTTCCCTCCTCAAACATACTAGTAAATGTGTCTGAATCCAGCCCCAGGTTCCTCGACATGAACTTCAATAAGCAGACCGTAAGTTTCCGCATTTCCACCGAGTATTTTTCCAAGTTTTCTCTGAAGATAGAAATAAAAAATGAAATCACTACAAGATTAGCTTTTGTCCACACAGCTCAGAGAGAGAACAATAACGAGGAATTTTGAAATGCCGGCCATTGTTGTTACTGTTATGTATAGATAGCGGCAAAACTAATCTTCTACTTCATATGGGATCTATACTACTTATATATATATACATATATATTTAAATATAGAAATAAAAATCAAAAGATGTGATATTCAATTGGGCGTACATGTATAAATTGAATATCAACGGAGGCAAAAAAATAAGTCAATAAAGGAATATCTTTTAAGCTTATTATAAAAAACTAAAAGGTCAGCAGGGGGCTGCCCCCACTCGCCCTCAAGTGACTTCGTCACTGCATATAGGAGTATAATGAGAAATCTTATTAGTAACGTCATCAAAACTAACTTGGGTAGTTAAGAACAGAAATGTGACGTAAGCATAACTAATAGATATTGTCATCAACAACCACAGAGAAACTAATATATATAGTAGATTCACATATATGACGTTTGTTTGAGAATCCTTTGGGTAGGAAAAATATCCAACTGATCAACAAAGTACTGTTTTAAATAATTAGATTTTTATCAGATTTTATTAATTCTGCATTATTTTTTAAAAACATGCACTAGCAGTAAGAATATCCTATCATATATTTCTCGCATGAGGGGGGGGAAAAAAAAAAGAAGAAGGAATATTGTGTCGGATAAGACTACTAGTGGTTTGGGCATTGGAAATGGCTAGAAGCACTAGTATCATGAAACTTATGCAGATTGATATCGAGATTTTACCTGAAAGAAGTTGGATGAGTCGGCCAAAATCTTATATTTCTTTGGGAGACGGGTTGAACAACGAGCAAGAACCGGTCTCCCCAGTCGAGCTTTTGCTCTTGAGAGAAAAGAAAGGCTTGCCCATAGCCTTCAAAATCATTTGGCAATTGGGCATAAGCTTTCTTTTCCTCAAGTGGCAGTTGAAAGAATTCTTGTGTGTCAATCTTCATCTTCTCAATCACTTCCTCTGGAACCCCATGATTTATTAACTGCCCCCGCCATCACAATCACCAACATCATACAAGGCTTTTTTTTTCTCTTGCTTATATGGTTGGCCTTCCTTTTTTTTTTTTTTTTTGGCAAACAAGCTTTAATCTTTTTTTACTTTGAGAAAAAAAATATATATATTTTCAATACATGATCTTACAAATCCAAGCTCAATTTAATCTCAAGATGTATGTTTTTGATGGATTCAGCTTATGTCACCTAATAATATCATGTTACCTTTTACGAATATGACATGAAATTATAATTGACATAACATTTTATCTATGATACGATATTATTGAAAGATATGAAAAGGGGATAGAAACAAAGAATACTGAAGTCAAATCCGATTTTGGCATGATTAAGGCTGTGGATTTTACCTGAAAGAAGCCCCAGTCTTTACAAGCTGAATGAAGTCTCGCCATCTCGTGATGGTAGATAGAAGGATTTTGGTCAAGAAGTTTGCTCATGTCAATCACTGGTACAAGAAACGAGTCATCAATTTCTACTAGATCGGTTTCGGGTTCGTGATGGAGATAGTGATGTGGGATTTCCTTCAACTTCTTTGAAGAAAGGACCTGAACATTCTCGAGTACTTGTGGGACGACAACAGAACCTCCATAGCCAACTTCTCTCCTAAGCTCCTCGTGACCATCCATTTCTTTCAACAGACGGACTCAATGGCCAATTTCTTTGTGAAAGTTATTTTGATCAAGCTTCAACTTGTACTAGTGCGATTTTGCAGGTCTCATAAAGGGCTAGCTATCGTCCATTATGTTCTGTCATGGGTCCCGAATATTCACATTGACAGCTAGGGGAATTTTTTTTTTTTTTTTCCTTTTGCTTTTATATTTATGAATCAATTAGTTTGTTTGGACTTATTTCTTTGTCGTATATAACAAGGGATGGTTATGGAAACAGATATTTATTTGTATTGCATGCAAGGACACGGTAAAAATGGAAGCACTAAAGTAGGGATTTGCATCTCGTATATTACTTCAATAATTTAGTTAAAAAATAATTTAGTTGACATGACATCTGAATTTATATAGAATAATATTTTAATAAACATAATATTTTAATTGACATGATATGTGAGACGTGACAAAAGAAAGATAATTATTATTTTATATTTTTTTCTTTCTTTTCTATCAAATAAAAATAATATGAAACAAATTCTTCTTTCGTTACGGTTCTCTCTTTCAAGATTTTCAACCAAGATCTTGTGTGCAATGTATAATGATTCTATATTAGTGCCATATTTTTAAGCATTTGTACCAAAACAATTCCTGTTGTTTTCTTTAAAGTATACTATACAAAAATACGAAATTCTCGTCCACTTTAGGCTTCAACCACGTGTCACCTATTTCTCTTCCATTTTTGCTTTTTTTTCTTTTTCCTTCCTTTTTTCATTCCCGTTTTTTTTTGGATGGGTTTATTGATACCCCAAATTTTACTTTTCTCACCAATTTTTTAAAATCACTTATCATATTAATTTAAAAATTAAATAACTACATGTTTCACCCCTTAATTTTTTCAAAAAATCCTTATAAATGAATTATTTACTTTTTTCTTTCTTCTCCTATTACAGTCTAAATTCCTATACATTTTTTTCCTTACTTTTTTTAAATGTTTTATTTTATTGTTATTTTTTAATTCATTTCCATGAGAATTTTTTTAGGAGAAGATTATTTTATTTTGTTTGTAAGTTTTTTATTTTCCAAGAAATAATAAGCAAATAGAAAACACATATACATGATGTGGATATATAATCAAATCTATTGATTTAATTAGTTATTCATTTTATAAATAATTAAGAATTCATGCAAACTCTGAAATGTGAGCTTTTTCTAATTATCTAATAAACGTATTGACCAAATTCATAATATTTTCAACCATGCTTGTAGAATAATCAGCTTCATCAGTATATTATCCTCAAGTTTTTATCATCTCAAGAAGAAGTATACCAAAAAAAAAGTTAATAGATTTTTATCTTGACATATAAACTGATGAAGAATTTTTATTGGATATCAAAAAAAAAAAAAAATCTCATGGGAAAAAAATTTAAAAATAAAAATAAAACAAAATATATCTAAAAAAACTGTACAGTGATTTAGTTTTAGTACGTGAAGAAAGAAGAAAGAAAGAAAAAAGACAAATAATTTAGTTAATAAGGGTTTTTTAGGAAAACTAAGGGGTGAAACGAGTAATTTTTTTAACTCTAAAACTACTTATTGATGATTTTGAAAAGTATATGGAAAAAGCAAAATATAAGATGCGAATAGACCCACCCTTTCTTTTTTCCGTTCCCTTTTTCTCCTCCCTTCCTTCCCTCTTCACTCGCTCTCCTTTTCTCTTTAACAAGGTACATGTTTGCATACATACAAATATGGAAATATATATCTTTTACATTATTAAAATCTTTTACATCATTTATTATTTATTTTTATGTTATATATTATATTATGTACATCTCTCTGTCTCTTCTCTTTACTATATAAAATCCCTTCTCTCTTTATCATCATATATTAAAAAACAAATGCTTCTTTCCATCCTTACTCCAGTGATCACCATATTGTTTTTTTTCTCTTTACTTTATTTTGTTTGCCTATGTTTTTTCTTATTACTTCTTTACCCTTACAAAAATAATCTTTTTTTTAATATATCCTTATTTAAATTTTTTTTTTTTTTACAATTCTCTTAACTAGTAATTTAGACAATAAATTATTTCACGTGCATGGTCCAACTAGTTATATATATATATATATATATATATATATATATGTAAAGAGAATTTTTCATAAAATTGCTGTAGATGGTCAGTTGGCTACGTAATCCACAAAGAAATGCAAAATGCAACGAGACAGACAAAACTGACACACATTGTTTTATTTTGGTACACATTTTCTGTTTCATATATTGAACTCAATTAAGCCTGGCGAACCATATATCTATTTTCTTCTCAAAATTATACTTTATAGATCATTTTAACAATATCTGATCTAAATGAAAAATAAAACAGCCCTATGACTCTTGTGTCAATTTATCCCCTCTCCCTCCTTTTAATTTTTTTTTCCTCTCTCTCTCCAACACCCCTTGTCCCTTGACACCTCCATCAACATGAATGAGTTCGCGTCGAATGAGATGCAGAAGTCGGCGGTGGTGGTGGTGGTGGATAGATTGTTCCGTTACTTAGGATTTGGTTTTGGCTCTATCTAACTTTTTTTTTTTAGAGTTTTTTTTTTAATCAGTGTTGACTGTTTGATTAAGATTATTGGGGATATTAAAATTAGGTAGCTTGTGATGAATTTAGTTCTGACAGCATTAGAAGGTTCTGGGTGTTTAAACTTTAAACATGTGTTATTCTGTTCTTAGCTTCCTTTTTTTTTTCTTTTTTTTTTTTTTTTGAAAATGACAAGATATTATTTGAGCAGGAGGGACCGTAGAAAATAACAATTTCCCAGGAGAAAAGATGTGCCATGGAAGGAGACTAGTGAGAAGCACTGCAAAGAGGGATTTGGATTATGTCTCTCCTTACGTTACTCCAATAATATTATTATTGAGTATGTATGATTAAAAGTCTAAGTCTCATATTGATTAGACATGAAATTATAATTCAAAAGAGTTGGGACTACTCTTAATATATTAACCTTTTATGATGAAACCTCAAGGACCACTGGATTTAGATGTAGCAATGTGTAAGTGTGAGATAAACCTCAGAGAAAAATCAGACAAAGATTAGTGGCCTCAGGAGAGATTACAATAGCATCTCTAGATGGAAACTCCATGCTAACGTGGAGCCCTAATGCGGTGGAGATATCAAAGTGTAAGCTTCATGGTTTTCCTATTTAAAGAAGATGGACTGGTGGATCATCATTTGAGAGGGGTTATGGTGATAGTGAGTTTTCGTTCGGGGGTAGGAATATGTGTGAATAAAATGTCCCACACTGACTAGACATGAAATTGTAAATTGTTTAAAAAAGGCTTGAACTAAATAAGCCAATATTTAAAGATAAAACTCCAAGTACCCAATAGCATGTCATGTGATATTTTAATTGACGTGATATGAAAGTAGACGAGAGTAAAAGAACACGAGAGTTCGATCCCTAAAAGAGACGCTCTTACAAGATTGGCGTTCTCTCTTTTTAAGTTTTTCATATCTTTTAGGCTGGATATAGTCATGATTTTATTTTGGTGGTGCCGATATTAGTATTTGGACCAAACTATTATTTCTCTTTTCTTTTGGAGGACCTTTACATTCATTTGGAATGACGTAAACCACTGGAGTCAATTATAGGACTCTGCCAATACGTCTATTTACATTAAAAAAAATATTGAGAAAATTACTACCTAAACTGACACACATTGTTTTATTTTGGAGCACATTTTCTGTTCCATAGTAAACTCGAGAAAAAAAAAAACCCGGTTGATCCAATAACTTGGAGAACTATATCATAGTTTGAGGTCAAAATATGTACTGATCTCCTGCCTAGAGCTTCTAAGTGGAGCTACAAAATTCATAACACCCTTAAGAACTTTTCAAAAGACTAATATAATCATAACAAAAGAAACCTACAAGAGCTTACACTTTCATACTCTGATAACATCATTTACCATGTTCGTCACCATCGACAGAGCCAAAAAAAAAAATTTCAGTGGGGGAGTAAAATATTAAACTAAAAGCTTAAACTAAAACTAAAATTCAAAAATTTTGTAGCATTGTTTTCTCTTTGTACCTTTGTTTTTTAAACTTGTTATTAAATATAATTTTATCTTAATGTTCCCAAAAGTACTTGTGAATTCATATAAAACTATAGTTGATTCTTCGTTAATTTGAGATATTAAATTTCAAATATGAAGTACTTAAAAATAAAAACCAAGGGTACAAATTGAAAGGCTTTTGTTTCGTTAAAAAATTGTAAATGTAGTAATTAGAAATAATTCGTGATCGTGGGGCAAATAAGGGATAAAATTGTAGAAACGTTTTGCCAAGGCGAAAACCATGAGGCCATTGAAGGAAATTTTTTTCAAAAGTCCAGGGGCCGGGGCATGAATCTAGGCGAGGCATATAAATGAAAGTAACACACACTAATAAGTCACACGAAGCAAAATAGTATTCTCATAAATACTAATAAGTCACACGAAGCAAAATAGTATTCTCATAAATTTCATGCAATATGATGTACCAAAAAACGGCACAAAGGAGAGGATCTCGCTGTGGAAGATTTGGCCTCAAGACGGGTGTAAGCACCGTCGTGTCGATTCATGGCGCCAACTTCATGTTGTCTATCAGGCTTCTACCATCAAGCTTGCTGGCCTGGTGAATCCTCCTCAGATAATCCTCATATCTAATACTCTTGTACTTAGCCCCATTCTCTCTTACAAGATCTGGTAAAGGACTAACCATGGTTTTCATATTTGGACACTGAAAAACAGCTATAGAAAGGCGTGGCCTTTCTGAGTTCATAACAACTCTGTGTTCTATGCTCTTGTATTCCCCGTTGCTCATCATCTGCATTTACAATCAACAAAATTGCTGCTGATTTTTTTTTCTTTTAAGCATAAGGAGAGTTGTATTTACATTATGTAAAGTGTGTTAATCCGATTAATAAGACCATTAAACATTTTCAATCAATGTTTAATGTTAATGCACGGTGCTCAAGCTGATCAACATCGCCTCGCACGCAGTTGCCACTAATATAAAGTAGCCACCGTTCGGATCTACAATTTGAACATATAATTCAAACTTTTTTTTTAACAGTGTTTTCTCCTATAAAAAGTTGAATTTCAATTTTCTGTTTAAATTTACTCTTCAAATTGAACCTATGATCCAAATCAAGGGCTAGTTGATCATTAGATGACAGTCACATAACTAAGTGAGCTTTTCTCTTTTTAGAGCCGAGTTAAAGGAGTAGACTCTCAAGCTTTACACAACAATTTCCAGTAATGTTACCTCAATCATGTCGCCTATGTTGACGATAAATGCACCGGGGATGGGTTTCACGGGCAACCATTTGCCGTTTTTCTTGATCTGCAAGCCTCGGACATCATTCACTTGAACTAGCAATGACAATCCGCTGGCGTCTGAATGAGGGAAACCCTTTACGTTGTCAGCCTCCACACAAGGTGGATAAAAGTTCAGCCTTATTGATTGCCTTCCATCCTCAAACGCACTAGTGAGTACCTCGGAATTGACCCCCAAGTTCGTAGACATGAAATTCAACAGGCAGATTGTAACTTTCTGCATTTCCCACGAGTACTTGTCAATGCTTTCTCTGAAGACATAGAGAGTGAAAACACCAATCAAGACATAGTTTGCTTCTATCCGCTTAAGAAGTTTAAAGCCTGTTCAAGCCCGTTTAGTTTAAGAAGAAGCTCTAACTACTACTATTCGAGAGCAATAAGAAGAACAACAACAAAGTCTACATAAAGCACACATATAAGATCTACCATGGTTCATTCTCACAAAATAGCTATGTCCATTTGTCGCTCTAGAGTTTTACAATGATTAAAGAAGAAAGAAGAAGTACAATCCGCTCTCATATAACAGAAAGAACCAATCGGACGGATTAGGCGCCACAAAAGTGAACACATAGAGTCAGAGTTCAGAGAATTATGGTCAATCTGCATCTTTTTGGTGAGGTTTTACCTGAAAGAAGCAGGATGCATAGGCCAGAATCTCATATTTCTTTCGGAGACAGGACGAGGAATAAGGAAGAGCGTGTCGACCAAGTCGAGCTTTTGCTCTTCAGGCACAAAAGCTAGCCAATAGCCTTCGATGTTGTTTGGCAGTTGAGCATAAGCTTGCTTCTTCTCTAGTGGCAGCATGAAGAATTCCTCTGTGTCATTCTTCATTTTCTCGACCGCTTCCTCTGGAACCCCATGATTGATTAACTGCCTCCCACCGCAAACACCCAAAATCAAACCGAGTTCCATTGAAATAAGTTCATGGTAAATTCTAGAAGATTCATTTACTTACAATATCTTAGCCTACAAAAGTTTTACACAGTACATGATTTTAAAGTCACAATAGGGTCTAATTTCAAAACTTAAAATATAGACTTTGTCTACGTTACCTGAAAGAAGCCCCAGTGTTTACAAGCCGAATGAAGTCTTGCTAGTTCATCGCGGTAGCTTATTGGATCTTGTTGATCAAGTAGTTTGCTCATGTCAATAACTGGAATCCGAAATGAGTCATCAGCTTCAGGCTGGAGATAGCAGGGCGGGATTTCCTTCGAGTTATGTGAAGCAAGAGTTTGAGCATTCTCCATTATTATTAATATTATTATTATTATTATTATTATTATTATTTTCTGTGTTACAGAAGAACCAAATCTCTCTGTTGAATCAATCTTTCTGCAAATGCTGCAATATCTATTTGGCAAATGGACCGTTCTATAACAATATTGTTGATGCAAGCAACATTATTATATCATAAGCTTCTAGGACCCTTTTTTATAAGATTTTTGCGATTAATGCCTTTTAAATAAGATGCATTCATAATCTTCATGTTATATCATAATCATATTAGATTAAAAAAATAAAATAATTTAATAGAATTTAACAGTTCAGAAATTAATATGTCATATCAATTGAGTACTCCTTATTCACAGAATTCTCCTTTTATTATTGTCGTTACTTTTTGATAACTCCTCTATAGAAAAGGATAATCTCCAACCATACTTCTTCTGACTGTGGCCCTATATGGAAATTTAATATTATTTGGTTGCTATATTCTAGAATGGATAAGAAACAAGCGATAATGCATATCTAGGTAAGAAAGCAAAAAAGTAAATGATTTCTTCTATTGAATAATAATAATAATAATAAACCTGTCTAGGCTTTGTAGTTTTGCAGATATATAAAGGAAAGAAAAGCTTCATGATATCACTTTACCCCACTTCCATATCAGAATTGATACCACAAGCATTTGCGCCTGAAAAAGTTTTTCGTACTGAAAGTTAGTGGATCTTTTTCTGTCAACTTTTAAATATAAAATTATTATTATTATTATTATTATTATTATCATTATTATTTATTATTTTTGTTCTTTTTGTAGATCATACTATTATGATCTTGTGATCCACCTTTTCTGATTTGCTTATGGATGCTTTTAGTAATCAACACTTTTTTTCTTGTGTGCTTTCCAATTAAAAAAAATACTTTTTTTTTCTTATTGCTACCCGATCGTTAGACTCCATATTGATATAAGAAATTACACTTATCAACAATTAAATTAGGTAAATAATGGCTTGAACTTTTTGGTCGTTATTTTTTGTTTGGTTTTACAATAGTCCATCAATGATATATTAATGATAGATAAAAGGTTTTACTGATAGCTCCATAAATTGATGATTTGTATTGACTAATCACCAATTAACAACCAAATATATTATATATATGTCTACATCCATCCTTGAATGTTGTCGGAATGGATCATCAAGTAATCGATCACTGACGAACCATTTAAAAAAGAAAAACAATTATTTTTATGAATCCATTTTCCTATAAACCTCTAAATTTTTATTAATAATTATACCAATAAGTGCAAAATTTTACAAAACAAAAGCGAATATTTCTATGGTAGATTAATGTCTTAAAATCTAATACTCAAAAGAACCTCTTAGTTCCACCTCTTAGGTGTTTACAAACCTACAATTTCTTCTGATTTCTCCTTGGTCACCTGTGAGGACATTGATATTCCCCATTTTGACAATAGACTTTGCAAATGAATCAAAGAAAAGTTCGTGATCCGAGGCAAATGCCCAAACCTTCTTTATGATCTCCCCTTCATGATCTTCGGTGACAAGAACCGTATCGGATCCTAGCAAGCCTTTGCCTTGGAGAATGTTGAGGAAGTAATGGTTGTCGAATTTGGCGGGTGTCATGTGATCAAGAGGGGCCAATGTGTGATCTTTTCCGGATTCCGGGCAAATGGACCGGAGGATTCTTCGGAAGGTGGTGTATCTCTTGTACTTGTCGCGATGTTTTCTCGAGTAATTCACATCGTCATATATCCTCTGCCTGAAACTTACACATCTTGCCTTCCCCATTGTGTGGCTTCCTGCTCATGACAATACCAAATATCTTTTGTTCAATGGCTGATCATCAAATCAAGAAAGAAAAAAAGAAAGATCAGAAAGGAAAATTTTTCCTTTTTTTTGTTCAGAGAGGAAAAAAAAAAAAAAAAGAAAATTGTTATCATGCCTCCCATTCCCTTCATCATTCTGGAGGTCCCGGGACCCACCAATAGAACAGAAAAGACCTAACTCAATTCTACTTGAAGGATGAGTCTAGTTTTCTCTCATGCCACAACACACCCAACACCTTGTAGCACATTGGCTGGGCAGGAGTCCTAAAGTCGAAGTGGAACTACAGAGTATCGAACTCTGGGCGCATCATGAGAAGAGAAGAATGAAAGGAGAAGTGGTTTTATACAAATATTTTCACATTAGTACCCACATATGAACTGTTTAGGCATATAAACAACAAGAATATCATTCTCTGCCACTGCAATGAATTCTCATCTTCGAGATCGATTTTACCTGATAAAGCAACCAAATCTCCAACATCAAGTCCTTGTAGTTCAAAGTTGGAAATGAGAGTCTCAAGAGAGGAATTTGGTGCAGGAATGAACTGATTGGCTCCGCTGAAGCTCGCTTCCAGTGAGTCTCTCCTTCCTAACAAAACTTCCCATCTAGGCCCACCTCTCTATAAACACAAAAATAAATAAAAATAAACAAACATATATTGTTAAAGAACACAATGAAGTTAGATATTGTTCAACCCATAATTGTGTTGGATATTATGCTCTTGTTTACATGCCTTTTTATCTTATGAAAATATATTATAGGAACAGAGGATGGAGTACCCAGATAAGTTAAGGAGACAATACATCTCTGTAAAATATATGGATCTTTCTGGAAGTGGCCACATGTATCACATTTACAGTAATAGGACTGACTCGAACTCAAAATCTCATCGAGGATAAGGAGCAATACTTTTACCACCCCACCAAATGATCGGTTGTGTTTACAAGCCATGATGCAACTTGTTCGAAACGTTTTTGTTACTATACAAGAAATTGTTCATCTAGATACTTCTCAGTACTGAACATATATATATATATATATATATATACATATTTTTGGTACAACAAACATAAACCAAACAATTCATTAACTTCTTAATCATGGTCACACTCTCGCTACATGAAAGCTAGGGAAAAATCCTTCAACTAAAAAAAAAAAAAAGGGCTAGAGAGAGAGAGAAAGAAGAAGAAGAAGGAACAATGTGTACCAGCTCAACGGCATCACGAGCGGCAATGGCGAGAATATCCGCACATGAAACTTTGTAAGGACATGACTCTTCCAAGTAGTACTTGATCTCGTCTATGACCTCAAATCCCCTCAGCGAATTCAAGTTAGGAACGGCCTGTTTTTCACTCACCGTACCTTCATAGTCATCTAGAAGAACCGATGCATCACACCCCTATCTCCACACAAAAAAATAAAATAAAATAAAATTTTATGAAAAACTCGTCTTATATAGATTCAAAGATGAAAGATATGAAACAAACATCATGATCATATCCTCTTTTTTTTAGCAAGAATATCAGTAATCTAAATGACACCTCTTTGAGGGGCTTTCTAAATGGCTTAAAAGAAAGAGTTCTGAGCCATCACATCTACATAGGATCCGTTTGGTGTACAGGTTTAAAATTAAAATTTTAAGTTGAAGTTGATTGATTTTTAAAAAATTAGTTGTATTTTTTATTGGTTTTTCAGAAAAAGACAAAAATTAAGATGAAAACTTTAGATTTTAACCTATACACCAAATGCAAGCGTTATCTTTTTAATTCGAAGCGATTCTACCAATTTATGATGTTTCTATATATAGGTAATAGGAATCCATTAGGATATGAGAGTGAGAGAGATCAGAGAGAAAGAACCATGACGAAGCAATCGTGAAAATGCAAGCGGAGGAGAGAAGCAGCCATTCTAGGGTTCCTGACCGATGCAATCTCGACGTGACGCCTCACGATGTCTTCTGCCAAGGGACAAGTCTCTTTGTAGTAGTCATACACAAGAGGCACATCCTCCTCACTCAAAGTTTCATTGGCATGCAAAATCAAGGCTAAAATGGCAATGATCAAGAATATCCCATTGAAATTGAAGTTCTCCATAATAGGAAAACAGTTAAAAACCAAACATAGAATTCTTGACATTGCCTTCTTTGCTATATAGCTAGCTAGTCAAACAAATATTGCCGTTTTCCTTTCTCTACTATTATTGGGGTTTTTTTTTTTAATGTTTCTTTTTCTGGTTCCAATTTCAAACCTACTTATCCGAAAGCAAATTCCATTTGGGTGTGTTATTACATATAAAAGTTGGTGGTTTGGTGCAACCAAAAATACCTAAATTTCTCATGTGTTCCTATTTAATTTTTTATTAGCTTGGTCGCCAATAGATCCTGCCCGGTCTTAATTCTCTCTCTTTTTTTTTTTAATATATATATATATATATATATAACTTGAAGATGTTGGATTATTTACTAATAAGATTTTGAAAGCCGCATGTATAGCAGTCACCGTGTGACAAATGGGAGGTCCGTTTTGTTGAAGCTTTAGAGGTTATGTCGTTTTTCCTACTTTTGTGGTTTTATTATTCTAGTCGTTGTTCATGCTATTGTCGTTTCACATTCACGAGTCGTTTTTAAGCATATTGTCGCTTCCTTTTATTCTTCCCTTTTTCGTCGTTGCATCGCCCATATTCTTTCTAATCACTTGCTCTTGTATAGTTAAGCACGTTTTTTTTTTTACAATTTTCGTTTTTTGGTTTTATGTCGTTTTGAACTTTTTTTTTTTTTTTGTGTTTTTTTTGGGGGGGGGGGGGGGGGGGGGGGTGTCGGCGCGCGGCGGGGCACACCGGCTCCTGAAAAATTTCAACAAGTTCATGATATTATCTTTTAGTAAGAGATGTCGTTTTGTTAGTCTATTGCCTAATTAGGTGGTTATTCCTTTTCCAAGCTCGAATAACACGGATTGCTTAAAATAATCACTTTGAAAAAAGAAAAATAAAATAAAAGGCCTCTGAAACACTGCTCGCTGGTCATAAAATCACTGTAACACAGCCAGTCAGGATTGAATAATTATATAGATACTGACCTCACATGGATATATGGACCAACACTATTATGACCAATGGCTTACAATACAGGTGGGGTCATGGTATCTTCAACCCCAATTCTATGAACAAAGACATAATACTCCTTTTTTTTTTCTTTTTTTTTTTTTTTGGGGTTGGGGTGGGACTAAAATTAGTTCACTTCGTTTTTTTTTTCCCCTGAATTAATCCACTTTGCTTGAATGCTTAGTATTAAGACCAACCCAATACTGATAAAAGATTGGCGAACTCTTCAAACTAGATAAAACAGAGCTCAAATCTATTGTCCTTGTTTTTTTTTTTTATAATTATTCTTTCAATTGAATTTTAGTATCTAAGTAAATTGCTTAAGTATTTTTAATATTAATTTCTTTTTTATTGGATCAAGTTGTTAAATTTAAATGACATATCAAATAAAAAGTGGACGATCAAGGAGATATAAAAATGTGGATAGTTGATCAGGAATTAGTAAAACATAGCAAGAGGAATTTCATTAAAAAATTACCCTACTATTAAAGTAGAATTGCAAACCATTAAATTATTACTACTGTTATTCTGATTTAGTTTCGATATAACTTGGATTTAGATATCTGTTATACATCAATAAGTTGTTTTTTCATACCATGTTCCAGAATTCTCAAAAAGAAATTATCTTTCTCTTTAATTACCTATATGTCCAGTGAGCTAGAGAGAACAAATCCCTAGTGCAAACAACACTCATTAGTGAAAGAAAAGAAAAGGAAAAAGAAGTCCCATGAGAAATGGAATGATCATATGTACTAGATATATGATGGAGCAAAGTTGAACTTGGAACTTTAATTTTTCTTCACAAAAAAGAGTCATGTCATTAGTTTGCTATCTGTCTCAAAAAAAAAAAAAAAAAAAAAAAAAAAAAAAAAAAAAAAAAAACATCTCCAAAGCCAAACTAGTCCCAAAAAAACAAATAACAAATAACAAAATAACAAAACGAAACGAAATGAGAAACAAAACAAAAACAACAGCAACAACAGCAAATCATGTCATTCACATGAACTCTTAATGAATGTACCTAAATCAAAAACCAGAGGAACCCAATCAAGAACAAAACTACTTTCAGCTCTTTATAATAAAACAGGCCTTTTTGGCTTTATTATATAGTATTTATATTCACACCTGATTCTCATTGATAAAATTCCATTCATAGTAATACGTCATATTTCTACCGTCACAGATTTTACTATAATGACGATAATAAAGTTTTATAAGAGAAATTCACACCCTCATACTCCCTTACGATTTTTCTCTAACCTCTCCAATAATAAAAACTTAATTACGGCGCCCCCTTTTAAGACAACCAAAATTACATGTGAAATTCTCAAAATACCCTTAAGGTTGATCCGTATACTGACTCTGCGTAAGGTATTTTTTCATAGAGTAATAATTAAGCTCCACAACTTAACACCTTTCACAATCAATGAACCTCACGTAATGAGACCCGTATTGAACAGGGGCATTCCATATGAAAGTACTAAATGTTAAAATAATTCTCAGGGCGTTTTCCACCAAGCCCCATTATAAAATTTTCCAACAAATGAAATGTTTCAAATCACTCTGGTCGTTTTTTCACACCATCCATGTGAACCACATCAGGTGGTGAAGAAATATGTAGCTTGAAAAAAACAGGCGATCAACTTGCACATGACGTTTTCAGTGTTCACATATATAATTGATCGAAGCTAGATACACGTGTACAACGCGTTTGAGATCTACTCAAATGCACAGATAGAGTTGTACGGTTCTAATCCTCAGTTTGAAACATAGGTTTGAGATATAATTTTTAGGTTGAAGTTAGTTGATTCTCAAAAATTTGTTATAATTTTTGTTGATTTTTCAGAAAAAGATAAAAACTAAGATAAAAAACTTAAGTTCACACTTATTATCCAAACACATGCTAAAAGATGCCAGAGAGAAGGAAAGCTAGAGGGAGAGGAAGACAGAATGAAAATTTGGGTAGAATTTATTTAATTTTTTAAATCGACCTTTCATATTATTATTATTATAATATATTATTTTTTTTTCTTTTGAAAATAACCTTTCATATTATAACTCGTTAGATAAAACAATGGTTTTTTTTTAAAGAAAAATATTAAGAACATCAATTCTAATCTTAATTTCTGAGTATCAACCTATATGACATATAATTTATCATTATTTTATTAATAAATAGTTAAAATATTATAACATCAATTGATTGTTTCTATAAATGAAAAGATAATAAATAAGTTAGTACTTAAAAAATTAAAATTAATCATTAGAATTAATGTACTTAACACTATTCTTTTTAAAAATACAAGACCCACAATTTTAGAACGTTATTTAACAAAATAAAGAAAGTGTTTAAGCCATTTACTAATTGACTCTAATATGAATCAGCTGCCATCTTTACCGTCCACCTAAGTGACACGTGGGGGCGCTGAGGGTGACCAGTGATGACCCTTATATATCTTTACTTTTTTTATTTTTGGATGAACCGTATGTTTGTCTTTTAATGTCTAAAGTCTAAACACGTTTTTTTTTTTTTTTTTTTTAACTCGTGGGTTTCTATTCTACCTAATTCAAAAAAACAAAAAACAAAAAACGTGTAAATTAACCTCTATACTCTCATTCCTAGTACTATTATATTTTTGTTAAAAAATATATTTGTTTCAAAGTACCATTCCAAAGTCCCCACACATTATATAAAGAGCTAAGCCAGCCGAGCAAACCCACTCAGTTCTCTCCATATCCATATCCAAATATTCCTCTTCATTGTCGAGTCTATCCCGAAGCGCATAGAATGGTGAGGTCCTCCAAATTAAAATACATACATATATATATATATATATATATATTTATTTAGGTGAATGGTTAGTTTTTGTCATCCTTTTATAATTATTATTAGTCGAAGTTCTTCTTTTTTCAGTTAATTTTTTTTTGGTTAATTAAGGATTTACTCTGATGTATTGCTAATTATATATTAATGATTAATCACGTTGATTAACTGTGATTAATAACTATTTTTCTGTTTGATAGGGAATTGATCGACAGTTTATCTAATTTAGTAGAACTTCGGTTCCTTTAAAAACGAGCTATATTTTTGTATGTATTAAACTCTTATGAAAATGCATATGCATGCATGCTTATTTATTTATTTATGCATAGGCCCGTTTGTAGTATCAATCCATACATTTATTTATTTATATATATATATATATATATATATATATGTTCACACTTGAAATTTATTTTGTAGGCAAGTCAGACGATTGTGCTGGGACCATGGGGTGGGACCGGTGGTCAAGCATGGGACGATGGGTCCTACACTGGTGTTCGAACAATAAATCTTACACATAAGGAGGCCATCGGCTCTTTTTATGTGGTCTACGATTTGAATGGTCAACCCTTTGATGGGCCAAAGCATATTAGTAACCGACCCTTCACAGCTGAAAAGGTTAGTTAATTTCTTTACGAAACTTTTAAAAATTTATAGTATAATTATAAGTTTTAAAAGTAAACAGCATATATAACTATGATATAAATGTGTATAACTTATTTGTATTGCGTAAAATAAATTATTTATATCGTAAATAATTGATTTATACCGTGAATAGGCTATTTACTTTAATAATGGATAATTATACTATTCTACTTTCATAAGTTAAAAAAAAAAAAAAAACGTGCTATTTACTGTAATTTATCTTTCTTTTATTACTTACTTCATTTATATTCATTACTTCTTCATTAATGTGTACGTATACATTTAGCTAATTATAGGTACAGTTCATGTAAAGGAAGAGAAGTTGATTAACCATCCTTTTTAAAAGCAATTTTTTGAATTTAAGTCAATATCCCTAATTTTTCTAAATAAAAACAAAATGAAATTAACTTTCGCAAATTTTTTATTAATGATTTTTTGTTAAATTATTGATTGATTTTGCTAAATCATTGATCATTAATTCATGATCAATGTCCAAACACATAAATTAATATTGATTCAGATTCAATAAAATTAGGGACATTTATATGACAATATTATGCTTTTTTCAGTAATAAGAGGAGGCGGAACACAATACAAGAAAACATAAAAGAATTTGAATCATAAATCACACACTCATGATGCACTCAATTACTTGAGCTAGCCCCAAATAAGCCTGCAACTATCACTTGTTGAGCTAGCCCAAATGACACTAAATTATAAATTAATTAATTATAAAAGGATCATTTTTTGCGTACGCATGTATATATATATATATATCATAACAATCATATTAATAATTGATATTTCTAACAATGTCTTAAATAACTTATGTATGCATGGCATTAGATTGAGCTACGATTCCCAGCTGAGTATTTACTGGATGTGAGTGGATACATTTCTACTGTGCCTGAGTTTCCCACTAAGGTCGTGCGGTCGCTAACATTCAAGACCAACCAGAGAACTTTCGGACCATATGGACCTGAAGAAGGCACTGCTTTCAGTATCCCAATTGAGAATGGAAAAGTTGTTGGTTTCAAAGGCAGATCCATGGGACTCCTTGATGCCATTAGCATTCACTTGGCACATTAAATTATGATCCTAATAATCTCATCGTAATATTATATGCAATGGTATTGGTAAATAAATCAAATCAAGTCAAGGGTATAATGGTAATATTTGTTGGTCTTAATAATACCAACTATTATTGTTAATTACCATGGATATGCACCCGAGGCATGATTTGAAGTGGTTTGCTTGTGTCATGTTTGTGAAGAAGTCTATTGTGTGAGTGAACTTATAGCTCTATATTTAGAGCTCTACTTAAATAAAATTTCCACACGCAATAACTTTTATCTTTTTTTCCCTATTGCTCTCATTTCCAATCTTTTCTTTTCACTCTTCCTTTCCATTTTTTATTTTTTTATTTTTTTATTTTTGGGGCAATTTTTATAGCAGGGAAGGGATTTTTTTTCCCCACCAATAGGGAAGATAAAGATTGTTTTAATTGTTGGATTTGCAAATTGTAAGTTTTTGAATTTATACAGTCATGGATCTAACGTTGAAAAACTGATTCAATGGTTAAACCACAACCTATCTCAACTGTTCAGATAATCTGGAAATTCCGTAATAAGATGGTTTTTCAGAACAAATCTTTTACTCGGAATCTTGCTTTAACAATGCTTTGGAGTTGTATTTGGGAAGCAGATTATTTACTCTTTTACTTTATTATTAGTTTAGGCACGTGCGATACTCGTATTTAGTTATTACTGAAACTTCAATAATATAAAGTATAAAATATGAATAATTATATACGAAGAAGAAAAATTATAAAATTTCTTAGAGATTAAAAAAGTAGATTGTTAATAAACTCAGGGAGCATGGGGAGTTTTGCATTAGTTGTTAGATTGTAAGAGGAAAAATGACTAAGAGAGCTATATTTGAAAACGGCTATTTTTGTTATTTTCTGCAATGTTACTTCTTGTTTTAAACACAAGAATATATTTGTGGATTTTTGTGTTTTTTTTTTAGGAAAAAAAAAAGAAAAAAAAAAGAAGAAAGGTAATGTTTATTTTAAACTGAAAATAAACATGTCTCTTTAAAAAAAAAAAAAAATTCAATGATATCCTAAAAATAAACAACAACTATGTCATTAGACATGCTTATTTAGGTTGTCGTTTTAATATTCCTAAGTCGGTTTTCCATCTAATTTAAGTAATTAAGTCCTTTTTTTCTTTATTCCCTAAAAAAAAGTCCATTTTCTTTAACAAACTAATCTTTTTGAGGTAAAATGGTTTTTTCTCTCTCTTTCAGAAATTTCTTTCAAGTGTTCAAAGTTGGTGCAACCATCTATACATAATTGCTTTATTGTTTATATTATCATGTTTTACTGATGTATCAAGGGACCACAACAATCATTTTTTTACCCATGTGATAATTTGTTTGTTTCCTACTATACTTTATTGTATTGCTCTCAGTAATTAAAAAAAAAATTAGAACATATATTTCCTAATTGAATAGCATGGATTTTAACCAGCAAAAAAAAAAAATAGCATGGATTTTATAATATAATCACTTTGGAAAAGAAAAATAAAATAAAATAAAAGGGCTTTGAAGCACTGCTCACTAGTCAGAAATTGTAATCATAGATATATTATGACCTTACATGGATACGGACCAATACTATTGTGACCAATGGCTTACATAACAGGTGGGGTCATGGTATCTTCAACACCAAGTCCCAACATATGAACAAAGACGGCCGTTTGATTGTTAGTTCTGTTTGAATTAAATTGTATTTTTTTCATCATGATTTTTATTTTTTTATGAAAAATTTTTTTATCTTTTCTGAAAAAAATTTTTATCTTTTCTAAAAAATTATTATTGAAACTTAAAAATCTTAAACTAAATTAATATTCAACCTTTTTTTTTTTTTGACCTTTTTTGGCTAAAATTAGTCCACTTTGCTTGAATGCTTAGCAGCGAGGCAAAGACTTATCTGTACATATGCCCCTGAACTTTTCACATTTGGCAATTTAGTCCATGAATTAAGTTTTTTTTTTAATTGATCCCTTGAATTTAAGAATCCTTGCATGGTTGGTCCTTTTGCCTACTGCTGTTAAATCCTTAACGGATTTTGGCACACGTGACTATCTCGGAAGGGGTTTTATGGTCATTTTCTATTGATCGAACTTAAAATTCATTTCTTGAACTTAAATTGATTCAAAATTCAGTAAATTTTACAACTTAATCGTAATTAATCAGAAATATACATTATTATTAACTGGAATTTTGTTTTTTTTTTTAAGTAAAATTATCTCTCTCTTTTTTTTTTTTTTTTTTGGTTATTGCTTCTGTTATGTTCAGGAGTGATTGAAGTATATGCAGTGGTATTTTTGATGTAAGCAGAGAGAAACATAGAAATCTGGGTTTGAATTTATTTTCAAATCGAATGATCTTTGCTGGGTTTATTTTTCTAAAAGATAATGTTGATTTTTCTGGGTTTTGGAATCCTAATTCTCGAGTTGTAAATAATTTAAAGGGAAAAAAAAAAAAAGAAGGAAAAAACAGATGAAAAAAAATCCCCAGTTCCTTGAGGGAATCGAACCACAAGCAGTTAAAAAAAAAATTAGAAAATAAAAAAACTTCCATAGAATCACAATCTTCCAATGTTGCTTAAGCCAAAAATCTCCATCTGCCATTCCATGTCTTGCATGGTCAAAAACTGACCAAGGCATAGGTACACAAGCCCAGAAAACCGACACAAACATCCACTCTAAATCAAGGACGTAAATTTTGTAACCCACCAAAACAAACAAAAAAAGAGGAAGTACAAAACGAAAAAAAAAAAAAAAATGTTTCGACTCTGCGGGCCTAGTTTTCGCTGATTATGGAACATGCAATGCCAACATCTGGTTGAGCAAGATCGCTACTGCGACGCTGCGATTTGGTGGTTGAGTAGAGTGAAGCTTTGCAATTTGTTCAAGAGAGAGGCGGCAGGGTCAAGGAAGGAGAAGAATGGGGCTACGGGTTTTTTTTTTTTTTTTTTTTTTTTTTGTTGTGTTTGCGCGTTTGTTTGTTTGTTTTTTTTTTTTTTTTTCCCTAATTTTTTGGGTTAATTTTCAATTAAAGTAAAAAGACGAAGATGGACCTTCTAAGTCAGTCACATGCAAGTCATGTGTTAAAATCTGTCCAAAGATTTAACGGATGTTAGAAAAAAGGACCAACCATGCAAGGATTCTTAAATTCAAGGGGTTAATTGTCAGGAAATTTAGTTCAATGACTAAATTGCCAAATGTGAAAAGTTCATGGGATATCCGTACAAATAAGTCTAAGACAAACCTGGTAATGATAAGATTGGCTAACTCGTCATGTTATATAAAACAGAATTCAAATCTATTATCTTATTTTTATATTTTTTTAATTTTTTTTTTCAATTACATTATAATAACTAGCCTTTTAAAGTATTTTTAGTATTTAATTTCTATTTATTTAATGTTATAAAGTTGTTAAATTTAAATAGCATGTCAAATAAGAAGAGAAAGGACTGCCGAGCATTAAAAAAAAAAAAATTGTGAATAGTAGAGTTTCAAACAATTAAACCATGATTACTTTTATTCTGATATAGTTTTGATATAACATGAGGATTTAGAATTCTGTCATATTAATATGATGTTTTTTCATACCCTTCCCAAAATTTTCAAAAAGAAAGGATCTTTCTCTTATTTTCCTTATACCGAAAAGATACATGATTATTTATGATATTTACCTATATGTCCAGTGAGAGAAAACAAATCCCAAGAGGAAACAACAGCCATTAGTGTGAAAATAATAATAATAATAATAAAAATAAAGTCTCAAGAGAAATGGAGGGATCAAATAAACTTAGATAGAATGGAGCAAAGTTGAACTTGGAACTTTCATTTTTCTACACCAAAAAAAAAAAAAAAAGTTATGCCATTAGTTTGCTGTCTGTCTCAAAAAATACAAGAAACATCTCCACAGCCAAACTAGTCCCTCACAAAAAATATAAAAAAAAAAAAAAAAAAAAAAAAAAAAAAAAAAAAAAAACACCCAAAAAAAAAACAAAAAACAAAAACAAAACCTTACACATGAACCTTTAATGGATGTACATAAATCAAAACCAATGGAACCAAATTAAGAACAAAACTACTTTCAGCTCCCTATATTAAAACAGACCTATTTTGCTTTGCTGTATAATATACACGTTCACACCTGATTTCTCATTGACAAAATTCCTTGTATGGTAATTGTACAAACTGAGATGGTCAAGTTCAGAAATTGCTTCTTATCCTAGCTCCATCTGCGTGCCGCTTTTGGTGGTCGTGGTACCGGATCGGCAGCATCTCGAAAATGCATTGGCCTAAAATCATACCAGTCCTCCAACCTTTTTTTTTTTTTGTTTTTTTTGGTCAGTGTGTTATGTAACGCCCTGCTTCAGAACAAAATCCGCGTTACAAGAAGGACAAGCTTCGTTATACGAATTCGTTAATACAGAACTGTTATAAACGTTTTATGCCGAACAACGAGATCATTGGCATGGTTCTGGAATAAGTACCATGGTTGATTGTGCATAACAAAATGTAAAACTCCTCCAATGTGTTCAGATGAAGTTATATGACAGCAAAAAATTCCCAGTTCCAAGTCTATTCTCGCCCATCTATCGATAACATTTACAAACTCTTCGTGCCAAAAAACACGTATTTTTCAGAGATATAGTAGTGTGGATGGTTTTCCATATTCTATACTACTCAAGAACTAAGTCCATACAAAAAAATCCGTCTCCTCTTTCGTAGCGGAAATACAATCAGAAAAGACCGACGATCGCTAGAACATGATTTCAATTGTCACAAAAAGATGATACAACACAGACAAATCTTGTGGAGAACATGTTACCTGGTGGTCTCTGCTAATATTCGAAGTCCATGTCTTCATCTGGGAAAATCTCGGGATGTACGGCTGCACTGTTGACATTGAGAGCCCTTTGCAGCTTCCTATGATCTAAGACTTCAACTTCAACCACAAATTCGGAACTGACAGGCCTGTGATCTGAGAGCCTCAATTCCGTCCGTCTGTAGGACAGTTGTTTTATACCTTTTCCGAGCCATAGTATCCGGTCACACCTATATTTGCATAGTCAGAAATGTAACTTTCTTTGCAAACAATCCATTACAAGCACCAGTATTGCATTCCCCTTCGTCCCGAGAGAGTTTGTACTTACCAGGCCGGAGACCTCTTCTTCTCTCCTTCTTTCGGGTTCTCTCCGACGTATCTATCAGAGTTGATTTCATACTTGTAGGTGGGTGGAAAGTCGATGAGCCCCTCTTTCCATCCCTCAAATACGTGCCCGCTGCGAAGCTCCTTGCTTAGCTGCCACGCCACATTAGGTGAATCCATTGAGAATAAATTCCACCATTACAAGAAACAAGATTATGTTACTCTTTTTAATCCTCTCTTTCCCCTAAAGGAGGCATCTTTCGCGGAGAGAGTCATAGAGAATGACGTAAAACACCCGAATATTGTGTATTTCTACTTCAACCTCAGGAAAACAAAAATATGATTCAAATAACGGTTCAGTCGTCATTTAATCAACCTTAGTTTTCGATGTCGCATCAAGGAAAAGAAAGGATTAAAGAGAAGAATATCGAATGCCTCGAGATTTTTAGCCTTTCCTTTCTGGTCCTAAACTTTTTAAGGTTCTCTTCTTCACACAGTACTAATGTTTGTCATTCAGGTTACGAGGTAGTTTTCCCCGGGTTAGTCGACTTATTAAAAATGAGTTCAAGGGAAGTAAATTTTTGACATAATAAGAGAGAGAAAAAGTAAACAGATTGGACTCAAAAACGCGGTTGTTCAAAATCAGAACTTAGTGTCTCACCTGATCATTCTTTATGAGTTCATCCCATTGTTTCAGAGCAATGAGCTTCCTCACATCTCCGTCCAACATATTGAGACGATAATTTAAATCCCCAAACCAGAATATTTGACTGTTTATTGTTTATAAAAACACTCCATAAGATTTCATATTTAAGGAAACTAAATAAACAATAACAGAAAAAACTTCAATTGTAAAATCACCAAATTGAAAAGCTAAATCGGATCAATTTGGTAAACTTTTTGACACACATCACATGCCTAACATTTAGGACCATAATAAAGAACTAGATCTCCCGACCAAAAAAAAAAAAAAACTTAACGCGGTTAGGAGATTGGCCAACATTAGACTTCATAAACAGAGAAACTTTAAATGTCCATCTAATGCTTACTCATGTGACGGAATCGTCTGTGGTTGATCAGCATCGAAAACAGTTGACGAGAAACGGGTACGTCGTATGATCTCATACACATCGGAGTTACGCTTCTGTTCAGCCCCCTCCTTCTGACCAGAGGTCAAATGAGAACAAACAAAACACAAACGCGACTGGAAAAGAGACATGCTTACAGAAACCGATCCCTGCATCATGTCAAAAAATCGATCAGTTGCAAGCGTATTATCAGATGTCATCTCCTAGATAATTTCAACTTTCTTTAAGACTTCCTTGGGGAAGAAGCAACGTTTTCGTCACAAAATATGGAGCATTTCTAGCATGGAAAAAAAGGAACTACCTTGTTTCCCATGTAGCCCATTAGGCCAATACCAACAGGAAAAACTTTCAGATTGTTTATGTGTCTCCTCAACCTCTTACGCACCCAGACCGAGACGTATATCCCCACCATCTGCTTGCTGACAATCCTCACGTATCTAGGACGCGACTTCACGGTGTTGATAAATTCATTATCAAATTGTTCATCTGGAAATTCATCAAAAGTGTCGTCTTCTTCTTCTTCCGAAGGAATGTTGGGCACGTCAGGTAGAGAATCAAGAACAGCGGGGTCCTCTTGTTTCTTCATCCACATCAACTCAAGGTTTCCTGAGCTATGATGTGATCTTTTCAAGCCACCAGCAATATTTAACGAAAATTTCTGGGGAGTGAACATAGGAGGATTTTCCGAGCAATTAAAGCCAATTCTCGCAGAACTGCTCAGCACTCTCCGCAGCTTCGAATTGGAGGAGATAACTTGAGGTGTTGCATCTAGTGAATGTTCAGGCCAGTCCAATCTACTATCACAATCAATCCCGTATATTCGCTTAAACCGTAAGTTCTTCCCGTTACCTATTGCTTTGTTAACCTCTTCTCCTTCCAGGCCAAACCCGTCATCATATTCATTGGTCACTGAATCCAATGGATGATCATCAATCTCATCTGCAAGTACATCAGCAACAGAAGATGTCCTAATTACTGGAGATGGCGGGGCGCTATAACTTTTGTGTATGCTCCCAGATTCCGACGATTTGTTCAGAGTTCTTCGAATGATTGCCTCCCATTTCGGAATCGGTTTGCTATCTTCCGCTCCCAGCACATTCCCCGCATTCAAAGGGACTACCTCCTGGAAACTGCAAAATGCAGATATATGTAAACGACATAGTTAGACTCTACGGCCGAAAATGTTGATGTACTAATAATAGGGGGGCCTTCTGTTACTATTAGAACTTTGAGCCTAAGAAGTTTCTAGAAACCAAAACAACGAGATTCAACATCTACGCTAATTCTAGAACTACATCTCTTGTGACAAACATACCGACATACCACGAGTCCTTGTACAACCAATTCATCTTACACTAGATAACAAAATCATGATCTTATAATATGGTAGGAAGTACTCACCCGATGATGTAAATATCCGATGGTTCTTCCGAGCAAAGCCACTCATCGATGTCGAGATCTTCTCCTGGAATTCTTCCTGCAACATTCCAACTGCCAATTGTCACCCTACAGAGAACCAAGTGCCCCAATTCATTCCAGTAAGAACCACGTTCGCAGCGCTTTCAGGAATCATCGCAAGTGTTAAGAGCCAAGAATCAAACCTCACGTCCTTCGTATTTATGTACTGAACACGCAGAGTTTCCGACTTTCCTCTCCTGTGCCCCGACTTATAGCCCTTAGAAGCTGTACATGAAACAAACAAATATCACAACTTTGTAAGATTATAGAAAGTTCCCATCCAAAAAATAAGAGAAAAATCTATAAGGAACCTAAACAGAACAGGAATAAACAAAGCCACAAGATTCGATCCATGATAAAGAAGAGACTAAATGTGCATCGTGGAAAATGAATTCCCGAAACAACAAAAGAATTTTAATCCTAACAGAACCGATTTAGTACTAAAAAAAATTAAGTTTTGCCTGAATGCTGAGTCGATCCGGGTTGCTTCCTTAGTAAACTACTAGCCAGAGCCTCGCCTACGTGCATTCTGGCGTCTTTAAGCGAGCACGCTGAAAGAGAAACGCCAAAAAAATAAAAAATAAAAAATAAATAAAGCTCGGAAAGCACAGGGAAAACTACTGATATGTGATAAACGGCTTAGAAACATACCATCATCTTCGCTTTCGGTTTCTGTGTCGGCCTCATCCTCGCTGAATTCATACACCTTAGGCTGTATATTCAGCCATTTCTTCATCACAAGGGAGGGCCAAAAAGGCTGCTGTGAAATGCAAACAACCGAACAGAATCGTCAAGAGCTATAAAAATTTGGTCACAAAAGAAGATGAAAAACACAGAACAACGGAGCAAAAAGGCGTACCTCGGAACGCTTTCCTCTTCTGGTTTTCATTGTTGCCTCAAGATCAAGCTTTTGTTGTTGAAGCCCAGATGCAGTATTTATATTCAAAGACCATGAAACAACAGGCACTTAAATATTGAAGCCGCTATAGGCATCCTATTGGCAATGTTCTGGAAAAGATTTAATATTCAAAAAATATATATGTAGAGTTTCGTTTTCAGAATTAGGTCCTTTTAAGAGTGAAGAGTTTATTTGTATGACTAAATAAACAGGACAACAAAAGTATGGACGTAATGGACAGACATCCACAACCTCAACTTGCAAACAAGAAACAAGAAAAAAGAAAAGAAAAAAAAAAGGAGAGAAAAATCAAATGGTCCTCCACTCCCACGTAGCCACTTTCAGATACTTAACAAACCGGATGACATTATAGAAAATTCAATAAAAAGGCCAAAAAAAAAAAAAAAAAGGGCAAAACCAAACAAGAACCACCTCCTCTAAAAAAAAACTAAAAATGTCATTTTCAAAAATAACAAATATCTTAAGAGCTTTTAATAATCAAATTGGCATTGGCCAATAAGTAATAGTGAGAAGTGAGATTTACAAGACAGATACAAGCTTATAAAAAGGGAATGGAAAAAAATTTTTAAAAAGAAGGACAGTAATTACCAACAATTAGTACAAAAATTGGATATTTTAACAACTAAGGAATAGAAAAATCCAACTGGGTATCTATAGTTTATTTGTTCTCACCTGGTTTTGCAAATCAAAATGACCCAAGAATTATCGACAATTCCCCACCACAAATCAGAAGCCTACCCATGATAGTAAAACCAGCCAAAAATCAACACTTGTTTAAGAAAAGTAACCAAGAAGCAAAATAATAATTTCATACCCAATAATTAACAAACACATATACATACATACATACACATACATATAAATATAAATATTTACATAGGTATATGTTGTAATTGTATGATTCTGGTCATTCCAGCACAGCCAAGATTTGAAGTGGCCCTACCTTTAGAAAAAATAAATAAAATTTAAACATGCTTCAAATATTAAAACCCTAGAAAGGTTGAGGGGAAAAAATTATTTAAAAAATTATTAAAAAAAAAACTAAAGATTGGGTCAAATTGGCAACAGGGGAGATATTCAAGGGACCACCACAGAAATGGATTTATCGCACTATATGTGAAGGGCACTGGGTCTTCTGAGTTTTCAACTTTCACCAGCTAAAAAGAGGAAAAAAAAAATTAAAAGAAAAAGAAAATTAAAAACCCAATCTGTCTTTTGGCTGGAAAAGTGCATCGAAACTGAAAATGAAAGACAGAATAAAAAGAGAAACAATAAAGAAAAGAAAAAAAAAATTCTTGAGAGATTGAACTAAAGCTGGAGAAGACTTTTTTCACAGTTTTACACAGTTGTGTTAAGACACTTTTAATGACAGCCATGCATATATAATAAGATTGAGACATCCAAAATAAAATAAAATAAAAGAAGAAGAAGCTTCTGGTGTTTTAAAAGAAAATAAATTAAACGTTATTTGGATAGTTAATTGAAATTAAAATTTTTAAATTAAAAATAATTTTAATTTTTATTAATTAAAAAAAAGATAAAAATTCAACATAAAAAATATAATTTTATTAAAGTTAAACTAATGTAACAAATAAAATCAAAAAACAAAAAAGAACGTGAAAAATCAGAATGACGTGTTCTACTTCTTTCTTGGAATGTGGGCATGTCGGCATGTGTACGGCTTCTGTACTATTATGGAATGCCCACAGTTTCATGTAGCTTTTTTTTTTTTTTTCCCTGTTTCTTATAACGTCTTTCATGAACTAAGGAGAGATTTCAAAGCACTGAAAGGATGCGTGGACTTGGATTCGGGCGAATTATTGAGTATATCAGGGGATTACGTCATCATATTTACGTGACACATCCGTTCAATCAATGATTAATGTTTAGATGAGTTATTTTTAAAGAATTTACGAAAATTATAATCAAATTAATAAGGTAAAATTAATTAAGAGAGAGAGAAATGATCAGAACGCGTGTGATACACTAAAACTGATAGAATGGAATGGAAATTTAAAAATTAAAGTAAAAAAAAATTCATGGTTAAATTTGTACTCTATTTATTATTTTATATGGATTTCTTTACTAGTCTAAAGAGAAGTAATTTTCAGAGTTGAAACTAACTCAACACATAAAAGGAAAAAGATTTAGGTAAAAAAAAAAAAATTTTGTACTATATCTCAGAAATTATATAATAATATAGTGGTGGGGCTCGTGAATTAGTGGGCACTAATAAATGTAATGTAAGTAGTGTTTTTGTCTATATGGTGTGCGAGCTATAATCAATGCTTGCTTTGCTAAACGTGAATGAAGTTTTTTCGTCTTTGAATTTAAGTTTTCTTTTTTTTTTTTTTTTGAGGAAAAATAAAATATCTTAAGGTATAATCATTTGAAATCTCGGTTTCATGGCCATCATGATGATGATTGGAATGTTTGTGCAATCATAACAAGATTACATGGGACAGCTAGATATTTTCTCCCAATTAACTTCAGTGACATTTTTGACTTGTGATCTGTTTTCTAGCTTGTGGATTCATGCAATGAGGCTTGTCTAAATTTTACTGCAAGATTAATGTTGTCTATTATAATGACAAGAATACGAAAAAATTTTGTAAAGGTGAGGTGTACCTAATAAGTTCTTTACAATTGGTGTCAGAGTCAGTCCACCATATCGTGAGTTTAAGTCCAAATGGTTGCATTACAGACTGAATTACATATGCATTGGTGAAGTTGTCAAAGAGTCAAATATTGATAGCCGAGTGAACCTGTCAAGGAGCGTAAATGACTATCATTGGTTTAATATTGATAATGTTAACCACTGATTTGGACCCAAGCGTGATGGGTTGTTTCAAACCACTATGTCGAGACGGTTACATTATAGACAAGATTAAGATGTATTAGTGGAGTTATCACAGGGTCAAAAATCAATAGTGGCGTGAAGCTACCAAAGAATGAAAAGGGTTTCTGCTAAGTCAGTGTCAATAATGTGGACTGCTTATTTGGACCCAAGCTTTGTTTGAATGTTTCATTCCACCATGTCAAGTATGAGATTAGACGTAATATGGAGTACGATTCTGTGGTTGTCGTTGCAGATGGGGTGACCTGGGGATGGTTGCTAACAGATAGAAGGCGGAATCTGCGAAGAGTTGGAGGATGGGTCACCGTAGACAGCTTAGATACCAAATATCCCACATGGAATAATAATAACATAGCAAGTGGATTTGTAAACCCTTGGGTCCTCTCTACTTACAAACCAGTTTTGTAATGATAAGTTCTCCATAATTAGGTTTTTAACAGTTTCCAGTAATAAACATCCAAAAAAGATATTTTTATGGAATCATTAAAGAACATAATGAAAAAGATAACAAGGTTGAAAAATAACTTAACAAGTGTCATTGTTTTTTTTTTTTTTTTAAATAAATGTTTACGTACCTGTTAGCAAGTGAAAAAGAAAATAATCTAGTTCTCTTTTTAGTAGTTCTAAACTTGAAATAAAATCTTAACGGAATCATAAAATTTTCTTTATCAGTAGATAACGTCGACTTATACAAATAGGTAAGTGTGGTATTCATTTTCTTTGCAGGTTTATTGAGAAATCAATATCAGAGATAGTGTAGAAATTGTATCGCAAATTATCAAGTTATTTATACATAGATTGAACTCTCATTCTCTCTCTCTCTCTCTTTAAACTAGCTTTTTAGATGGGTTTTATTCAAGTCCATTTATCATGATATCAGAGTTAGACTTTTGCATGCGATGATGGATTTGAATCTCGGTCTACATCATCAAATTACCGATTTGTATTGTGTTTATGAATTGAACACCATCTCTCTTTGTATTAGCTTTTAAAGATAAGTTCTAATCAAGCTCATTTATCAGAGAGAGAGAGTTTTATAATAAAATATAAAATTTATACCCTATTAATGAGACTCTGTTTTATTTTATTCTATTTGTATATAAATTTTATCATATTTAGAGGTCGTTTGATTGGTCTGCTTGAGTTGGAATTTTGAAGTTATTTTGATTAGGGGTGAGTTGAGTTTTGGAATTGTACATTTATTTGAAAATGAACTGTTTGGAGTTAAAAAGTGTAAAACTTAAAATGTTCAAAAAATAATGTATCAATATGAATCTTGTTTCGTTTCTCTCGAAATTTTATGTTATTTAAAAAATTATCTCATTTCGACTTGAAATAACAAAGTTACGAACTTTTAAATTTTGAGTTTTTAAGTTAGAATTGGAGATGTAAATAATGAAACTTTATTTACTTTTAAAGAAAAAACAAAAAATAATTAGAATACTTTGATTGGATCGAACATGCCAAACGCCTTATTAACGTTTAAAAACGTAAATTAGCCTTCAAGATAATATCTTATTATATAAAACTAAAAAAAAAGAAAGAAAGAAAGAAAGAACGCAAGCTAGATGCCACTATTATGCCACCCGGCATGAAAGAACTTAGACAGCTATCTAATGTGCCTTTCTATCTTTTGGCTGAGAAGATAAGCCAATTTTTATTATTTATTTTTTCTTTCTAACCGAAAGCTAACTTAATTTAACGGTCTTTTATTTTGCTGAAAAAATAATACGTCAAGGAAAATAAAAAAGGGAAAAAGAAAAGGATCGTCACTCATACAAAAGAGATTTGTGACAACGAGACCAATTTGGCGGTCCTCTCTCTCTCTCTCTCCCTCTCTCTCTCTCTCTCCATTTTCTTTCTTTAATTTAACGGTCTTTTATTTTACTTAAACATGCATGGCACAATTTTATAATCTAAGATTATTCCTTTATGGCAAGGGTGATGAACCTTATCTCCAAGATTTAAATAAGATGGTGTCTATTAATGTTTTGAAAACAATTCTCTTTCCATATTCAATCTTGCATAACATCTTATATAATATACACTGTTCGATTTAAATTATGTCAGAGATAAATTCAAAAAATTTATTTGGGAAGAGTTGAATTAGTTTAAATTAGTTTAAAGTAAAAACTAAAGATGTGAAGAAAAAAAATTAACATTATACTAATAATATTTGAAATTAAAAAAATAATAGGTGGCTAAAAAAAGAGAGAGAAAGAGAAAATAATGAAATTTTAAGGTGAGAGATCCCCCGATCTTATCCAGTATATCATATAATCTATACTTGATGGGAAAATGAGGTAGATAGACCTTACCTCCATTTATTCGTGCACTGTAATACATTTTGACATTTCAAATATAGATTACAAGTACCGCATGATATGCATATCACACCACGAGATTTTTTTTTTTTTATGTATGTATGTATTATAAATACATGTAATTGAATTATTTTAAAACAGTAGCGAGAAGAATTTCAAACATCAATGACGTAAGCGGTGAAGATTTATAATCTTAGTAGTGAAAATGAGGATTGAATAAATGAAATATATGTATATAATATATAACGATGTTAGTATGTGAGAGAAACGATATACTTTTGTCTCTGAAAGTTGAAATTGCAAAATGTAATGATACATCTACGAACTTAACAGTTCGTTTGATAGAAAAAACGGGAAAAATGATAGAGAGAAATTTGCAAAAGATACAGATAAAAAAAACAAGAAATTTACGAAGGATGGATAATCAGATAATATGAATTATACTATTACATAAATGATTTTTCTTTTTCCTTTGGGGGAAAGAAAAAAGGAAATAATTTTGCGTTTCATTGTGTGCACTTTTTTGGTACTTAAAAAGTAAAGAAATTTTTACTCAAAAAAAAAAAAGGGAAAGAAAATATGTAATTTAGATAATTATCATTTTGTTCACTTGTTTAAATTAGTATAGTTTTAAGACAATGACCGATAAGTAAGGTGACATGTCAAACTTTAACTTCAAGTTTTCCACTCGATAATCTGCCCAATTATGGATGGAATGAAAATAGTAGACCAGAGCCCTACTAGTCTTTTTTATTTTTCCACTCAATTATCTTCTTGATCTTTTCCTTCTTACCAAACAAGCCCCGTACCATTTCCATCCAATAATCCATTTACCATCCTTCCCTCCTCGATTTTTCGTACCTAACTTAGCATAAATGTTCCAACATACACCATGGTTTTGTCAATTCACTAAAAATAACAATATATATATATATATATATAAACTTTGAACTTTTTAATTGCAAAATGAAACGATTATAAATCCTAAAAGATTCAACAATATTGTATCTTAAATTAGATCGTGACACAACGTAACAACACCATGTAACTCTCTCCAAGTATAAGAAAAATATGTATCCCAAGTTGGGTTTTGATGTCACCAAGAGATTTTTTTCTCTACCATCTAAATTGATTTCAGAAACTGTATATAAATAACATTTTTTTGAAATTAAAATAAATAAATAATAATATTTTGTAAATTTATTATGTAAATAATCAATTTACTAGAAGTAGATAAATTATTTATCTAGTAAATTTGTTATTGGGGTGTTTGGAAGTGTCTAAGTTTTTTTTTTTTTTTTTTTTTTGCCTTTTTCTATCAAAATAAATCAATTTCACTTTCACATCTCTAAATCTATCTTTTTAATTTTTTTTTTTTTAAATTCAAATTTTAAAAGTCCATAACTTTCTATTTTAAGTTAAAATGAGATTTTTTTTTTATAAATTATGTAAAATGAGGAGAGAAATAAAATAATATCCATATTATTATTATTTTTAACACATTTCAAATTTTTATACGTTTTAACTATCACAGTTCATTTTCAACTAAACGCGTAACTCCAAATATTCATTCATTTTCCAACAAAGTATTTTCAAAACTCCAACTAGAGTGTATGATCCAAACTCCCTATTACTATTATTTTCTGTAAATATGTATAAATTTTTCAATTTATTTTAATTAGTTATTGAAAAATATGTTATTTACTTCTTTCTCTCGATTTACTTAAATGTGGGCCCTGTAATAATTTTCTTGTGTCGTTTTCCTTTTTCAACTTCCTACACAAGAACTCTAAAGTCCACGCAAAGTTTTGGAAGCTTTTTTTCCTTCAACTTGCAATGAGAAAAAGTTGTGATAGATGATAGCCAAGTTGGTTAAAAAAAAAAATGCTTGATGTGATCTCAAAAGTACATCAAAGGATTATCTTTTATATATATATGCTAAAATTCGTTGCTTAAAAAAATATAAACCAAAGCAAAACAAAAGAAACTTGATTCAGAACCAAAAGCAAGTATTTTTAAGCCTTTACTTTTTGGTATATGCTTTTGGCCAATTATTTATCTTCTTCACGTGGTACCCAAAAACATACCCAGGATTACCTTTATGCTAAAATTAAATAAATTTTTTTTTTCAAAAGGGCAAAAAAAAAAAAAAAAAAAAAAAAACTTGGATCAGATCCAATAAGAAGCACTTTAAAGTTAATAGCTTTTTTTTAGAGAAAGTACACCATATACATGACATGTTTTTCAGAATGAAATGGAAGTATATCAATTTTTTTGAAATATTTTATGAATAGCATAATTTCATAGTAATTATCATTAATAATACTAGTTATTATAATAATGTGAACTTTTTTATTATTGGTAAAATATATATATATATATATATATATATAATTCGTATGTTTTATTTTAATCTTAGTTGAAAGATTCTGATATATGTTTTTAACTCGTCCTTTTTACTATATGCTTATGGATAAGTATTTCTTTCTTTTATGTGGTACCAAGAAAATACCCACAAGCATTTCCAAAGATAAGTAAGAATCAATACTTAAAAAATAAATAAATAAAACAAAAAAGAATGAAAATTGGAGGGGAACAAAAGCACCAAGAAATTCCCATCCCGAGTAAAGTTGTCAACCTATTCACTTTCAATACTAACTCAGCCAAACAAGGGCTACCAAGTTACAAAGTGATGACAAATTAGTCCTTAAGAGACCTTGCTAGGAATCAAATACAAAGGATGCTTTAATTTGAAAACAAACAAAAAGGAAAAGTACAAGACTAAATGATGCGTTTTAATTGAAAATAGTGATAAGTAGCAATCAATGTAAATGAATCGCGTTATCAGCTATCGATTAGTCGTGCACCATTATATATGACAATATATAAAAAAGTAAATGCTTCTCCCTTATGCGATATGTCGTGATTTTTGTCTCATATAACGTTTAGCTAGATATGTCCTTTTTAATTAAGATAATGCATGAAATTCAGGCTTGATGTGAAAGTCTATATAGATTGAGGTAACATCTAACCAAGAAAATGCCACCCAAAGAAAGTAGGCAAGTGGGAAAATACCCCTCCAAAATGGTAGCTTAGTGTGGTCCTAGCAAGGACACCATGACTTATTCGTTATGGTGACAAAACAGCAATAAACTATGGATTTGAGACGTCGGTGCAGATGGCGGATTTGGAGCCGCCTTCGAGCGGAGCACGGTTTATCGCTATCTGAAACGCTTCCTTTTGAAGACAGCCTGATTTTCACCTAGAGGTTAAATTAGTCAACATGATCACCAAGGCCTTGTTTGGTTGGGAGAAGAGCAGAAGGATGGATATCAATTGAAATATTAAGATTGTTTGGTAAAAGAAATTAGAGGAGGGAACTGATTGGATGAAGAGAGTAATCCATATGAAACACTTAAAAGAGAGATTTTTCATCACTTTATTTTTTCACCTTTAGTTCTATGCTTTTTCTTCCAACGTAGATTTCTGATCTTTTATTGTTGTTTTCTATTTTTTATTTTTTATCGTCGTTTTCTGGGATGATGTCGTTTTCTTCTTAGGTGTCGTTTTCTAAATTACTTTATCACAATGTGCCCCTTTTTGTTTCTCGGCCGCCGCGTTTTCAATAAGTTGTCGTGTTTAATCTCATGTCTTACGTCGGTTTTGTGTTTTTGTCGTTTTTTAAATTTTAATGTCTTCTTCCAGTAACTCACACTGTCGTTTAAAGTTTTTCTACATTTTCAAGACCTTGTGCTTTTGTAACTTTATTTCACTTTCGTCTGTTATCGTTTTCCCGATGCTGTCGTTTATAAAGGTTTTTTTTCTAATACAGATGTTTTAAGGTTGTCTTCCCTTTACGGTAGTGGTTTTTGAAAAATTGTCGTTTGGGATGTAAATCATGTTGATGCTGTGTTTCCGTTTATTGTCGTTTGTCTTTTCGCGCATATTTAGTTCTCTTCAATTATTGCCGTCTGCAAACTTTGTCGTTGCCAAAGTTGTGTGTGTTTTTTTTTTTTTTTTTTTTTTTCTTCTTTTCATTTTTTTTCTTTTTTTTTTAAAGAGTTTCTCTGTATTTTTCAGTTTTCCGACACAAAACTGCCGAAAAAAATATTTCTCCAGTTCCTACCAATAAGACAGTTTCTACCACAAAAGTCTAGGGCCGACGATTTCGTGTTCTCGAGTTGGATTCGGGTCAGCCCGATTACAGCATAATATGATAAGTATGGACATGAACACGACACGATTAATAACGGACCAGGAACCCAAACATGAACACGAACCGTTTAATAAACAGGTAGCACGACACGACACGTAAACACAATTATTAAATGGACTACAACGGATTTGCACGAAAACAAACCCGTTTATGACCCATTTAGCATGAAAAATCCATTTACAGCCTATTTAATACAAAACTGATTTCTGACCTATTTAATAAGAAAATTTTGGATAAAAAATCACTTAAAATTCTGAATTCACTAACACAAGAAACTCATCATATTTATATAAAATATAAAATTAATAACTAGAATTATCCAATATCTATAATGATCAAAACAAATATATCTTAAAATAAAACATAAACGGATTATTAGCGTTAGGGTTAGGCTTTTATATGTTGTTATTTTTGGGGTTTTTTTTTTTAAGATATTGAGAAATTTTATATATATGGACTCTAAACGGGTTTGATCGTGTTAGTCCATTTCTGACCCATTTATTTTCGTATAAACGTATCGACCCAATTAATAAACATGCGATTCAAATCCATTTATTTCGTGTCATTCTTGTGTCGTCTCTGAAATTGCCAGCCCTACACAAAACTGTTATTTATTTCTTGTTCTCACCACCCCGCGCGGAATATCTCTCTTTCCTCTCATTGTTATCAATGGCCCTGTTTTGTGAAAACTTTGCAAATATTTCAGACTTCATAAACAATGTTAGATCACGAGAACATGTTTTTCACTAGACTTCTTCTTGGGCTCAAATTCTGGTACTGAAAAAATAAAAAAAACCAACAAGAATGGAATTGCAGTGAACTCATTAACGTTAATGATTAAACACATCCGAATGGAAATCAACCCCGAAAACCCTAGTTCCCGGACTTTAAAAAAGTTTAAACAAGAAGCGTATAAAGAAAAACAAAATAAAAAAACGATCGAACAAGTTCCAAATGCAGTTTATATATCCGAATGCACCTCATGTCTCCATAGTTTCGTCAATAACACTATGCTCAAAGTGACTCCAACAACACAATTATACACACACCAGTACATCGAAAAGAGCCTGAAAATTTTGTGTTGTGCGCAAACCCGAATGAAGTAGATTGATTCTGAGAAGCTTTAAGTTAAACACCATGGTCCCAAAGAGATCAGTCTTTCAGACACCAACCCGAATCAGGATCTTGGTTAAATCTAAGGTTCTTACATGATGGTGCAGCGCCTCCTTTCTTCTGTTGGTTGCGGGGTAACCGGCTGGAATCTGTTGGACTCGTTTGGATTGTATGTGAACTCGGAAGTATCGAGACCATACTGGTTTAGATGCAATGAGAACAAGAAACAACACCAGTTTAGTGTTCGAAAAATCCGTGCAAGAGACACCATATCCAAGTACAAGTATAAAACTATCACCCAATGGTTCGCAAAACAAGTGAAAATTAAATAAGTTAACTTGTTCCTATATTTCCGTCCCGCGCAATTATGCCTACGACCCAGTTGATTTTACTAGGAAAATAACTAAATAAAACCAGTTAAGTAGAATTCCAACAGCTTCATTTAAAAGTTGGGGTGTCTTTTAAAACGAACTTATGGCTTGACGCTGTTATTGCAATGACTGCAATCAAAAACATGTTTGAAGATAATCCAGAGAATGCCTTGTAAATTTATTTGTGTACACTAGAATGTTTAGAGTATATATCACCTTTTCCCTCATGCGAGTACTCCAAGCATCATTTCTGCTTGGACGTTGATCTAGGGTACCAGCTACAGGTACCCCTGTTGCTGGAGCAGCTTGTCTGCTGATCAACGGCTGCCGGATTTGTTGCCTTGGAGCAATGAACTCCTCATCACTGTCGTATTCAACTGGCCTGTTTGCTGCTCTAACCATGAGGGTTAACAAGAAAAGCAGAGCCTGAAAGTTTGAAAAATAAGTTTCATGGTGATTTAAAAACCGCAAGTCTGATGACGAATCTTTTTTAGATCACAGAAATGTTCCTGTTCAGCAATTTCTTGATCCTAAAAAATGCTGAAAATACTCTAAAACCAGAGGTTAAGATGATACAAGTCTTCAAGTAAAAGAAACATTTGAAGCAAGACATGCGGTTCGACAATCAACAAAGTTTACCAGCAGCTGCCTATAGCAATGTCCAATCTTACAAACAGTAACGAATTCCAGCGGTTTTTGCATTAGTGATTGAATGAAAGAATATGGCCGTTAAATACATCACTTTCTGGTAAAGTGAATGCAACTCCTAATCAAAGTCACAACAACAGAAAATACATCATTAATGCGATTGCGATGATTGCTATGGATGAAAAGTGGAAAGAAGGAAGAAGATGGAGGGATTCTAGAGCATAAATTGAAAAATTATGGGTATTTGGATGAGAGTTATTTTTGAAAGGGAAGGAAACTAAATAGAGATAAAATCCCTTGTGGAACCCAAACTTTTTTCTCTCTCCAAAATTGGAGAGAAAAGTGGAGGAAAAACTTCAACCCGAAAACAAAACAAACAAAATTACTAAGACATTTCAATCAAGCACTAGAAACAAAGGGAAAATGCTAATAGCATAATTTGACAAATACGGAATCCCCAATTCTGTAAGAATGCAGTCCCCAATTCTGTAGGAACTACCTCTGAATCACAAGCCACATACATACAGAGAAGGAGAGAGAGTAATGATCTGAATCTGTAATCTGTATGCCTGAAAATTTTGATTTCCCGCAAAAGATATGGCATCAATTCATGCTTACCTCAAGCACAACAACTCCAAGAGCAACCCACCTAACAATTTTCCAATGCTCTTTCAGGAAAGCATATATCATGTTGAAGTCGCCAGTTTTGTCGGTGGGGATTTCCTGAACAAATACATATTGTCACAATAAGATGAACAAATATGTAAATTTTGGGATTCAAAAAACTGCCAAACAACACTTACATGTTCCCATGTTTTGTCAAAGAATATAAAGGCTGCACATCCAAGCTCCGCCAAGATTAATAGGAGTACCAACACTGAATACTGCGTTGACTTAAGGAAACCAAATATCACCAACAACAAGAACCCAAAATAGAAACACATGCACTGAATCAGCCACCAAAAACCACAAAGAAATGCAGTGCTTTGTTGTATTGGTATGACATCATCATTGCCATAAAGAATACCTAATATCGACTATCGGGCTGAAATACATATTTGCGTAATATATATGATACATAACTGAATGATTAGTAAGGATACACAACTCAAGCAACAGCCATTCCGTGTAACAGCTCCAACACAACCAAAACATGAGATGACGAAGAGAATCACCCCTATTCCGATAAATAAGTAGATAAACCTGAAAAGATGTTGTCGCCAAACCATTAGGAAGCTCAAAAATAATATAGGTGTCCGCATATCAACTTAACATTGCAACTATATTAAATACCAGTCCATGTGTTAGTAAATAATGGTTCTTCAGGGGCGGGTCAAAAAGGTAACAAAAAGGTACAAAGACAAATGAGCAAAGGTATCAGAAATTCAAAAGCATTTGCTGAGAATCAAGTGGTTTAACTACAATTTGCATTACTTTATTCCTTTCCCAAATTTCATTAAAATGTACATGGTGGGCAAAAAGTTTAGAATCCATTTCTTTTTCATAAGAAATAGGTTTAACTAGCTTGAGTCACCTAATGCCTGGCTTTCCTAATAAAGAGGAAACTAAACCTAGAATCGTAGCCGAGTTTGACAGAATCCCATTTAGCATACCTACAACAAGGCCAAAATACAAACCACAAGCAAAATTGATCATCTAAAAAAGTAGGTAGAGTGAAGTGAACTGAGTAAACTGCAAACCAGGTTGATGATCTTCAATAAAGAAATAGAACTGGAACCCATTCCTAACATCTCATGGAGGTTCACATTTCCAAAAGCAGATGCAGTTAACCTCCCACAAAAACCTTACCTTCTTCAAAACGGGTTTTATACTACATACTATAACCTATTGTTATACAATTACTTAATCATAGTTCTACAACTAAATTGCCCACTAGCAAACGTATCAAGTCAAATGGGCAGGAGGCGTACCAAGCTTTCGGCAAGTTATCGAAGATGTTTCCTGACAATGACGCAGCCATGAGCATCGGTCGGCCAAGTTGTATCAAGCTATGATCATCACCAACAGGCGCAGGGGTTACATCATCGGTCGATCTTGTGTACTCAACCAGCAAGTAGATTCCATAACCCACCATAGCCAGACCCACAAGGGTCAACAAGAAATTCAAAAGCTTTAACAGACATTCCAAGCATCCTCTACAGGCCATGATCCCCTCTTCAAGCTCTCCGACCCTTCCATTAATTAAGAAAAATAAAACTAAATTAAATAATTACAAGTAACAAAATTCCCATTATCCCCCATTTGAACTCCATAAATTATCCGAATTAAACAAAATTCAGCTCTTGAAGTAGTAAGGAAACTACAATAAATAAATAAATGAATCACTTAAACTATTAAACTTAACAAAATTCAGCTCCTGAAGTAGTAGAAAACTACAATAAATCAATATATATATATATATATATATATATCGTTTGAGAACAGAAATTTTGAATTACATTCAGCTAAGTAAATTAGACATAAAAAAAACAGCCAAAAAAAAATATTCCATTTCTGGGAAACTATTGAAACCCACATAATTACCAATTAAATTCCAAACTCTAATCAGCTCCGATTTTCTTCCGAAAATGAAAATTAAAACACAGATTCACATTTCGTTCCTCAGATTAAACATTCCATGAACCAAATTCAACCAAAAATGAAAATCACGAAACGAAAATCCCGAAGCTTTAAATCGTTTTACGACGAATTAAGCGGGGCCAAAAAAAAATACAAAAATCAAAACCAAAACTTACAGATTACGGAGCGACGATCCCGAGATCCTCAGAAAGGGATTCCGATTCGTGAAATTTTTTTTTTTTTATATATTTTTTTTGCCCTTTTTGTGACGAAATTCGAGAGCGAGAGAGAGAGAGTGGAAATTCAAACGGTGGGAACGAGAATGTGCTTTTCTTTTCCTCGCCTTTTTCTCTAACCGGCCAGCCCCACACCCAAAGAGAATGTGCTTTTATTTGGGCGCTCCTCGTGTAAGCCCCTTTTGTTGTGCAATTCCTTAATTACCCTTTCTGGTTTTCACATGCTGTGGGTAATTAGGCATGGCCAATTGGGGTTAATAGTGTCATTTCAGGATGTTGGATTCCGACACCTATGATGGTTGGGTGTGGGGCTGTACGGTATTTATTTTCTGCCACCAAACCGATAACCATGGACTTAAGTCAGGGTCGGTAGTTTTTTATTATACCACCCCAAAAGCTCTTTTTTTTTTTTTTTTTTGTTCTATTTTAAATTTTTGTTAGAACAAAGACTTTTGTGACGAATTTGGTTTTAAATGGAAGTTTGGTTCAACATTTTAAATCAATATTTTCATTTTTTTTTTTGTCTTTTTTTTAAAAAGTTTTTGTCTTCTTTTCAAAAAATTTTTTATCTTTTCTGAAAAATCAACATAATTTACTATTTAAACTTAAAAATTTTAACTCAAACTTGTAAACCAAACATGTCCCTTGGGGTTTAAGAGAAGAATTAAGTATGGCATTGGGTCAATTCCATAGAGTTTTTGCGTTTATTTTTTATCCATACAGGAAAATAAGTAAAAGCTTTGGGTTTCGTCTGAGAGGAACATTTGAATGAAAATATTAGTATAAAACAATTGAATGAAAATATTTGAAGGAACTATTTTGGATGATTTGTCTCCAGTTGGTAAATAAATTGGATATGAAATTTTTAAGTTAGAGTTTTGAATTGTTGATTTTTCATAAAAAAGACAAATTGAAATGAAAAAGTATAATTTAGTTGGAGTTAAACTTGAATACCAAGCGGAGGCAGTATGATAAAATAAAACAATTAAATGATCAAAACTTTATCCCCCAACATTTAGAATTTTGCATAAAAATTACAAATGATAGCATTTCATACCATTTTAAATGCTGCTTCACAAATGTCCGTTTGAAATGTTGGGAAATGGTTTTTTAACAAGTGTTTGCAACTACATTTTTGAAAAAGCTTACATGACCAAAATGATTTTAATATTTTTTAATAAGTAATAACAACATTAAAAATAAAATTTATAATATCTAATTTAAACACTAAACACCTTTACACTAGTTTTGAAATCTATTCATAAGAGCTTTTTCAAAAAGTCACATTTTGTGTTTTTGATTGGAAGTTCTTCTAGAAACCAGGAGTTATTTTGACAGATCATCTAAACACTTTTCAAAATAGCTTTGAACTCAAAATACTAGAAATAATTTCTAACAAGTTCTACCAAACAGACTCATAATGTTTTTTATTATTAAAAAAAAATTCTCTAAAAATAGTTAGTCTCTGTTTGGCAAACCATCTTAAACTTAAATTTTTCATCTCAGTTTTTGTCTTTTTCTGAAAAGTCAACAAAAATTATAACTAATTTTTAAAAAGTCAACCAACTCAAACTTAAAAATTTCAACTTAAATTATTTTATCAAACGCACCATTAAACAATCTATCTCAGGTAAGTGGAGCACATCATGCTTATAGTCCAATTTCGTGTAAAAGATCCTGTTGTTTCTTGTCATGAAAAAAATTAACAACATCAATTCTAAATTGCCAATTTTTTTTAATCAATTTTGTGCTATCATTTCTTATCAGTTAAGATTGTTATATATAAAGGTGACGACTTAAAATTAGTATTAAATAAGATAAAGATCAGTAGTGTTCCATTATTTCTTTTAATATGGGAGGTAGTTTTCACATGGTATTTCTATACACTTCCTCATAATTTCAACGGAACATATAAAAGTGAAAAAAAAAAAAACACAACATGATATTTCTTTAATGTAATATTAATGTTGGAATAGCATCATACCAAAATATTTAATTATCTCTGATTATTATTTCTAATTCAGTGGAATGTTGGAAGGGTGTAATATTGACAAATATATACATCAGTTTTATATTAATAGATATCATGTTATATTTCTCATCTTATTATGTTATATTATAAGGATAATTTTGAATAGATAACTATATATAATATACATAAATATCATGAGTATCATTATCACATTCTATAATTTTAGTAATTATAAAAAATTATTAATTATTTTTCATTTATGAAACATTTTCAGTGATGTAGAAAGATCCTCCTTGGATCAACGTTTTATCCATGAAAATTTAAAAAGGTTAGGTACATCATTCAGTAGTCATGTAATTTCTTTTCTGTCAAAAAGTAATCCTAATTTCTCACTGTTAAGACGTACAAACAATTTCTCTATTGTGTCCAAGTCTAATATTACCAAAACAAAAAAAACAAAAACAAAAACAAAAAAAAAAGTCTGAATATTACATTACCTGTCATTTTCGTTCATATAACAAAAGATTTTTTTTTTTTTTTGAGTTCGGGATGGAGATTTCAAACTCTTTATCTTATAATGAAGTAATGTATGTAATTACCGTTAGACTATCCTTATAATCGCAACAAACGAATCTTTGTTTTCAAAAAAAAAAAATGTAAAGGAAAGTTAATGAAAATTGATCTAGGTGTAAGTGTATCAACATTGTGCTCAATGTTCTTGCATACAGTAGAACCATAACCAATATCTGGATTTTAAAAGTTGAATTTGTCTCGTATCGTCAAATTATTAGACTCTTATGATATTAATAAATGAATTGTGTAGCATCTTCCTTTAAATTAATTTTTAAGAATGATTTCTATCATAGTTTATTTACCATGGTATCGGAAACTTTTACACACAATAATGAATTTGAAAAACGTTGCTTCATTCAAAATATGAAGAAGAAAAATGGTTCAACTAAAAGACTCTCTTAATATTTATGTGTGATTGTGACTACTTATATCCAATCGTGGACCAATGATAAAACAATTTAGCCGCCATTGCATCAGTGTTTGTTCTAAGATTCACAATTTTATTGTTTAAATGTATAAATTATGGTTATTGCTTTCAAAATTTTAAGTTTATCGTACTCATACAGCTTCAATATTCAAACCTTGCAAATTGCAACGTTAAATATGTAAATTATCATATACTCCTCACGATGTCAGTAATTCTTCTCATGTCTTCCGGGATCATGAAAAGTCTTTAAAAATATCTACAAGCATTTAGGTTAGAGATAATTAGGAAAGTATTTCATGTTTATTCTTTGTTAATTAAAATATGGGGTTTTCATTTTTTTTAAAGATAAAAGCATATACTCACACATTTATTTGATATCATATTTTAATGTAATAGATATTTCCAATATGTGTTTTGATGTCTCATGTAACTATTGTATTAAAATATAATATGTGTTTGTATTGTTTACATTTAAATAGTCATTCTAACGAGTATTAGTATGAGAGAGTATGTTATATGATTGATAAAAGTAGAGAGAAAAATAAAATGGATGAATAGTAAAATAAATAGATGTAATGTTTAAATAAAGGTATATTCAAATACGACATATAGAGAAAATTAAATGAGTATTTCATTATATTAAAGTTGAATGTATATATGATCCAAACAATTAGTAACGCAAATCATATAAAAGTCATTCCCTATAACGTTAATTGATTGACTTACATTATAACATTTTTTCCAACTGCATGCATTACCCTTAATTTTACCTTTAAAATATTTTATTTTGAAACATTTTAAAAAAAAAAAAAAAAAAAAAAAAAGAAGAAGAAGAAAATAAACAATATCTGCGCGCCCACCGCGATAGCTAGTCTCACACCTTGCCCCACATGACATCACCACCACTATCACCGTGTGTTATCGCGGTCGTGATTGAGATCCTTCTAACGGGGAAAATAATTCAATATTTTATTTTCTTACTTTCATGTTAAAAAAAAAAAAATCATTTCAACAAAATGGTAAATGAAATATTTTTATAATTATCATTTAATAAGCCTTTTGCGACAACATCATTAAAAAATATCATTATTAATAAAAGATGATGATACTCAACAACATGATGTCGCATATAGTCGTTCGAACTTCAATTACTTGTCCAACAGTCAAAACACGTGTTGGTTTGGAAAAGAAGGCAATGCTCACACAACTCGACAACTAACGACTCCGATTTGATGTGAAGACAATAAATGGGACGGTGCAATAAGCGGAAAATTAAAACAAATTAATACATCAAATAAAATAACTAAAAAAGAATTCGTTATTTTTTTTTTTTGGATAAAGGACGGTGTGATATTTTATTCACGACTCATGAGTATACAGTGTTGCGCTTGGGCCTTTTCAACCTTTTTTTTTTTTTAAATTCTTTTTTATAATGTTGCACAAAAATAAGAAGAAAAGAAAAATGAATAAAATTTGGCGGGAGAATATTCCTAACAGTCGGTCAATCGTCTTCTACACAAAAAAACAAAGAACAAAAAACTATCGGTCAACTGTTCGAGAAAACCAAGTACAAGTCAAGGAATTTTAACCCCGACAAAAAAAAAAAATGTCAAGCAAAGCTAGGTGATTATAATTATTGTTGTTGTTATTATGCAGAAAGTTATATAAAACAAAATATGCAAACCTATATTCTAAAATATATATTCAAACTAGTACTAATCATGATTTTCTTTAAATGTCATATAAAAATTTAATCCTATGATTAATTCTCCACAAATTACTTAAGGGAAAACACTTGAATGACATAAATTTAAATATCATTGTATCAATTCGATATAAAAAATTAATATTAGATTAATACGATATAAAATTAAATTAAAATTATTAAAATTTATGTCAAATTGATCAATAATACAGAAATTATGTTATATTGATTAATAGATGAAAAAAATATAGTCATTTAAGTAATTTTCTCATCTCCGAGTTCTTGATGGAAAGACTTTTACTCAAATGTTGAACTTCCAAAAAAAAATGGGAAATTTGATCCATACCCGTTTGAAAGTTTGGGCATGGGTTCCTTGTCGAAGTGTTCAAAATGACATTAGTTTGGGCTTTCTAATTGTAGAGTACAATTTTTCGGGGCAGATTTCTTTTTTGAACTGCTCTTCTCGACTTCTTACAACTTTTTAAAAGGAAAGATATCGAGTATAAATTCTTTAATCGGAATATATAGAAGTAAGTAACATTTTTTTTAGATAGTAAATAATATATTGTGGAAAGTAAAAATAAGTAATTATAGTAAATAGTATTTTATAATTGAGGTAAATAACAAAGTCAATCATTTACCTTATTAATTTGTTATTTACTCCTCTTTACTTCAAACATTCTTAAAATCTACTATTTATTTCAATTATTTTATATAAATTTGTTATTTTCTTCTTTCACTCTAAATAGCAAATCATTGCTAAATAAGCTATTTATCTAATCAACAACTTATTTTAATGGGTAAATGTACTCTTAATAAACAACATATGTTGTTCATTTTTTTAACTTCTGTAAATAATTTTTTTTAATAGGTTTTAACTTCCGTAAATATGATATTTACCTCTTTCTCTTTTTTAATGCACAAAACATGAGCTCCCTTTACCATGAGAGGAGAGATTAATGTTAAGAGGATTGTTGTCTATTTGATAATAATTGTCTTGCGTAGAAGGAGCCAAACGAACTCACTTCTCTCTTTTTCAATTTGCAAAATTTGAAACGAGTGACAATTACACACTAGTGTCGACTATGTTGTGTGAAATGTTGCATCCCATGCCTAACTAACCCTTTAGGCAGGGGCGGAGCTGCCTTAAGCCTCGCCGCCGCCCCACCGCCCCCCCGACTTAAGAACACTTTTTAATTTTGGTCCCAAATTTTGAAAATTTTACAATTTTTTTTATTTACTCCCTTAGATTTTTTTAATTACAAAATTTGCATAATGTTTTTTTTTCTTTTAAAATTACAATGATAACCTTATAAGTTTTTTTTTTTCCTTTTAAAATTACAATGATAGCCTAGGTTTTTATTTTTAAGTTTCATATTTTAAACGTAAAATCTCAAATAAATAAGACAAATATTATATTATTATATAAATTAATAATTTCCTGGACTTTAAACTTTAAAAGTTGAACCAAACTCTATTACAAACTTAATTTATTTTCAAAGAAAAAAAAAAAAAAAAAAGGAAACAACCAGCACTGTAATTTTAATTCATTTCACACTTCCACTAAAAATAATTCCCGACTTCGTCAGTGTCTCTAGGTCAAAAAAAATAAATAAATAACCTATTTGTTTGTTTGGTGTATCCACTAAAGAACCGTGTCATCTCACGACAGTCGCACAAACACATTGCGTACTGAGCAAGCCCTATTGATCCCGATCCAATAAGGCAAAACTAGACATGCGGTGAGTCGGAATCGTCAACATTTTTTGTGGCGAAATTGACAAGACAAACAAGAAATCAGATTGCACAAAGGTTGAGTCAATTCATTCACAAGTCCAACAAGGCAACACAGTGACTGTCCTCTGCTTTCATTTATTTCTGGCATCCACCCACCACCAATTACAGATCAGTTCCCCATCACCTTCAATTCAGCCCCACCACCACCACCACCCCCAACCCAAAAAAAAAAAAAAAAAAAAAAAAAAAAATCTACAAACCCATGTGGGTCCACCCATGTTAGGATCTATTTACAGCCATAAAATTCTCATATGTACTACAAAACTCACATACGTGGCAAATTCCCAGCCGTTCATCCATATCTTTCACCTGACCTTGTCCGTTTGTAAATCAACTCAAACATCTCTGATGGATATTTCAGTGTCGGCCAGGTGGGGCCCTTTTTATGATCAGGTGGAACCATGACAAAGGAAAAATAGCTGGACCTCACCAAGTCAAAGTCCCTACACCAGGCCAAACTTTTTCCTCCATAACAAAATTGTCGCTAATAGTAGTGGATCAATATGAACTTTGATTGGATGATACCAACAAACCCCCCCTTTTGATCAGGACCGTCCATCATCGTCACGACGGAAGGAATTTGAGCCGTTGATGTTCGGCGGGATGTTGGGGATGCCTTGCCTGGAGAGCTCGGATAGCACACTATCAGTGGAAGGAGGTTTTAGGCCCAAAGGGAGGGGAAGCCATGGCTTGTTTATTGCCTCCTTCACAACGTTGTCAATTACCTCATCTGCCTGAAACATATCAAAAAACTGGTCGGTATATGAAAAATACCGGCATCTAACTAGTAAGACATAATTCTAAACTGTCATATCAGATTAAGAAAAGTACGACTATTTAAAGGAACCTGACGATGACATATAACAGTGTCCTATAGATATGGTAGTTTTTCATACTCTATAGAATGAATAAAGCACTGCACATTAAGCAAAAGCGAATGCAATATCGAGTTTTAGATTGGCATGAGGTTTTAGTGTGTTACCGGATAAAGGTCAAAAGAATTCCTCGGAGTGTTGAGTACATTGTCAACTAAGCCTATTTTGTGGAAACCTGACGCATTCTGCAGTTTAAAACGATGAGAATAACAATGAGATTGGTCTGCATACACGCATGAACGGATGATCAATATAAGCGCATAAACAAGAATTTTGTTCGTTTACTCACTTGAGAATAAGAAGCATATGGGCTGTGAGGTGGTGGTGGCGGCATTACAGGACAACCCCATGCGTCAGCGTGCATCTGAAACACCAAACAAGGCATCATAAACGAGCTCGATTCTCTGCTTTGCTTCCCCATTTCAAAAGCTCAACGTTTACGACTCGGTTATACTATATATACAGAAGTTATCATAGAAACATTACCCCATGATAAGGTTTCCAATGCCAACTTTCTGCAGGTTGCCATGGAGGGTAAGCAGGCGGGGCCCATACCTGGACACCAGCCGGATGGCTCCCCGGTTGTCCCCACATAGGATACACCGGAGGCACTGGCACAACATGATTAGAATGATACGAGGGATAGGCCATGACGGGCTGCTGAGGATAATAGTTTCTTTGCACCGGATCTCTTGTTCGTGGCCATCTCCGGTCTTCTTCCTTCGGTAAGATGTGCCTCTTATGCATTCGATATTTCTGCCAACAAACATTAGTTACTTTGTCTGATAAGATAAAGAGCCGGGGGTGAACCGTGAAATGATCATTTCCCTCAACTCATTGTAAAAACTCTTTTAATATAGCTACGATTAGTTTCTCATACCGACCTGGAGATGACTAGCTACGTTGTGCCTTGTCAAGCCTTCAACTTTCATCAACTCGAGTATTCGAGATGGAATGGCCTGATCCACGCCCAGTTGTTCCACTGCCTGCACAAATTTCTTGTGCAGTTCAGCCGTCCAGTCTACCTGAAACCAGAAATAGATACACAAATAAAAATCAGAAGTAACTCTTGAGAAGAAAACAAACTAATCTGATATAATTTGCAGAACTATTTATAGATATCTTCATCGAAGGAAGGAACCGTCGGTGTTGCAAATCTTAGACAATTCACTTTCCGTTACAGGTTGGATATAACTTAATTCTCTTGAAAAACGTTGGTCACAAAGTTTTTCATAATTAGATTACCTTCATCTTCCTCCGATTAGATTTAGACAGACCGGAATTATTCAGACCCGATGGTTTAGTCAGATTTTCAGCACCACCGTTAACCTTGTTTTGGCCGTCACCATTACCTAGTTGAGAAGTCGGGTTACTCTCATTCTTAGAACCATCAACAGATTCCTCCTCCTCTTTGAGCATCGTCGTGCTAGGCATCTCTGGTTGGTCCGCTAAGAGAGTGGCTTCAGCAACCGAGTCGCCTAATGTTGTTTCGACAGATTTAGATTCACCATCTTGTTCCCCACTCTCCTTCTCATGGGAGCAGTTAGTTTGATCCTGGCAATCTCCATCATCCAATAATCGAGCTCCCTGTTTCAACTGCGGGGTTGAAGGAGCTGGATATTTATCGCTTCCTATTGATTGCTCATGATCATTTTCATGAATCTCGGATGTATTCTCTCTTTCTATCGATATTTTCTTCTTGGGTTCTTCATTTTCCACATCAACATGCAACATGGACACTAGCGGTTCTTCGACAGGCTCAGGCGGCTCGGAGAGAACCCCACTTCCTGCATTAAATGCCTGCTCAGCATTAACGGAATCAGAAATATTCTGCTCAAGAAAATTCAAGTACAATTTCATAGAAATGGCGACATTTGGCACTAGTTCACAGACCTTATGAACAACATGTTGCCATAAGTTCCTAAGCTTGTCCTCAGAGAGCGGTTTTCGCAAAACTTCCACTGCACCGAGCTGAAAATAGATTGTCATAAACATGGATGGACAACTAAAGAAAATCAAACTGCTCATTCAATTGAAATCACGAGGTTCTATTAATTATATTCATCGAATTCTTAAACGCCAATTCAGAAATTGGTTTCGATTCTGTTCTTAAGTGAAATCTGCAAATTATGAGGCGATATCAACTGACTTACCGCTATGCACTTCATCATGGTGCTCAAGCAATGAATGTTCGAAGTCACTGTAAAAGAAAATTATGAAGCTTCATGTTATTACAAACCGCGACATTTACTACAAAAGGAAGACGGTAACTTGATGAATATTTTTTTGCGATTTTTCACTAGAACGACTTTTAAGCCGTGTATTTTTAAACTTACTAATGATTGGCAATTCCTTAGCAGTTTCAAGAAACTTGAATGTCCCATTTCCGTTGCTTGCATTCACCTGTAACCATAGCTGATAAGGTTAAAAACAGACGCATACACCGAAGAATTTGGATTTGAGGACTAACCAAGGAACCTAGTTAGAACGCAGTTTTATTAAACGTTCATATGGTCGATAGTTCTGATTCTATGCTCTTATTGCAGTAACGAATAAAACGACACACGCATAATGAAACCGCTGATCATTTCAGTCATCCCAGAGGCTCAAAACGGCTTTTGGCAAGTATGTTTTACAGAAAATGTATGTTCAAGTTGAAGATCATCACCTCTACTATAGCAAGATGGAAACTTTCAGGTTTACTTGCAAACGCCGACAACGCTTCGGTCTCATTGCAGAATGTAGAGACTGCAAAGAGACACAGAGAGGGTAAATGTCACTGACACAAACACTCTCTCATTTCTCTCACACACACACATAAAAAATAAAAAGTTTTTAAATTTTTTTTTTTTTTCTTTTCCCCACAACAGAACATGAGATTTTCTCCAACAAGCAAAATAAGATCATTGCTTGAAAGATCTAACATCATTAAAATTCCCTGCTTTCCATTGTTCACTCAGGAAATCATAATTTTGCAAATGGAAAAAATGTGAAAAGTGATACAATAACCTTAAAAACTGAACATTTACAATAAAATATGATAAAATTCTTGGGAGATCTAAACTTGCATGATTCAAACTCTTTTTTTTTTTTTTTTCCCCTCTATCCTTTACTCAGAGAATATCACAATAAAAAGAAACATGGTGGTCATTATTTAACAATTTGGACCCCCAAAAAAAAAATCCAAACAAAAAGTTAGAAAAGTTCAAATTTCTCACTCTCTTTAAATAAAATAAAATAAAATAAAGCTTCTTTTATGGCCCATAAAAGAAACATTCACAAAAGATATTGGCACTAAAATGGACAGGGAATTAAGAAAAGAGTGAAACCACTTTCTGGTTAAGGAAAACAAATATGGTTCCCAGAAAAGCAAATATATATATATATATATATATATGTATGTATGTATGTCTATATATCTGACCAATATAGTCCATCGCCTCAAGCTTTGATCTTATCTCGGAAGCAGAATTGGAATCTTCATCAAGCACAAGCACCCTAAGCCCCTTAGGGAAATCTTTCCACTCTTGCAATTCATTTGAAGTGCAAACCATAGCTGGTTTGGCATCGTTTCTCAGCCCAACAAACAATTTTTATTTTCTTTCATAAACACCCCCCACACACCACTTCAAATCTGCATCACCCCACATCAAAATTTCACCCCAAAAAAAAAAAAAAAAAATCAGCAAACTTTAAAAAAAAAAAAAAAAAAAAGAGAGAGAAAAAAGAAAGAACATCTTTTCTTGATCTCTAAAAATTGCAACCAAAAAGCAATAAGTAGAATTATTACCAAAGTGCTATTAGTATGACAAACAAACAAACAAACAAGAAGAGAATTTTGATCTTGGAAAATTAGAACATACCCATGTTGTGTTACACAAAGATATGTGATATAAACAATAGTAGAAGTTTTTTTTTTTTTTTTTTAAAGGACAATATAATATTATTAAGAAAACCAGATGACAAAGAAATTTGAATAAAATAGTAATAATTAAGGGGAAAGAGAAAGAAAGAAAGAAGGAAAGATTTTGTTGTCGTTGTAAAGAGAGTGTTTTGATGAAAGCTTTTTATTCAGCAAAACAACAAGTGGACAAAATTATTCACATATGCTGTATTATCTGAGAAAAATTACGGAAGGGAAGAGACAAAAGAAACGGAAAAAAGGGTCTAATTTTACCAAATATGCAGAAAAGATGAAAAAACATACTTTGGGGGATTCATCAAAGGTAAAAGGACTCAACAAGGAAAAGATAAGGAAGAGAAAAACAACTCTCAACGTGCATGCATGTATAGATATAAGAAACCAAAATCTATATATACATATATATATATATGCATATGTATCTATATATAATGAAATGAAGTGAAATAAAGAAAACCCAGAAAAAGTTAAACCAGAAATGGAGTTTCCATTAACCACTGATTGCTAAAACATAAATGCACCCAAAAGAGAAGATCTTTATTACCACCTTAAGTGGACTCTACAGAGAGAGAAAAAATGGTCTTTTGTGTTGGCTTCTTAGGTCCTCTTCTGCACTTCTTCTTTGGCTGTAAGTAAAGAGAGAGAGAGAGAGAGAGAGAGAGAGAGCTCTCAAGTCCTCCTATTTATTCCCACTTCTTCTTTGGCTGTATTGTATCGTTGTATGTAAGAGGGGAGAGAGAGAGAGAGAGAGTCTAGAGAGAGAGAGTTTAGAGAGAGGAGAGAGGTAAGTGCGTTTTTTCTGAAGGGTGTCTGCGACCTTTGAACAGCGACCATCGGTTGTCACGGACCACAGAATGTACCAGAGGGCCTAAAATTTTAAACTCTCCTATCCAATGTTAAGAGGGATGAAAAATTAAAAATAAAAAAATAAAAAAATAAAAAGAAGAAGAAGAATAAAATCTCAATGTGATGAAAATAAGTGATTTATTCGGTCATGTTATTTGGTAGAAGATGGAAAAAAAAAAAGGAAATAAAATATATAATAAAATATAATTTATAATTATAATCTTATATAAATTGAGAGACGGTGATTTATTAATGTCAAAATAGATATTTTATTAATATTTATTTTGTAAAAAATTTTATATCCATTTTTCTTCTCAAAGTTTAAAGAATTAAAATGTGGTGGGATACATGGATTTTGAATTTTCCTTTCTTCTCAATTTTCTCTCTATCAAATAACTGAAATTCTATTTTTCTCTTCAAAATCCCTCATTTAATTTCCTTCTTCTCCCTTCTCCACTCTACCAAACAAAGGCTTAAGGGGTTTTTTTTTTTTTTTTTTTTTTCCAATTCAGTATCCAAAAGTTTGCCCACAAAAAGAGCATTTTTTTTAAAAGAATAATGTGGAAAATATTTTTTTTAAATGAATATTCTGACCAGCTTCGACTATTCATGTTTGGGTTGGTGATGTCAGGATAGATCCCGGATGAACGACTGAGAGAAACTAATATAAAATACATAACTCTATCATACCTAAAGAAGTATTTCTGACTGTGAGAGGATGAGAAACCTGAAAATAATGAGAACGTTATCAAATCTTTTTATTTAGCAAAAAATATATATACACAAATAATAATAATGAATATGATAATGAAGAAATTTAGATGCGCACTCTCAGATTTTTACTCTTCAATAGAAGTCGAGATTTGCTTAAAGTCCTTGTACCTATTGCAACATTCATTGTAGCTTAAGGTTTTTGAACATTCATTTTTACCTTAGAGTTCATGATTCTCCTCTAAGGGTCTTATTTGAAATTAATTTTCATCTTTTGTGACTTTTTTTACGGATTAACATTTTGTACGAAAGGTACGCTTTCAGTAAAAGCCAAAAGGACATAAGAAGGTGACATGATTCTTGATTTTTTTTTCCCCACAGAAATACTGATGATCATTAAATATTAATATATTAGTAACTGATTATAAAACTAATCAGTGATGATATTTATTGAAGACCAATTGATTTAAAAAAAAAAAACAGTCATTTTTCTAGTTTAAAAAGTTTGTTAAATTTTATTAAAATAATGCTTTAAGAAACAATTTTCCCACATTAAGGAAAAAAAAAAAAATAAAACCCTAACAATTGAGGTTCGTGCTTTACTATATTACCCTTCTCTATGATCATTTTCACCAAGGGGGCCCTTTGTATGATTTGTATCTTTTTAGCTCTGCCTTTTTTTTTTTTTGTTTTTTTTTTGTCACCCACTTATTGATGCTTTTTTTGAAACCCAACAGTAATTTAATCATGATTAAAGTGGCTTTTGATTGTGAAAATTTTAAGCTTTTTCTGTTTTGTGAAGAACCGTACACCCCTTTTAGTTCATTGGACACAAGTGGTTAATCTAAGGCTTTGTTTGATAAATTAATTTAACTCTAGTTAAATTGTAATTTTGTTACTGTATCTTTGTCTTTTTTTTAAAAGTCAACAAAAATTATAATTAATTTTTAAAAGATCAATCAATTTCAACTTAAAAATTTTAACTCTAACTAATGATCCAAATAGACGTTAAATAAATGAAATAAATAAACAAAGTGATATCCTGATTGTATCACAATTCACCTGGTTAATTTGAATTTTTTTTTAAATTTATGGTACTTTTACTGAGAGCAACTTTACTTATTATTTTGTTTAGATATGTTGCAATCATGATGTAATCTATGTTAGATCATGTTTTATATTTATATATATATATATAAATTAAAAATATAAGGATATGAAAATTGACCATTTATATTGAATTTGTACTAATACGAGATAGACTAATTTTATGACATGACTTTGGATTAAAAAAAAAAAAAAGGGCTAATTATCAGTTTGTCTTCCACCTAAAACACTAATTGATTCTTGAAGTGTAATGAAAGTTTTCTGAAATAGTGGTTTGAATTTATTTTTTAGGATTGGTTTTTTTTTTTTTTTTTTGGGTAGCATATTTTCTAGGAGTGGTTAAAAACGAGAAATAGTGGAGAACAAAATTTTGTGTTGTGGATCTACATGGACAAAACCAAATGTTTTTTCTTTATTATTCTCTTTCTTTCTTTCTTTTTTTTTTTTTAATGGCATTGAGCATGACGTTTGTACAAAATGTCTAGCTGTCCCACTCAAAATTAATCTTTCTTTGTGCCTACTTATTGTTCTTTTGAATCAACCATTATTTGGGTTGGTTTCTTCATCTATGCAAGGCAAAATAATAACAATAATAACAACAACAATACCACGAGGATGCTTTGTATTACAAATTTGCTTTTTTTTTTTTTTTTTTTTTGGGCTAAATATAGAACAAATTCACTTAAAAGCCAATCATGGGCTAACCTTCCCACTTTTTTTCCCCAATATTCCATGATTTTCCCCCTACAACTCCACATATTTATTACACTTTCCCAAAAAGAATATACGTTACTTATTAATTTATTTTTGGCTTCAAACATGAATCTTTGACACTTAAGTTTTTAAAGCCTTTCTCTCTGAAAAAAATAAAAATAAAAAATCTTTGTCTTCTTTGCTACGTCATAATTAAATGTACTATATATTTACAGTTGCATGACAATAGGATAAAACAAGCACTGCCATGCATTGCACAATAAACTTTCCTAAAATAAATTTCATATAAAAAATATTATAATAAAAGGGGAACTATTATTGTTTTTTAAAATGACAAATTATATTCGTACTAAGTAAGACATACAAACATCAATTGAAATGTGTAAGGCCCCGTAATACACAAGATAAAACTCTTAATTGAGACCGATTTAATTAGTAAAATCTGATTAAACTCAAGAAAAATAACATACATCGATACCCAACAATAGAAAAATACATCAAGCCACCAATAGTAATTTTGCACACTATCACTCCTTTTTAGAAAATCTCCACAATCGATTAAACCTTCTCATTGTTTATTAAAAAAGTACCACTCAAAGTATATTACTCATTTCCAAAAATTGTGGATGCTTAAATGCTAAAATAAAATTAAAAAAAAAAAGGTGATGGAATGAAAGATTAGATTCTGTTTGGTGAAATGGTTTGAGTTGAAATTTTTAAATTTGAGTTGGTTGACTTTTTAAAAACTAGTTATAATTTTTGTTAATTTTTCAGAAAAAGATAAAAACTGATATGAAAAAGTATAATTTAGTTTGAGTTAAACCAACTCACCGAATAAGCCCTTAATGAGTAGCTTATAAACTATATGGTTAGAGGTTGGTTATAATTATAATATATAACAATAAAAAAATGATTATCAATGATTAACGATTGAAGAGGTAGTTAGTTCGTTGATTAAATATTTGAGTAAAATGTTTTTTGTTTTTTTTAAGTCTTTATTAGTATCAATTATCGTGGCATTCAATGGAAAACAGTTGGAGTGTTGACTGTTCTTTTTCTTAACCAATAATAATACGACACGCTGGCACTCTGCAGGATATAAAATGAAACCGAATTTATTATTGAGAAATCTTTTAATAACAATTTTATCCGAATGAAGTTAATATTGTACAGAATTAAATGTCGTTCCCAGTTGGCTAACGGAAGTTGTAGCTGTGTTAAAAAGGCAGAGCCTAGAGTCACGTGCCGCTTGTGAATCCATGACTCATTACAGCCTAGTTTGTCACGTGTCAACTGCTGGATTGATTCACTGTTTCTCCCTATTGTCGTTTTTGAAATTGCTCTCATTAAAAAAAAATTGGCTGCTTTTGGCAGGCTTGTTTTGTTTGCTTGGAACTATATTTTTCCCACTTACCTTTGTTATTTTTTTTAAAAAATAAAACAAAAATTTTATTTAGTGATTAAAAAGTCAAATAATTCCAATAAAAAAAAGTTTAATTTCAATTAATGAACTAAATACAAACTAAATTTAAATAATAAATTTAAATATTTATAAGAGAAAACATTGTAAAAAAAACTATTTTAAATAAGAAAAATTCTATAGACATCAATTTTAATATCAATTTTTGAATATCAATCCATATTATATATGGAGTATCGTCTTTAATTGATAAGTATTTAAAGTATTTTTACATTAATAAATTACATCTATCAAAATATCACATATGAGTTGATAGTAAAAAAAATTAAAATAAGAATTTATGTCCCTAATTCTACTCTTTAAATAATAGCGAAACACAATCCCAAAATGGTCATCCCTTTATTTATTTTTATTATTGTCCTGCCATATTTTGTTTGATTTTTAATGACACTATAGTGTTGGTATTAATTCTTATCTTAATTTTTGACTATCAATTCACTTGACAGTTTATTGTTATCTTTTTGATAATTAATGTAAAATTATAATTTCAATTGATGTTCAAAAGCTAGCCTATGGAGAAAAAAAAAAAAAAAAAAAAAAGCCATCAACAATAAATTTTTTATCCCATCAAACAGAAAATTTTAAATTAGAAGCAGATAGCGTTTTGAAAGAGGCAAGTATGTACCCTTTTTTTCTTTTTTTTTTTTTTTTTGTTTTTTGTTGTTTGTTTTTTTTTTTTCTGGAGCTCAATGTTTGATTGTTTTACGAAATTACGTACGTGCACGTCAATTGAAAATAATGGGTGTAGACTATCGAATAGAAGTAAAGATAATCTGTTTATTTTTTATTGACTTGTATTGCTACATGGATTTAGTTGAATGAATATGGTCAAGTTCTGTCTTCTTCCCCTTTTTTTTTTTTCCTAAAAAAAAAAAATGAATGAATGAATGAAAGTTAAACGTACTTGAGGTATAATTATTGTTACAATTATGTATAGCCAGAGTCTAATCCAAATCTAAAACATTTAGGTGGTTCCGTTCTTGAAATCATTTTACAAGGTTCGTATTAGTTGTACCAAAAAATTATAAAATTATGTGATATATGAATTATTATAAAATCTTTAAATAATTACCACATCTATCGTTAGTAAAAAAAAATTACCCATAAAAAAATTACAATGTTCAAAATTATCATGTAATTTGGTACTAAAATTGATATCAATTCTGATAATAACACTCAAAATCATAATGCACACACTATCAAAATGTCAGTGTTATAATGATTGTTCAATGCAATGTTATAATTATGATTAAAAAAAAAAAAAAAGGAAGACAAGCTGCCAATTTAATTTGTGTTGCCTTTGAATAATGTTTTTAAGAGCAAAATTAAGGGTTTAAAAAAAAAATCCTGAAAGGATTGAAATTATGGAACGGACTGGACCATGGCATCGATGTGGTCTCTTTATGGTCACTAGGAAGAAAATACTAAAAAACAAAAAAAAAATGTTTGACAAAAAATTATGATGCGACTTCAAAGCCATATGGTCCACATATACGTACAAATAATTTGGAGATAAAAAGCTATATATCCGGTCCCAATAAACAGTTGAGGCTTTGATATGACCAATTTAAATTCGACTGTCTGCTCACCTACCGTGCATATAAACAGGAAAAGATTTTCAGAAGAAAAAAAAAAAAAGATAATTTATGAACTTTTTAAATTTGATAATTTAAAAAAATGTTTGGAACAATCATTATAAAGACATAATTTTATTTATTTAATTTTAAAATTCTCAAATCTATATCTTTTCTTTCTAATAATAAATGTTCATAAAATTTCAACTTCAAGAGTTCATAACTTTTTTTTAATTTTAAGTCGAAATAAAATAATTCTTATACTTAATATTCAAAAAGGCAAGTAGAACGAAATAATATTCATATTTCATACTTTTTCCTGAACTTATTTTAAAATTTTACACTATTTTCTAGATCGCATTTCCTTTCTAATCCATAATTCAATCAAACATACATTTCAATTTTGATCCACAAAACTCAAACTCCATCCATTATTCCAAATAGACACTTTAGTTTCTTTATTATTTTTTGGACAATTAACCACCCTTAAACTTATAATTTTTGGCATTGTCAATTCTTTTTGCTCACTATGATGGTTTTTTGAATGTGATTACCCAGAAAGGACATTATTGATCATTATTATTTTATTTCAATACAAATTCCTTCTATATTTTGACTTATAATTAACTTAGGTTTAAGTTTTCAAATGAATTAGTATTGAAATTAAATAAATAAAGGCAGTAATGTCCTTCTTGAGCCATCACATGCAAATCACGTGTAAAAAACCATCTAAATTTTAATGTGATGTCAAAAATTAGGAGTTCAATGTGTAATTGGTAAGAAAAAAATGTTTAAAGACTAAATTGTCGAATTCGAAAAATTTACAAAGTGTTAAAAAAAAAAAAGAGCAAAATGATTTCTGAAAAAAAAAAAGAAAGAAAAAAAAAGCAAAAAATTTAATAAGATCTTCCTATGCCATGTAGTTAACTTTTGACAATCAGAGCTATGTTTTTAATAGGCTGATAAGCATTTATAAGCTAATTAGTAGTTTTAAGTTTGGAATTATTGTAGTAAGAAAGTTAGCCTTATAACTTGTGGTAATCACATTAATTCATAAATCTACTTTTGCACATGTGTTTAATAAAACTAGCCCTTCATGAGCATTTGGGCTGAGTTTAATTCATAGGTCAGTACTTTTTTTTCCTTTTCTTTTAGTGCATTATATAATTATAGGTTTTAATCATTATATTAACTATTTTTTTTTTATGTAAGCATCTAACTAGGTTAAAAATTTACAACGTAATACAAAAAACTATTTTTTATCATAAATCAAATCGTTAAAAAATTAATCTAAATAGCTAAAAAGCAATACTATCAATAAATTAAAAGCACAGTTTGTTTCATAAAATTAGCAATCCACTATTTACTTTTATTTTTTATTTTTTTTGTACAAAGGGCCCCTCAAAGGGAAATTTACCAACTAAAACTGATTAGTTTCTTTGCGGATATTTAACAACAAAAAACAGACATGACAACAATTAATGCTGGAGTTCAAACAAGCTTAAGATTAGATGTTGATGAACAACGTCAATTGTCAAAGTGGTTGTCGAAAGCTTATCCGAACCATCATGTGATTAAGGTGACAACTTTTCAAAGAATTGCATTTATTATTTCTACGTTTTCCCTGTGTCAATGCCATTTTTATGACTTTTTAACATATTTCTTTCTCGTCTTCTTCTGGATAGATATGTTTCGTATTACTTTTCGGAAGCTTTGTCGTCCTTACAGGAGAGCCTCCTAAATTTTGTGGTTTTTAAGAAAAACTCTTATAATAACACTTTAAAACTTAATTAATTTAAAGATTTATAACATTCCTTCCCCCTAAATTTTTATAAAAATTTATAAATTTTTCCCTTTAATTAATATTTTGATAAAAAAAATATACATAACACTCATTTAAAATATGAGTTACGGATATTAAATATGAAACACTTGTAATTAAGTTAAAAAAAATAAATATTTATAGTTGATTGTCATTTTTTTAATCATATTTCTCTCTTCTAGATAACTTCGTTATTTCATGTTTAATAAGGATAACGGATGCCAAGAATGCTGTCAATGTATGTAATTTCATAATTCTATACTTAACATCTCTAACTGATGCTTCCAACGAGTGTTAGATATATTTTTTTCGTCAAAATTTTATTTAAGGAGAAAAATTCGTAAACTTTTTTCTCTCTTGAAACAAATTAAAGATGGATGCTCCACTGAAATATATACTTGATTCCGGCACTGTTCTGCACCATCTATCATACTGTGTTGATTCTTTAGAGAAACAAATAGCCTAGGTATACACTTTCCTATGTTTTTCATTTTTTTTCGTTTTTTCAAAAACCAAGAAAATGTTCCAACAATACAATGCAGACAAGGACGTGCCTAAAGTTGACAGTAGTAAAGGAACCTTGCCCTTGTATTTGCTTTGTTTCTAGTATTATTATTCATTTTGCATCAATAAGTCAAACCTCAAATCCCCACCATTATATTTATGTGCCTTCCGTTGGCCCTCTTTATATGTTTGACACAAAAATAGTTTAAAACATGTTTCAATGATCATTGCATATGGCCATTTGGGTGGTTGTTATATATATATATATATATATATGTATGTATTTATGTATAGGTATATGTATATGTATAATGAATAGGCTATAATTGGTGTTTTGGTACGATGATCAAGTCTTAGACAACTCTCCGTACCTTAAACCTAATTGAGTGACTTCTTATAAGGTAGGGGACCGTAGGATCGATAACGTGTTCATCTATACTTTGAAATATGTTAAAACAAATTAATAATAATTTCGCAACAGTAAATAAATCTTAACGGTTCAAATACATACAATATTTATTTGTAATATTAACTACCAATAGAATTCGATCTGATTTTTTTTTTTTTTTTTTCATTTCCTAAGGTCTTTCATATATTTGTCCCTGCATGCAAGTAATTTTCTAATGAATTATTATGCACTTAAAAAGAAGAAAAGAAAAAGAAAAATTTCAACAACAGTGAATATTTTAAAAGTGAAATTTGTATGTTATTCGATCTTAATCAATACACAAATGGACGGTATGATCCCTACTATAAAATATCGGAACTTCTAGAAGTGTACAATTTAAAGGAAGACGATGATATAAAAAACATACTTCAAATTAAAGAGTGTTCATGGTTGAGGCGGCAATTATGCCCCGTTTTAACATGCGTTTGGACGTACAATCTAAAACTTAGAATCACGATTTAATTTTTATCTTTTTTCTTTCGCTTTACTATACACATAATTTTATAACTCAAATTTTAAAAATCCATAATTTTATATAGACTAGTCCAAATGTAATGATTTTTTTTAGATTGCATAGAATTTTGAGACGAATGTAATAAGCTCTATATCCATTTTTTTTTCCAAACACATTTCAAGTTTTTACACTTTTTAACTCAAACAATTCAAACGTCTCGATAAACGTATAAATAATCCAGATCCAAATTTTACAATTCAAATCTTAACACTAAGCGCATGCTTAGATATGCCTTTTGGGTCGGGTCCTTGTTACTTTTGAACTTCTTAGATATTACGTAATGAAAATATCGACCAAGTCACTCCTCTGTTTCAACAGTAGAATCCTCTTAAAGTTTTCATTTTGGACGTGAGGACACTATCTATCTATTTTTTTTATTATTAGGAAAAAAAATACTGTAAAAACTCTAGGCTATGGGTGTATTTTTCAACTTCAGTGCAAAAAAAAAAAAAAAAAAAAAAAAAAAATCCTCCTATAAAGGGGGGAAAAAAAGATTTTAGAGACAAAAAGTATCTATTGCGGGACATTGGGGATAGATATATAGAAAAATTGTACTCAGCAGGATAAGATTTATTGTGATGGAATGACCCACGATATTAGACATCTGAATTATTTTTTCAGTAGTGTGTCGTCGTATAGTTGGGACGTCAGAAGTCTTTCCATTTGTTCATACAGGAAAACTGGGATCTGAAAAAAAAAAAAAAAAAACGTATTATTATTGTGGTCGTTATTTTTATTATGGCTCTCACTAAAAAAGAGAGAGAGAGAGAGAGAGAGAAATAAAAACCCAAGCAAGTTCCAGGCCTATTTGGGAGTGTTTTGGGAACGGTTTTGTATTGGATATGAAAAAAAAAATAAGAATATTTTGAAAATGATTTTTTAATATTTTTTGAAATTGTGTTTAATTGTATTTCTAAATAAATTAGTTTGAGTATAAGAAAAAGTAAATTTATATTTAGATATGTTTCTGAAAATATTTATTGAGTACATAAGTTTTAGAAAATGAAAACGAAAAACTTTATTTTATTTTCAAATTCCTTAAAAAAAAAAATAAAAACGATTTCTTGTTTCATTTTTGTATTTTGACTTTGTACAAACAAGTATTATTTCATAATTATGTTCAAAACAGTTTTATTGGAGACCATGAAATTCCTTTCTAAAACATTTTAGAAAACACTAAATGGGGTCTCCAAATTTAAAAATTTCTACTCAAATTATCTTATCATGGTAAAAAGAAACGGAAAAACTCACATGCTTTGAATTTGAAGGCTCATATTCTAATTTTTAAATTCTTATCTTTTGGGCTAGTCTTAATCATATTAATGTTGTTGTTTTCTTTTTTAATTGTGGTGTATGATATATAATTTTCACTCGTTAAAAAATAATAATAAAAACAATCTTAAATTTTAAATTCATACACTCTAACTTAAACTCCTCATTTCCATCCGCTAGCTAGTCCCAATGATTTGTAAATATTATTGTGGTAGTAAATTATCTCTATGCATTTTTCAGATCTTACTTGGAAAGGACATGCATACAGTAATTAAATATATATTTTATTTAATTGACGTGCAAGCTGTAATGCATGTGCTATGTGAAAAATGTGTGTATTTAAAGTTATTTTTTAAAACCCATTTTTACAGGAAATAAATACTGTTATTTTTTAAAACCCATTTTTAAAACCCCATTGTCTCTTTACATTTTTTTTTTGGACACGAAGAAATTAACATATGCATAACTCACTGATAGATCAACCACAAATTATTTTTAAGAGAAAAAATTAAATAGATCTCATTAAATTTTAAATTTTAAATAATTACTGATATGAAAAAAATCTATGAATATTTATAAGTTACTCTATCTCTTCACTCTCTATTGATGTGAAACTTCACCCAGTGACTATCAATTTTTTGATATACAAAGAAAGTAATACATGTAGAACCCACTAGTAAATCAACCACAATAAACCTTTAAGAAGAGGAATTAGATGGACCCATAAATAGAACCTATTAAGTAATAATTTTCAGATAATTATTCATTGAAAGAGTACTCTTTTACCTTTCTTTTTCAAGAGAAACAACAAGGAAAATCAGAATGAAAACATGACACCTAGCAAAAAACAATACGGTAACAACTAAAAATCAAATCCGTTTTGTTTGGCCATTGACAATATATGTACATGAAGAGGCCTAGATTGTTAACTTTTAGTGTGCAGTTTCATTCTAATAATTTGACCTTTTTGCTAGGATATAGTACACTTTTTATTTTATTTTATTTATTTAGAGGAACTAGAAAGAGCACACAATTATGGAAATCTTTTCATTTTCTAATTTTTCCTCTCTCAAGAGGGTAGTTGGAAGACCCACACAGATGACTATATACATTGCGTGCATCTCTATCTCTCCCTTCCATCGAATGATGAAAAATATCGGTATCGACGGAGTTGTCAAAATTTTAATTTATGAATAATATCGGTGAAAATGTCGATATAGATGGATATTCTGAAAAAAAAAAATGAATACTCAAACAAAAATTTATAATTTTTGTTGAAATTTTACAAAATGTTAAAACAATCAATATTACATAAATTGAATTAATTTAATAACAAAAATAATACATTTTTTATCGAATATGAGAGTTATATCACATAATGTAACAAGAAATCACAATAATTAAGTATTGATTGTAATTCCATTATAATATTACGTACTCATTCGTCATTATAAAACAATATAATAATATAATAGAGTATATAAAAATCAAATGTCAAATATAAGAGAGTACATATAAGTTTCGAATGTACGTAATACCAAAACAAGTTTCTAACAGGTTGGAAAAAATTAGATTTGTGTTGATCTTGATCTAAATAATACATTTGTCAATATATTACTCTCTAGTAGTTTTGAAGATGTTGTTAATGTGTGTATATTTCTTGGTCTCTTCCAACTATTAATATATAAATTGGCTATTGTTTAGTTATCCATTTTGATGAGTTGTCTTAACGAGTATGCAGTGACATCTCGATAACAATTTGTGATGGAGGACGGTGGCGGAGGTAGGGGGCCATAATAAAATTTTTTGTTCTTTTAAATATAGCCCAAAAAATTTATAATTTTTACAAATTACCATACTAAAAATAAAAAGTTATCACATAGTTCCTACATTGTCCATACTAGAAATAAAAATTCTCACATAAATTCATTAAAATTAAAAATTCTCTCACAGTCCCCCTAAAATTTATTTTATTTTGAAAAAAAAAATTGGTGTACATCCACACTAGAAAATATAATTCTGGCTCCGCCTCCAGTGGAGAATATAACAGTCTCAATTTTGTACTTTTGAACTAGGCCCTATTTGAACACCATGAGGAGGATTATAATAATATGAACTTTGCTCGGTTCCTAAGCTCATGAAATCAAAACTCAAGGTAATAGCATCCTCATCAATTTGACCTATTTGAGTCACACTATGTCTTCTTATATGTTATTTTCCAATCGCTCCAATACACTCATTTGCTGCTCTACAACCATTATCTTCATTTTGTATAGTATGTTGTCATATTTTATTCATATTAAAAAAATAATAATTAAAATGTGTGACAAAATTGAAATTTTAGAAAAAAAAAAAATTTCCCGACTTTTTGGACATTATGTGGACATATCCAAGAATATCCTGGATGTTCATAGATATTTACGGATATTTTTGGACATTATGGATATTTGACGGATACTCCTGGAAGAAATATCCTTCCCCCTGTTATCCATGTCGAGACTTCAAAATATGAATAATATCATAGAAATATTGACGATAGCGTGGACATTTTCATCATTGTTTCTATCCATGTGTTCTTTAGAGGGTTCAATTAATCACTTTCAAAAGGAAAATTTTATGGTTGGACACGAGAAGGGAGAAAAAAAAACTTCTAATGATAAGATATTATTATAAATATTTAATTAGATTTCCATCAAGTTTTGTTACATTATCGTAATTTTTTTTAAACATCTTATTTGAATATTTTAATGTGATTTAATAATTTAAAATTGTATGATCTGACCGTTCAAAACATAGCAACTCCCTTGTCCCGATCCTGCTTTAATTTCTTTGTGGATCAACGAGCTTATTTGTGCTGATTTTATGAAAGAAAATCCTTTTTATTATCTCTCTAATCTTGTGTTTTGTTGCTCTTCCTTTAGTTGAGAGCCACATAATTGTTAATCTAAATTTGTGGTCATTATATCCATTGCTATTTCTTCCTTATCCTAATTTTTGTCTTTGTTTTTCCATAAAAAGATTTGACATGCTGTTGTTAACATCTCTAATGTGGTCAGCATTAGATTCCTTTCTTTTTCCTCTTATCATCTTAATTTGTAAAAAAATCAGACAACAAATATCCTGCCTGGTTATGTTGGGCAGTTTTGAAGTTTGGACATATTTAAGTGGAAAAATGTCATAAATTTCTCTTACACTTTATCACTAATATCAATATGCCTCATGAACTATGAATTATACCTCTTATGCCCTACGAACTTTAACATGTGTATCAAGTTACCCCCTCAGTTAGTTGTCATTAGTTTTTTCCGTTATCTTCAATATCAAAATGTCCCAAGAACTTTATATTTGTGTCCAAATGTCTTATGATCTTTAATATTTGTGTCAAACTACTACTGATCTTTAATAGTTATATCAAACTACCCTATTAATATTTTTTAATTATCTAATATTGTATAATTACGTAATAATTATTAACTTTTTAGAACATGTAAAAATATATATATATTTTTATTATAATAAAGTGATATGCATATTTTTTGTTAACACACTTTTTTTTTATTTTACTTATTTTAATTCAAGTTTATTTGAGTTATGGGTTTACTTATGTATAATCATAGTTGGTAGGACTTAGTTGCAAGATTTGGATTTCAAATACATTGTTTACTTGGCATAAAATTTAAAATTATAGTCATAACAAATTTCATTCATGTGTTTGCTTAAACTTATAATGAGAATAAATATTGTAAATTTACTCTGATACCCATTCTTAGTTATATTTTTTAATTTTTTAAAAAAACTATTAGTTTCCAAATTTTGGTACAGTATTATCAATCGTAATTAAACTAAATATTGTAATATTAGGACAATAAAATAATGAACATAAGTTATGTAGTTATTTTTGTTTAAGAAAATCAAAATGAATGTAAATTTGAATTAAAATAAGCAAAATATAAATAAATAAATAAGTGGGTAAAAAAATATGCATTTTCTTTTAGTAGAAAAAATAATTTTTTTTACCTATTCTAAAAAATTTAGGTAATTATACAATGTTAGATAAATAAAATATGATAGATGGGACAGCTTGACACAAATATTAAAGATCATGGGGTATTTTAATATAAAAATAAAGATTATGGGACATTTTGACACAAATGCAAAGATCCTTTGGCATTTTGACACAAAGCAAAGTTTATGGAGCATTTTGACATTAAAGATAACAAAAAAATTAACGGTAACTAATTGAGGGGGTAACTTGGTAACTAATTGAGGGGTAACTTGACATACATGTTTAAGTGTAGGGGACAAAATAGGTACATTTCATAATTCATTGGACATATTGACACTAGTGACAAAATTTATGGAGAATTTATGATATTTTTCCTATTTAAGTTGTTTTGGCCCTTTGGTTCCAAATAAAACTTATTTTTCTTTTCTTTTTTTGAATTTGGAGATGAGAGAATATAATTTTTCAACTTTTATATGTCTGCGATCACGTTCCAACTAAACTTTTGTAGCCTACTAATTTACCAAGATTTAATTTACCATTTAGTTGCTAAGAAAACATACATGTTTTAAAAAAAAAAAAAAACATATAGAGGCTTATTCATTAGAAAATACTTATTGATAGTGCATATTTTTAACGTCAAACATTATTAAAATAATTACATAATTAATATTCAAATATGATGAGATCCAACGAAAACTTGCGAATCCATTAATATACACTGCCGACTCTGTAACTCTCCTTTTTCTTCTTTCTTTTGTTTTGTTTTTTTTTTTTTTTTTTTCCCATCATAAGACGTAGTTCACCAACATTATATTTACATTTAAGCATGATAAAATGTGAGATTATTTGTATTTCATAAAATGAATTGGGGTAGTTTAATCACTAAAGGGTTGATTTCAATTCTTTTCAATACTCAATATTAATTAAGCTCATGCACAGCCAACATATAATTTGAAGGAAAATTCTGTGCAAGATTATTGACAAAAAAAAAAAAAAAAAAAACCTACATGGATACGATTGAATCATCATATTTTTATCTAGTTTTGTTAAATTAGTATATATTTATTATTTAATCTGATATATTTATGATCTAATTCGACATTTTAAAATTGTGTCATGTTAATAATTTTAAACCATATTATGAACATTTAGAGTCCGTTTGATTTGGTAGGCGAGAAAAATGGAAGGAATGAGAAGAAAGAGGGATCCGTGAAAGGATTCATTTTGATATTTATGATTATTTAATAAGAAAGAAAAGAAGAAGAAAAGCAATTAGAGGGATAGACCCCAAATCATATTTGTATTTTTTTTATGATTATTTATCGCTCGCTCATTCCTATTTTCTCACCGTCCCACCAAAACATAAAAGGAATCTACAACCCAAGAAGACATGACATGACCTGACCTAACAGTTGGAGCTATTAGGGTTGTGGTGTGTGAATGATCCATGTGGGTTGTAAAAATGTGAGCCACATATATATGTGGTTGCATGTTGATTGGGGGGGGTCCAAAAAAGGCATATACCACTACTCTGTCTCTGAGGCAGCACCCTTTTATCAATCATGGTCTAAATCACTTTTCTCACCTCAATAATGGTATTATACACCACTTTTTTTTTTTTTTTTCTTTTCCCCTTCCTTATGAGCAAATAAAAAATAAAAAATAAAAAATAAAAAACAGCATTTTTTTTTATGTTCCTCAAGGTAAGTGCAATACTCTTTGTTTCTAGCTAGCACATAGATTTGGGATCCCATCTAATGACTTGTGGCTTTTGTCTGTTCTCTTTTGAAAATGATTGCGTGAGGGAGAGTGTGTACTCATTGAGCACTAGAAAGTTGTTGAAATTTTGAAACAATTATGTCCCCCACCCCCCCTAAAATTTTGCTGTAAAGGCAACGCAAAAAACATGTTCCTTTTTTCATGGTCTTTTCTTTTTGCATTGGAACTTATTGTACAGTTGTATTTTGCCATCCAAATTTTTTATTTTGAAAGTTTATCCTTTGAAGTTGAAATTGTGTAGCAAAACAACCTATTGATTGATAACGGTGTTAAATTTCTCGACAGAATTTAATTTGTGATTTATACATATGTCATTAATTAATGTTTTATGTATAAATTCGGAAGGACCTCTCATGCTTTTAGTCAATAATTTATATGCAAGTCACGTGTCAATTGCTATAAGATTAACATTGTTATCAATTGGGGGTGTTTTGAACCTTTTTAAGTTTAGGGGAATTAGGGTAAATTATAATTTGTCTGATATTTCAGGGACACGATTGTAAAAAAATCCTTTTCTTTTTCTTTTTCGTAATCTAAGAAGCATAATAGATTGGGCTTTTGTCGTTTTGGTTTTTAGAATTTATTTTAAAAATATAAGTTAGCCAATAAAATTTTTTAATTTTTAATTTTGATAAATTACTTTTTTTTTAAACAAGATAAATTACTTTCAATTATACTTTGTCTGGCATTTCAATTTAATTCCAATTAAATTATACTTTTTCATCTCAATTTTTATCTTTTTCTGAAAAGTCAATAAAAATTATAACTAATTTTTGAAAAATTAATTAACTCTAACTTAAAAATTTCATATCAAACTAACAAATTAAATGCAAGCTTAGTCGTGTTTCATAGGACTCTCAAATTGATGACGAGTACAACCATTTAAAGTTTGGACGCAATACCCTCGTATGTATCATATATGCTCGTTTGAAGGCATCTACACAAAAATCATATAATGCTAAAGCAAGTCGTGTAACGATATTTTTGTTGAAAATTTTTACAACCCTCATTGATTTGGATCACTATATTGTATTTAATTAATTCATAATAGGATCAAAATTTAAAATAGAGGTAATTAATAATTGACAAAATATAAATAGTCCCTTTTGGAATCTCGTTTTTCACCTTTTTTTTATAATTTTTTTCTATTATATTTTCTCTCATAACTACTTAAATTTGTTAGATCCATTTTCACAATTATCGATTATAATTAAATTGTCAATTAAATTAAATTATCAAAAGTGTAATAAAATAAAGAACACAGATAATTTTTGCGAGATTCGATCACACGTATTCCACGGGACCCTGCCCAGCTATCAAACACTCCACTAATCTTTAAATGATTACAAGTACACTCGAACTTAAACAACTTAAAGAATCTCTCTTCATATTACCGCCAGTCGTCTTGAACCTATTAACCGGAGTGTTTGATGAGGACCACTCGTCTTGACGTTTAACTCCCTTCAACTGAAAATGCATTCTCCCGAAAGCTTCAAGTTCCTCTCTCGAAAAACGATATCGTCTCCCCCTCCCCCCCCCCCCCCCGAAAATTCCAAATTCTTCTCCGGAAGAACAAAAATCACATCAAAAGTCTGAGTCTCAAAATATGTTGTAAAACTCTCTATGTGCTCGTGCTCCATAATCTATTTTTGAGACTATAAATAAGCAGCTACACGACCTTCATAAAATATCGGATTAAAAAATAATTTAAATTTCAAAGTGTTTCATGATCTGTTGCAACACTTCCAGAAATTCTCTGAAATTCAAATATGGAAATTTCCTTCATAATCCGAATTTACTTTACTTCATAATATCTGCTGATAAATCACGAAAAATATTCAAGAAACTTCAGAAATAAAATCTTCCAAACTTTCAGAGTTCAAATGCAAGATTTTTCTCTTTTTGGGAAAGTTTTAATTTCTAATTTAAATTGGAAAAGGAAATCTACTCAAATTAGAAATCTTTTTTTTTTTAAATAAAATCTCAAAATAATATCCAATTCAATGCACACAATCATACTTGATTTTTACCAAAATAGAAACTGTCAATTTGTAGATAATTTAGACTAAGTCAAATACACTCTGCCACATCAGTTTCCAGAATAAGTAACTTACCAAACTTCTAAAACAAGCAGCTAGTCATATCTTCAAAACAAGTAAGCTACCCAACTTCCTAAAATTAGCTAATAAAATATTGTTTTTAATTCTTCTAACAAAACTGTCATAAATACCAATATATAAAAAAACCTAATAAAATTAATTTTAAAAATTGTGAATTTGAATTTATGATCGAAACGAGCAAATACCCTAATAGAATTTGCTAGTAAGAATTCTGTTTTTTCTTTCTTTTTCTTTTTTTTAATGTCAAACAGTGATTGGCTCCTCTACAGTTGTAAAGGGTAGTCATCTCAACTAAAGTTGGTCTCCTCGTTGTCTATGGGAAGAAAATAGATGCAACTTGTCTCTTGCTTTTCCTAGCTACACTTTTAGACATATTGACACTCTCTCTTGGTGGAACGGCAAAATAGAAAATTTCAACATGAAAATTCCAACCTAGGGATTTTATTTTTGTATTTAACAAGAAAATAATTAGAAACAATCAAAATAAAAACTAGTAATCCTTAAAAAAAAAAAAGTAATATGTGGAAGTACTAATAATAATAAATAAACAAAAACTTCAATTCGAAGAACATTAATAATGGCTATATAATATAATTGTGGAACTGAAAATTTTTTAATATAACTTGCATCCATTTTTAGTAATATCACGTTGAAAGGATTGTGTAAATATGAATCAGTTTCTAATAGACAATGTAATAAATTTATTACACATAATAAACACATATTCTTATTAAAATTTCCTTAATTTGCCTCTACTTCATCAAATCTTCAAATTTCATGGCTTCACTTTGTGTAAAGAGCAACTTGTTGTTCAGTCAAATATTCTTAAAATATTTTTTTTCCAAAAAAAAAAAAAAAAGTCGTCTTAAAATGAAACGTTTTAAGGTTATAATTCCACAAAGGACGTTGATGTAAATGGCTTTGTGTGTTCCCACAGAGTTTTTTAATTTTATTCTTGATATTTTAACGTAATTTTACATGTGTTATTATTTAGTAATAAAAATTATATAACTATATGCTTGTGTTTCAGAAAAATTGTATCTAAACCATTGTTAAGTAACTGAAACACATATATATTATATCTTTATTTAAAATATAAATCATCTTTAATTTATAAAATATTTTTTATTAAAAAAAATTTCTGAATCCGTCGCTAATAACAGGAACGATGAATTTTGGTTTGAGGGCCTAGTGTAAAATTGCCATGTGGGACTTTGGGAATGGACGTAACTAATGGTGGTTTGGCAAGATGGCGATAGTGCTACAGCACATGCATGGAATCATGAATTGCATCATGACATATTTGTATCCTAATGTCAATGCTGATCTTTCACCCCCCCCCCCCCCCCAACTGGCTTCTACTTTGATTCGTTTGTCCCTTCTTTTAAATAAAAAAAAAAAAAAAAAAAAAAAAAACCCCTCATAATTTAGATTAGACACCATTTAAAAGTTCAAGTTAACTTGACTAAAGATTCAGCAAAAGAAAGAAAAAGAAAAAGAAAAAGAAAAAAAACCTCATAATTTAGATTAGACACCATTTCAAAGTTCAAGTTAACTTGACTAAAGATTCACCAAAAAAAAAACAAAAAAAACAAAAAAAAAAACCTCATAATTTAGGATTGAAGTAGTAAGCTTTGTTTGTTTGTTTTTTTTTTTTTTTTTTTTTTCCCTCAACGGGGTAGTAGACTTATTTTCCCCCTAAAGAGAGGATAATCGATGTTATTTACATGCAAATCACTATGGATTCAACATTGTATCCTACATTGTTTAAGTAAGACCTTCCAAATTCAAAAGTTTTCATCGGCTCTGTATGGATTCGACTCCACATGAAAGCAGATGTAGCGCACATATTTTTTTGGTGTCTCATCGCATGAGAGATGCAGAGTGGGCTCTATATGAAATCAAATAAAGGTGTTCTTCTATCTGCCAAATATCGAAATTGAGGACATTCTAAAAAAGTAAAACATATAATACACTTGTTATTATACCAATATATAGAGAATAGAGGCTTTCAATATCGTTTTTTTCATGTGGTTGATTAAATTGGGCAAATTCAATTTCCTTTCGATAAAATAAAAACAAAAATTTTCAGGTCGTTACCTTTAAAAATTCTCCTCTGTGCTCTAGTGAAATGCAATATTTAATCTCCCTGTAATAAAAGAAATGCAAGATTTAGGCTTAAATATTAAGGAATCACAAAAGTATCATTTTTTTTTAATTTAGAGTGGGGGATTCAAACTCTGCACCTTTAAATAAAGTTAAGTATGATACTACTGTTAAATTATACCTATAACCACAACAAAAGTATCTTTTAATATTGTCAATCTCTTTTAACTCTCCGCCTTGTGATGCCTTATACTAACTTAATATCTTAAAATTAAACAAAAATTCATATTCAACGCAATTATCTTTTTTTTTTTTTTTTTTTTTTTTTTTGGTATGACGATTCACTTATTAATTAAAAAAAAAAAAGTGATATTTCGAATCTAAGACCATAAGGATTCTAAACTCCTGTTCCCATCCCCTGGACTAGACCGACTGGATAATCATCTCTTTAAATGGAATTAAAATGAATTCGAGAAAGGTGGACCAGTTTTGCTACAACATTTGAAACTTAATAGATTTCATAAACTTAAGGATGCCAAATATAAAACCGGAGCGAAAATTAAATAGCAGTTTTAAATAATAATTGACGTAAGTAACAAGTTTTTAAATTATTTAGAACTAAATAATATCAAATAGTAAATTTACTAATGTAAGTAATTATTACTACAATTTTTAACCGGGAAAATCACCTGAGTGATACAAATTTAAAGACCATTGAATCAACATGATACAAAAAAAGTTAATATTAAATTAATATGATACAAAATTAAACCAAAGTTAATAAAAATTTATATCATGCTGACTAAGAGGGAGGAATTTATATCATATTGATCAATATAAAAAAGAAAAGGTAGTGATTTAGGTTGTCTCTTTTCCTTTTCCTCTTCTTTCTCGATAAAAAACTAGGTCCCCCCCCTCCTCCTCTCGTGGAGAGTAGAATAATTCTGTTGTAGTATATGAACCTGCCAGGGTGTTTTTTTTTTTTTGGGCTGAATAAAAACATATGAACCTACCAGCTATTCCTATGTGATTTGATACTTCAAAACTTTATCTTATCGGTTGTTTTTTTTTTTTGGGTTTTTATCATACCAAAGAATTTTCCTTTCTAAATACCCTTTGGAATGGAAAGTCATAAAAGTAGAGTTACAAAGTTGAATGGGCATAGCTTGTATCTTTAGAGAAAGCAATGAGTATTATCCTTTTGCTTGCTAGTTTCCATCTTTTTCATCTATTTTTATATAGGGTGACAGTACGAGTCGTGATATGACGACACGATTCAAAAACGACACGAATTTCACGGATTCGGGTTGGGAAAAATAATGGTCGGGTCAAATTCGAATCATCTGAAATTGACACAAGTAAAAACAGATCGTGTTCAGGTTAGACCCGTAGAACCCGAACACGACCCAAAAATTTTTTTTTTCGTGTCAATTTCGTATCAAATTTCATATCAATTTTGTGTCTCGGGTCAATTTCAATTCGTGTCGTGTCAACCCATGACGGGTTCGTGTCGTGTTTGTGTCACAGTTTGAAATCGTTTTTGTGTCACAGGTCGTGTTCGGGTTGGGGAAGAAAAAAATCGACACGGCTCTAACATGACACGAATTGCCACCCCTACTTCTATAGAACCGCACGTTGTTTTGCCATATAAAAATACTCTCATTCATTAACAGTTACCAATTTAATTCAATAATTAAAGAGAACTTAACTCAACTAGTCAGATTTTTTATTTAAAAAAATTACTGTAGAAGAACTTTTTTTTTTTTTGGTGTGAGAAAGATAGAAAATGGCATTAATTAGTGGAAATATCTTCAAGAACTCTATTGAATTCTTGAAATAACAACTGTGGAATTCTTGGACTAATTATTCATCATCTTTGTTACACAATTTTATTTTATTTTCCTGTGAAATCAATAGAACAAAGATATTACCAACGCTCTCTACATTCTAAAAACAAATTCTAGGAATTTGGAAACAAATTCTAGGAATTTGGAAACAAATTCATCTCTTGGGATCAGAAAACACTTATTTTTTTTTTTTTTTAAATTCCCTCCACTTGTAAGGGATTAATTTCATCATTCATCCAAGATATACATACACATATATATATATATATATATGTGTGTGTGTTCTTGGCTTTCATTAAGGCCCAAACACAGACCTGGTTTTACTGATCATCAGTAGATGTGCTGTTCCCTTTGCCGCCAACCCAATACTGCTTGACAGCAACCAGTATCTTCTCCGGCACCAGAGGGCCTTCCTCGTGATCCATCAACTTGATGTCCCATCTCATTCCGGCAGCGATTTTCTTAACCTTGTTCAGGACATCGACTTTGTCACGTAGAAGGACCGACCCCTCAGGTCGCAAGATGCGGTCCATCTCGAGCAGGACGTCCTCCAGCTCGCATCTGCGTATTCGTTTTGCACAAATAATTAGAAGTTTTACAAGAACATGGAATTTAATTCTTCGAAGAAAAATAGAATGAGGTGCAAACCAAAAATTAAGGGCTGAAAGGAAATGAGTCTTACTTGTCCTGGTATAAGCTGAATACGCCGTTACCATGAATAAGATCATATGTTCTTGGGTACGTAGAGAAGCCTTCGCACCTGAAAGATTACAGGAATAAAAAACTTCTTTAGATTCCCGAGAGCTTTGTCGTTTTAAGCAGTAAATTTTCAGTTTGTAACAATGATTGTGGTAAGTAGCATGAAGATCACATTATCCACTCAAACTGTTAAATTTCTCCTTGGAAGTACTCTAGGGAAGATTCTTAGGGACGTACCAATCGTGATACAAGCCGATTAGACCTCTCTCATAAATCACACCTAAATTGTTATCAGCAATGGTAGGCACAACGTTCATCACCCATGATTTTCCTGATTCAAGTGCGGCTGCGAATCCTCCAAGGCCTGCATTCATGTCCATCACATTCCGGTATCTAGAGGTGCCAACCATCCTATTCATTCTCTTGTAAGCATCTACATGCTTTTTCCAAAGCGTGTTGTCCTCTTCGTAGGATTCAGCTGTAACCCCGGCAACAAGTCCCTTCACTATCCGAGGAGGGACCGCAAAAAGTCTAGCTGGGAACTTCTCCAATTCCCCTCCCGCTACTTCATTCGCCCTGGTTACCTCTGGCAGAGTAGTTACACATGACTCCATTTCCTTGTACCTGACAGAACCCACATAAAATGAGGAAAGAGAATGGCAAGCAAATCAATTATCAATTATCGCCGTAATTTATGTATTCAAGAGTCAAATTCCGTTTCTCTGCATTATCATGTTACTGTTTAAAAAGGGTTTCCCTTAATTTAGGCCAACGTAATTCTGAAAGAAGTTAAAAACTCATGAAACTTTGAGACAGGAATGGACGAATCATCCACTCTTATGTATTCAGATCAGACAAGTCAAGTAAATGTTTTAGATATCTAACCTCTAACGACGAAAAATGGAAATGAAAATACAATGCAAGAACACAGCGTAAAGGAGCTTACCAGACGTCATCAGCATCCTCTGTTTTACACATATCGGCAGACTTTCTTTGGCAGGATTTAGCATTTACTTTTTTCCTAAAGATAGCAATGTCGCCCTTCTCATATTTTTTCTCCCAGCAAAGAAATTCAGCAAGTTCTTCAATCTTCTTCTGCTCTGCCCGAACATCCTCCTTAGTCCTCTTCCATGTTTTGTAATAGGTCTTCCAATTGATCGGAGGGCCGGACAAGATCCAGTATCCACCAGGTCTAAGAACTCGATCAACTTCCTTGAGATACATACCATCTGAAGCCAAAAATCGGTACGAGTAAAATGAGAAATGTCCACAGGGTGTAATGACCTCATTTCAACGTAGCTTAAGTCCTAACATCATATGATAATTTAATAAAATATAATGACGCTAGAGACATAGTTGAAAGCAGCGGACTAGTCTATCATTTCAGTGGAGGTATACATTAAAGGAGATAAAGTTTTTAGGGGGATTTATTTAGGGATAATCAACTTTTTTGCTCTTAAGTTTTTACACAAATAATTATATTTTGCTCCTCAATAGTCAATTAGAAGATTTTCTGAATATTCATAAGACTTCATGATTTTGTGCTGGCAACGGGTAAAACTTCATATATTGTTGTATTTATAAAGCATGAACGTGTAAATTATATCTTTCAGTAACTTCAGAAATCAAAATATGATTTCTTAGCTTAGATATAAGTTATTCCGATAGCTTACCATTTGCGGTCCATGGTATTAGACATCGGGAGCACTGAGCCATATCGAAGGCTCTAGATGGGTATGGAAGACGGATCGATCCAAGAACACCGATAATTGCAGGAACACCTCGCTCCAAAGCAAACTGTACCTGTGCTTCGTGATTGTCCCGTGGTGCAAAAGACATGGCCAAAACATTTCTCTTCATCAAGTATGCACCCCAGCTTGCAACCTATACGTCATGTGATGTTTGGCATCATTAATCCAACAAACAACGTGCAAATGAAAATAATCACTATTAACAATGAGGAAGATATGTGCATGATTGAGTAAAACTAAAGGAAAACCGAAGATGTATGTTAAACGGTTAACATACCCCACAACCAGTATCCAAAGCTGTCCTGATAGATCCATCTGCAATTGGAATAACCGACGCAAGTTCATTGATATACGCATCAGCACCTTGGGGGAACATTGTTCCTCCACCTGGAAATTTAAACACATTTCCCTGGAACTGCACCCAATTCTGGCCAGCCTTTTCGACTGTCAGATGCTTATAAGGAACATTGGAATAGTAGGCATAGTCCCGGCTTTTAGGCCATTGGAAGGGAATTGTATACCCTTCGGGTGCAGGAATAAGGCAATGCAGTTTCTCCTCATCTGGGGGACAATGCCTCTCCCTGTAAATCATATTCTCCCTCGAGAATTTCATTGCTCGGTCTTGTTCTTGGCAAGGAGTATAATCGGTGTACTTAACATCACATGGCTTGAACATTTTTGTTTTCGGTTCGGAAGGTGCAATAACCCCAACATAGTTGTGATGACTCTCAAAGTCCAAATCATTGATGATATTGCAATCGGTCTGCTTGGTTACTTCGAACGCTATCCTATCTCCTTTTCCAAACCCGCTCTTTTGCCATGCTCCGAGAAGGTAAAAGAAACAACATAGACCAAGAACAACAAATATGGATAACGGGCCTCGTCTGCCTCCTGGCGGAGCATTTTTAGAACCCATGATCTTTTTGGATGGTTCTCTCAATTCTCAAACCTGCAGAAGTGACGTAAAGTCAAGAACAGACGGCTTGCAACGGATGATCGATGGTTGAAACTTGAAAACTCAACGCCAAAAACTAAACAAACAATTCCATATCTACCTAAAAATAAAGAAAAAAACAATAATGAGATGTTATTTTCACTAAAAGGAAACTGAATCTCCAAGCATATGGATCACAGAAGCAAAAAAACGCAACTTTTAAGTTTGATTAATTTACTATTCCTATGAGATGGGCAAATTAAGAATAAGTATGATTTTTCTGCTGTCAAAAAGGGGAAAAAATGTAAGACTTGAATTCAAAAACACACCCATTTTGACATAGAAAGTTTAAGATGTCATGGGTAACTTTTTCTTTTTTTTTTTTAAATTTTATTTTCTAGACATACAAATTTTCCTCTTTTTGAACTTCCACATAAGTTACAGTGGAATTTTTTAGTGAAAAAAAAAATCCATATTATCTTCACTGTTTAATTAAGAAAAACGGCAGATTTAGCCACGGATTTGCATCAGAATCCTTAGCACCGACAATGAGGAAGCTGAAATTTCAATGCTATATAATCTATAATATATAAGTGTGTGTATATATATATCACTTCAAATCAGCTAAGAAGCTCAACTTGGGAGTAAAATAAAAAAACGTTATCATCCCCACAGAGTCACATTAAACACCGATTTACATCAAATCCAGATCAACTCTTAGCTCTCTTTCTTTCTTTCTTTCTTTCTTTCTTTTTTTTTTTTTTTGTTTTTAAGTAAGTAATAAGAAAATAATACTTGGGAGATCTTGAGTCTAAGAAAGTTCAGTTCATCTCAAAAATGGTAAACTCCAAGTTAAACAAAAGGACAAAAATAGCAACACTGAAGAACAAGAGAGATAAAACGAACCCAAAATTACAACTAGCAAAATCGAAAGGAAAACTAAGAAAAATCCCAGTTTTCTCTTCACAAAGACCCACATAAAGACAAGCAAGTTCATCACATATTGATCTCAAAGAGACTCAGGTTCCAACCAAAACAAATATAAATATATTTGTAAGACAACATTAAACGAAATAAAGATGGAAAGAAAACCAAGCTAACCTCAGAGAGAGAGAGAGCTGAAAAAAAGGTGGAGAGAGAAGTTTTACTAAAGTGGGCACTTGATATTTCAAACTCTCTTCTTCTTCTTCTCTTCAGACTCTTTGAGATCCCCACTCACACTCACAAGTGACTAGTGACTACTACCGAGAGACAGATTGAAGAATATATCTATATATATATATATATAGAGAGAGAGAGAGAGAGAGAGAGAGAGAGAGAGAGAGAGAGAGAGAGAGAGAGAATGGGCTGATATAAAAAAAAAAAAAGAAAAGAAAGAAAAAGAATGTTATGCAGTGGATCGTTGAGTGGGAGATGTCTTTGTGACGGAGATATGATTGCGTTTATAGCCGGTGAAAAAAACGAGTTAAAAAAAAAAAAAAAAAAAAAAGGCTCAATGGACTGTGGTTTTGATTTGGAATATAATTTAGTTTAAAAATAATAGAAATGGAACTTAACCGTGTTGAATTGTCCGCCGACATACTTTTGGTTTGTACTGGTGTGGAATGTACAACTTCCAACTTTAATGTTATTCTATTTTTTTTTTAATTAATGATATGAGCATTTCTACATGTCCCTTAACATCAGCAGTGGAGCCAAAAATATTTTTTTTTTCCTTTTCAGCGAGGGCATTATGAAAATTTTAAGGGTCGTTTGTAATATAAATTTGAGAGTTCGTTTGGTTCGTGAGTTTGAGTTGAGTTTTTGAAGTTTAAATAGTAAATTTTGTTGACTTTTCAGAAAAGACAAAAAACTTTTTGAGAAAAAGACAAAGACTTTTGAGAAAAAAGACAAAACTTAAGTGTTGAAAACCAAGTTTGAGCTTGATTTCCAAACATACCCTGAGTTTTGGAGTTTTTTTTTTTTTTAAATGTGTTAATTTTTAAAAATATATGTTTGGTTAAAATATAAATTAAAAATAAATTATGATATTTAAGTTGTATAACAATCTTAAATGTGTTTGGAAAAAATTACAATATATATTATTTTGTTTATCTCGTCTTTTTAAGTATTTAGATATAAGAATTATCTTATTTTGATTTGAAATAAAAAAGTAATGAATTTTTAAATTTTGAGTTCTTTAAAAATAGAAGAAAAAAAGAAAAGAAATGGAAATTTGAAATTGAGTTATGAAGAGTGACAAAAAAAAAAATCCAAAACTCTAATTATAGTTAGAGTTCCAAATGAAGTCTTATAATTGAATAAACATTTGTCAATAGATTATTAAAATTTTTCTTGTCAAACAGAACACAGTAAAAATTTTTCAATTTTTGAGTGAAAGCATAAACATGTAACTTTCTTGTACAACGGTGATAAAACAAGAATGTTCAATGATTTTAAGAAATTAAACGAAGGCATGTGCCCTACTTATAAGAAAGTGATTTTTGTCACTTATTTTGATTACGTTTAATACATGTTAAATCATGTTTTTCTATTGATAAAAAAAATCGGCGGTGGATCATCAGCTAATATGTTAAGATCCCAATGAGTTCAAATGTGACACGTATTTCATATATGACTCAAATTCTTAATGTGATAGAAATGAAGGCTATAAGGAGATTTTTTTTTTTGGATAAAATAAAAAATGGTTATAGAGGTAGAGGTTGGAATATCCAGATAACACCAGAGAGGTGAATATCCCCTGAATTGCTCATATACCCCGACTAACACGGTGATGACGACTCGAACTCAAGCATTTAGTGATGAGAACGAGCGTCCTACCAATCTATAGTTGAGCAAAGTTGTTTTTTCCTCTAGCTATAGTGAATAGACAAAATTGCCTTTTTTCCCTCATTGCACGGACCGATTTGCCCTTTGGTCAGTGTTGCTTTTTCCTTCCGCTACAGTAAACTGACGGTTTTACCCTTGGTTTTTGTTCTTTGACGATTTTGCCCTTATCAGATGTACTGAATTAGGGTTTATCTACGGTGGATGGATGAAATTGCCCCTCTAACCTTTGAGGGGAGTTTGGTGAATTAGTTTGAGTTGAAATTTTTAAGTTTCAATAGTAAATTTTTTTGAATTTTCAGAAAAGACAAAAAACTTTTTGGGAAAAGACAAACTTTTTGGAAAAAAGACAAAAACTGAGTTGAAATATTTTAGTTTGAGTGAAAGTCCCAAACACACTCTTGATTTTTTTCCCTCACTTCTCTTTCCGCTGCTCATTTACTCTCTCTATTTTCTTTCTCTTCTGTTCACTTTCGCTCTCTCTCTCTCTCAATTCCTTCATTTTTTCGAAATCCTAAAATTTAATTTACGTTTTTCTTATCGTCGGTTTGTGTTTTTTCCGGCATCATCTTCTCCTTATGTTGTGGTTTGCTCTTTTTTTTTTTTTTTTTGTGTTTTTTAAATTTTTTTCGAAGTATTTTCTTCTCTAATTTTTTTGTTCACTGTTCATTTTTCTTCTCGAGTTTTTCCTTTTCTCCGAATCCTAAGTTTTGGCTTTTTATGTTCTTTGTGTTCTTGATTTGTTTTTGCTGTTATTTTCTTCGTCTTCTGTCATTATTTTAATTTTTTTTAGTTTTTTTCTTTTCTTTCCAAGGTTTTTTCTTTTGCTTTTGGTTCTTCAACTTTAGATTTTAAAATTTTTATTTTGTTTTTTTTTTCTCCATACTGTTATTTTGGTACCGCTTTTTTTTTTCTTTCTTTCTTTTTTGAGGGTTTTTGTTGGTTTTGAATTTTTTTTAATTATTATTAGCTGGGTTTTTTCTTACGTATATACTAGTAGATACATTTTTTTTTTTGTTTTTGTATGTTTTTGTCTTTAGAATTTTTTGTTTCTGTATGTTTTTCTCTTAAATTTTTTACTTTTTTTTTATTTTTTTGCGTTTTTGGGTGATTTTCTTTTTTTTTTAATAGTTATTTTTTCCCTGCATGTATATAATCAGTGGTGTCGTTTTTTTTAATTTCTTTTTTTAGGGTTTTGGTTGGTCTTTTTTTGTTGTGATTTTTCCGTTATTATTATTAGTAGGGTTTTTTTTTGCTGTGTATGTGTTGGTGGATTTTATTTATTTATTTATTTTGTATATTTTTGTTTATGGAATTTTTTGTTTCTCCATTTTGTTTATCCTAAATTTTTTTTTTGAGTTTTTGTGTCAGTTTTTCTTTTTGTCTTTTTTATAGTTGTTTTTTCTTCTATATGTACATAATCAAAGAAAAGCATTTTTGTTTAATTTTTATTTTTTGTTTTTCCTGTTTATAATTATTGTTATTTCTGCTTCCTGTATTTACATGGTTCGAGAAAATCATGGAAAAAGCTGAAGAGCAAAAAAACTAAAGAAAAAATGGGGTAGGAATATGGTATTTCTGGACTTATTTATTTATATATATGTGCTGGTTTTTTATTTCTGATTTTTGTTAATTTGCTTTTGTATATTGTGATAATAATGCTGTGACCATGGCGGATTGGGAGTATGCAGTGGAAATTTCAAGTACTTATTTATGTGATATTTTGATTTTTGATTTTTCTCTTTTTTCCCTTCTTCCCGTGTAATATTTTATTGAACTTGGTTTTTAAATTTTATGACTTGATTGTTAGATTTATATTTTTTTAGTTATTTTTAAGATTTGCATATCCTTTTCAGATGAGATTTTATTTGTTAGTTTTATATGAATGACTTGTTGGATTTTCTTATCTGTATTGTTTAGTTAGATTTGAATAGATTGTCAGACTATTTATTTTTTAGGCTACCAGTCCTCTTACGTTGTTTATTAGCTGCAACTTTTGCATTGAGATATGTTGTTATGGTCTTTGCTAATCTGTCCCAGACATTTAATGCTTCTAAACAATCTTTTTGGGTTTGTATTGAGATATGTTGTTATGGTTTTTGCTAATCTGTCCCAGACATTTAGTGCTTCTAAACAATCTTTTGGGATCTGTAATTGTGCCATTTGCTGCGATTCTGTGATTTACTATTTACTTTCTTCAGTTTCGCTACATTTTTTATAGCTGTTACCCTGTTTTTAACGCTTTTGAGCTACGGTTTTGAATCTGTAATACCCTGATTTACCCAAACTTTATTATTTATTATGATTAACCATATTTTCCTATGATATTTTACTGAGATAACTCTGTTATTTATGTGATATTTCTGCTCTTTTTACTCATCGATCTTTGAAAAAAAAAACTTAATATTTTATTTTATAATTTTTCTGTTACAAATAGTCTGCTTATTTATTTACTGCTTTATTCCTATTTAACTATCAATGCTTCTGCAATATTCTCCTACTCACCCTCTTTACAATCGTCCTTTAGTTATTAATATCTTTGTAATATTTTCCTATTTCCTCTGCTCCCAACCTTATTTAATTGTTACCCTGACTTTCTTATTCCCTACTTTCTTACTTTCTAATAACTGAGCTTTATCTACTACTGTTTTCTGTGAAGAGGGCCTTTTTCATTAAGGTATTGCTCTTATTTATGTCTTTTAACTGTTATTGAATGCTTTTATTTGACCGGTTTTGGTTTCTTCCTTAAATATATGCTCTTTTTTTATTATTTTATATTTATTTGTTCTTGTAATATTTTCCTATTTCCACTACTGTTTAATCATAGTTAATAATATATTATGAAAGGATTTGGTTTTGTTGTTGTGTTCTCTTCTTTAGTCTTTGTCTTTGTTTTTTAATACGGTGTGATCAACTTTGTTGTTTCAAAACTTTTATTTGTCAATGTTTTGATCATGTCACTGTTATTATATGTTAGATGATTATGAAATAGGATATGGTAGTTTATATGATTCCTATACATATAAGGAAATATGACTATTTGTTTGAATTATATTATCTCTCTCTTATTTTGCTATTAATGTTTCTGTGCTCTTATAATTTGTAAAATCTGTATATATGCCTATATGATATTGGTATGTGATTGTTATTGTCATTGTTTGCTTTAATTGTTATTTTGTTTTGCTTTTTTTTTTTTTCCATTTATAATTACTTTTTGAAAACAGTTTTTCTATATAGATTTAAGCTTACTATGATGATCTCTATTTTGGTATTTACCAATACACATATTAGATGCATTATTTGGTTTGGTATATGTTGTTAAAAATGATACTGTTGTTATTAATTGTTAGATAATTGTTAAATACAATTTGGTAGTCTTTATTGTTACTGTAAATGTTTGACATTTCAGTTGTTTTTCGGTTTCTATATATATTTATATGATATTGTTTTCTTACCATTGTTGTCACTGTTTTTTTCTTTGTAATTGCTTCTTTTTTTTTTTTTTTTTTGTTATAAATAGTTTTCTAAAGAGTTTTTGTTCAAAGATTTAAGCTTGCTATGAGGATCTTTATTTTGGTATATACTAATGCATATACCAGATGCATTATTTAGTTTAGTATATGTTGATAAAAATGATACAATTGTTATTAGTTGCTAGAGAATTGTTAGATATGATTTGACAGTCTTTATTGTTGCTGTAAATATTTGAGATTTGAGTTATTTTTCAAGTTTTCCAAATACATTGTAGCATTAATTATGCTACTAGTTTTGTGTTATTTTACTTCTAATTTCGATCACTGTTTTTTAGCTTTTTCAGTATTCCTTTTATATTTGCAATAAACTATATTATAATTATAACTTTATTACTTTATAACTTTATAATAACTTCATATTTATAAATTACTAACTATCATATAATTATATTTATTATTATTTCAGCCATCAGCAACATTATCCTCCAATAAAAATTCAAGCATCTTAAAGTGACTCATCTAAAAAACGAAAGGAGGCTATAGGTACTATTATCTTTTACATATAATCATATATTATACGATCATATTTATCTCAATTTTAATTACAAAAATCAGATGACTAATTTATTTATTTTGTTTTCTATTTTGATAGGCTAGAAGAAAAAATGAAGAAAATCAAACATGAGTAACAACATTTTGATGAATTACAAAAAGTTTTATCCACCAAGACTTTACATATATATATACATATATATATATATATATATAAGTTTGTATATATAACGTTGACATATTAATATAAACTTGAATGTAAGAGACTAAAAGACATTTAAATTTTCAGATTTATTGTAATTATATTATATGTTTTAATTTACTGTTTTTAATGTATGTTATTTATCTTTATCATTTTTTTAAAAAATTTCACAACCGTGCATCGCACAGGCGTTAAACTAGTTAAAACTAAAACGGTGGTGTCAAAAATCTTGAGAAATTGTCATGAACAATTATAAAATGACTAACTTTTCATTTATTCGTAAAATTAGTTCCCATGTGTGAATTTTGGAGACGTTTCTAACAATGGCAAATACAAGTTAACTAAGAACTAAAAATTGCAATATATCATATTCATGACATTTCGTTCTCATAAAATATTATTCAGGAACACCATTTGACGTGGAGAGAGGGGACAAGTTTGATGAAAAGTAAAGTCAAATTTCATAATTTGGTGGAACAGATCCATCAAACTTTTATTGCCAACGAAAATAAAAGCTGGAAAGTGGGAAAAATTGACGGTCTAAAATGTAAAAGCAAAAAACAACCTTAGTAGCTTTCCCCCCCCCCCCCCCCCCCCCCCCCCCTCTTTTGCATCACTCGGTTGGAAAATATTCTAATTACGGAAAAAAAATAAAGTAAAGATTTCTATGAAACTCATCTAAAAAAGTGAGGAAAAAAAAAAAAAAAAAAAAAAAAAACCAACCAAGAGCCATCCTAGCATCAAAAGCCACAACCTCTCTCTCTTGGAGCATCTTAACATCTTTTATTTTTTACATTTTTTTTATCAACTTTGTTTCGGAAATTAAGGGTCATTTTCATGTTACTTTTCAAATTTTTTAAAAAAAATCTAATTTCACTTTTTGAATTTTGAAGTATTGCCAATTAACCCCCTTTTATTACAATTTCATTAAAAACATACAAAAAAATGATAATAGAATCACATGACCACTCTTAATCTCATTTTCTTCCGTTTGTTTTTAATGAACGTTTGAATATGGAGCTAATTTAATATTTAAAAAGAAAAGTGTGAATTTTTAAAATCTGAAACAAAATAAAAATGATCCTAAATTAAGGGACATAAACAAGAATATTATAAAATTTTAACGTAATTATAAAATACCTCTCTTTCTTTTCGTACTAGAAGTCTTAGCTTAAAAAGTTGTTTTGCACACATAAAGAAACACCATTTTACAGATAGATGTTGTTTAGTTTAAAAAGAAAAGGGGAGAAGTCGGATTAATTAAAATATTCATTTTAACATCCGGGCTAAAGATGAAAATGTTGGTGCCCACCCAGATATGTCCAAGCATAAAGAAACCTTTGATATCTTTATTAATGTTACAAGTTTTGATACTATTTAAAAATGCCCCCAAAAAAAAAAAAAAAAAAGATCCAACTAAAAGTTCAAGACCTGAGAAATTAGTTTGTCTTCAAAATTTGTATTCTATGGAAACAATAGGCTTACTAAAGCCATTTATCATCGGTGAAGCTCGAAATTACAAATTTGATAATAAAGTCTAGTTTGTTTGAATTATAAAATTTGAATTATATGTTCAAATTTATAATTCAAATAACTGATGATATTGGGCCATATACTTTGTTTGTTTTTTTGCTTTTTTGTTTTTTTGGGGGAGAGAGAAGAGACTCTTTATTGCATATTGAATAACGGCCATATGTCTTCAATTTTTATCCTTTTTATTTATTTTTGAAATCTCAACAATGGGCCACCCATGCCATCCCAACGTGCTCCTTTCATTGAATGTGTGCTAATGTTACCAAGACATGGCACCCTATCCACACCCCCTCTCTCTCTCTCTCTCTATATATATATATATATATATATGTATATGTATATGTATATGCTATTTAAATCCAACTTATAAGAAGTTTGATTTGAGACCTTGATCGAGATTCAAGAACCACCATTAAGGCATAAGAGAGCGTTAGACAGTTGAGTTATGTGACCTTCCACTGTCTTAATCCCTTGCCGACACTAAAGATACATCTTTAACATGACTAAATGGTATGATCTAAATATAAATGACTAAATGATATGGTTTTAACATTTAGAACGTGTTTACTAATTCATAAAATTCCACAAGAACGCCCATCCTAATATTATTATTATAATCCAAACACAGTTAATTATACCGTTTTGATGAGATCCAATACATTAGTGTGTATTAAAATAAATAAAATAAAATAAAAAATAAAAAGAAAAGAGGGACAACTTTTTTTTTTTTTGGTAATTAAGTGAAGGGCAAAACTACTTGACAAATGTTTTTTCTTCATTAATGACACCATGGACTCACCTACTTTTTGCTTCCAAATTTGTCAACCTTTCATTAATTCCGTCGTTCTCTCACAAGTAACAACATTCTTCTATATTTAAATTTTGGGATAAATTGCTTGCTAGGTCGATGGTCAAATATATGAAGTTGCGATTTAATCCCTAATCTTTTTTTATAACTAAAAAGTTCATAAACTTTTTTAAAAAGTGCAAAATAATATTTTTTATTAGCATACATTAAAAGTCTGTTTAACAAAGAATGCAATGTGAGTTACACATTATTTATTATTTAAGAATAATTACATGATTTAACTTAAAGATGTCATACACATGATTTATTACATTCAAAATTTTTTTTTTAAACCCTTGTTAGTAAAAGGGAACATTTTGCACTCTTTTAAAGAGTTTAAAGCCCTTTTGCCACCAAAAAAAATAAAAAAATTCAGGACCAAAGCATAACTTCATAAAAAGGCTACAAACCAAACAAGCAATTCACCCTAAATTTTATCTTTTTTTAAGCTTGCATTTGATTCGTCGATTGGAGATGAAAATTTTAAGTTGGAACTGATTGATTTTTCAAAAATTAGTTATAAATTTTATTAACTTTTCAGAAAAAGACAAAAACTGAAATGAAAAAATACAATTTAGTTGGAGTTAAACTTAAATGCCAAACAAAGCTTTCTTTTTCCTTCCCAATTTTTGAGTAACTTCAAACTAAACCAAAACACCTACTTCCATGTAACTACAAGTATATATAGAAGAATTGGAGGAACCAGAAAAACAAGCGTAAACTCTCTTGTTAGGCACCCCAATTTTGCCGAACAAGAACGGCTGCCCCTTTGGGGCCATTGAATCGAAAAATGAACGGGTGTTGATGAAAAAGAATGTTTACTACGATACAACTTCTCATTATTTCTGAACTTTATCTCTGAAAAAAATGCCAAATGTTGTTCTACATTCGCCAGATATCATATGAAAGACAAAGATTGCAGGCATTAGAAGCTCACCTTTTGCTTTTCTGATCATCCTCCTCCAAATGCAAAAGCCAGACCATGAATTGAAGATATGTACTTGTCCCGGCCCGGGGCTTTTATCTCTCCCTCTTCTATCTCTCTTAATGGATTGGTAGAAGATTTTTCCAACTTTTTCATAAAGACAGGTCCCCAAGTCGAAAAAGCAGTCCCTTCGGCTCTGCATAATTACACGGATCCGATCAAACACTAAAATTTCACTACATGAAGCCATGCAAACAAACCGGACAAAAAAAAAGAGCCGTGAGTTCGTTGGCGGGGTCTAAAACAATGCCTCTTAGCACTCAGCAGGTTGCGGTTTTGAACCAACATATTCTCATTAAATTATGTCACAATTATGTGCCTTTTGATTCTAACGTGACCTGTTGTTTTCTAAATGCGCATTCTCGATAGGGAAAACAAATCTTAAAAAAAAAAAAATACCGGTCTTTAATCTGTGGCGGTGCTGATCAGAATTTACGGCTGTGATCTCTGGGGATTTCACCTTGCTTGCCTCATCCTTTTGTCTCATCCTTGTAGAGCTCAAAGATCCTTCAACTGTACAGATTATAAGGAACTCATAACGCATCAAGCAAATAAAAAGTTTAATTAAGATTCAAAATACTGTCAACCGCAGTGACAGCTGCTAAAACTTTGTTTTTCAAGAAGCCCCTTTTTTCCCATATGCGAGTAGCTTTGTTTAAGTCAATGATGACACCCTGGTAGAACAAAACCAAAACGTCGAATAGCAAGTCTTTATAGGGGAAAAATAAAACACAATAGTATTACCTACCTTGCCATTCCCACACCACTTTAGATTCACCCTTCACCAGCTTTGGATAACGTTCTACGCGAGAATCTTCCTGCACTAACTCCTCAACCTGCATATATAATGGAAGTTACAACAGGAACTTGTCCATTAGAACAGCTATTCTGGCAAAGCATACAAAGACTTTGAATCATAAGAAGGGGAAAAAAAGAAAAAAGAAAGCAGTTATTATCTAGAGAACGACTCCTGATTCAAACAAGCATGGTTTCAACCTAAGCTAATATACAACTGAGGAGTTTATGTTTCCGTTCTATATGCTCAGTACGTGTTTCTTTAGTACGGTTTTTTTTTTTTTCCAAGAGATAAAGTCTTATTCCTTTGGTTGTATTTATTTTGTTACTCAACGCTATTTTATATTTTTAGTTGAAAAACGTGTACAGATGTATGTATGCTCTCAATTATCTGTCATCACGTATGGACAAAGTGGGCAGGAAATGACAAAGATAGACTACGAGTCTACGAAAGCCGAAGTGGAGCAGTGACTTGACTCAAGCAAACTAAGCAAGAGGAGAATGGAGAAGGGACAATGCTATTGCTTGCATTACCATACAACAATAAAGCATTGGTCGGACGCACTCTAAACAGATGTTAAACGATACATCTAGAGAAATTCGATACGTTAAAAAAGACAGTCAATTAAAAACTAATTGATTAGCGTTTCGCTAAATTCCAATTCCATGAGAAAGGTCATTCTTTAACACGAGCATATTGAAACACGCACATCTGCAAATCAACTTTGGTCATCCCACTAAGCAATTGGACTTCACTTAAATGGTACCTTCATCTCTGTTGATATATAGAAAGGATGATGCAGATCGAAAATCGATGAATTAAATCAATCATTGAAGCTATAATAAGATCCAATAACAGAGTACAGAGCATAAAACCTTTTTCCATAATGCAGGTTTCTTCCTCTCTTTAGGCGAAAGAAGATGATCCCGCAACCTAGAGGCAATAACCCATGATTCGGATTCTCCATTCATTCTCTTTGACGTCAAGGCTTTCTCTTCAAGTATTTCACAAATCTATAAAATTATGAAAAAATAATAAATGGGAAGGAAGCAGTGAATGCCTGTTGAAATTAAAAAAAAACAAAAAAAAAAATCTCAACACGTCTAACCGAAAAAGGGATAAAAGTAATTAGAAAGGCATTTTCCCTTACAGCTGACGGACGAAGTTTAGCGTGGCATGCAAATATCTATCTCAAGGTGAAAATAGATGTAAATGACATCTAAATTGTGCACTATACAAAGTAAGTACGTTTCTCATGTTGCATGCCTTGCCATGCTCTATATCAAAATTCAGTCGAACTAGGGCTAGTATTCTCAAAAGCAACAAGCTCCAGCCCACATAGAAGTTCAAGAAGGAATATAATTACTTAATGCTATGGAGTGCGGAGCAAACCGAGTATCCTATGAACAAACAAACTGATATTATTTGGCTTTACTTTGACTAGCCCTATTTAACTGTTATTTGATAGATCCTTGAAATCGCGGTTGCATTAATACACAATTAGATATCCATAAATTAATAGACAATCCATCTGAGACGTACTACTAAAGACACAGCAGGTGAAGATACGTTTGTAAATCAAAGAATGGTTGTATAGAGGACGGTGGCCTCCAGAAAAACCTAAACGAGTGGAAGTAACGAATGACGAGCTAAAGCTCAAGGGACTTTTTACCTGTTGATAAAGCTCATCAGCTCTTCCTGACAGATATAACCTCTGACAGACCTTCCAGATTAGCCATACGCATCCCAGGATCTGTATGTGTCAAAACTGTTAGCAACAGTCAACAAGTTAAACATAAACACATGAAGGCCTGTTCTAATGCAATACCAGCAAACAAGTTGGCAAAATCACTAGAACATTGTTGGAGATCCATTGATGAACACGACAGGAAAACGGCTTGTAACTTTCTGCAAGAACATCCGGACACTTCAACTCTCTGACCCTGTACACATAATCAAAACTGGTGAAGAAGTGACAGAGTAAAATCACATTATACCGGAGAACATGCTGGTTTTTTCAAATCCAAGACTCCAATATTTATAACATACCCTTGAGCGTTTGTCCTAGTCTCTAATACTTTAACAACAGCCTCCATTGCTTTATTCTTCGTATAGTTATTTACGGCCTTGTCTGAGCCAACATGTTCCGTCAACTCATGCCCATCCAAGACACTCCATATTTCATCCTCGTGAACCTAAAACATTTATTCAATCTGAACATGTCAGCAAACACAACGCAAAGCATTCTTGCATCGAAAGTGAAACATAAACATCCAGACCAAAAGTTGCGAAGGTGACAAACCCAAATCATCCCAGCTCCACCGCACAAGTATTGAGCGTAAGATTCACAGAGACGAAGTTGTACCCACTGTGACTGCATTCACACCAAACACAAGTTTACATTAGGAAAAATACAAACAAGATTCAAATGTAAAGAAAGGTGTTTACGCATCCAAGAATTTCAATCTACCAGAATGAAGTAAGGTTCTCGAAACCCACAAGTTTCTTAACTGTTTGACTTATATCTCCATCTTCGACACATATGTTTCCATGCTTCCTATAGCCTCCAACACACTCCAACTTGCCTTGATTACATTTGCCATTACTTGGGCAAGGTTCACAATTATCTGTGATAATGAAGCATCACTATAAGAAATGCATGTAATGCTGTGACGCATGGCTCAATAAGGGATAAAATACATTGAACACCAAAACATAAGTTTCTAACTAAGCTGTGGTTATTCAATAATTAGCGCGTCTACTTGGGATTTCTCTATCACCATGAAAAATCAGGAATTTCACTACCAGCGGGTAACTTTTACAGATTAAAGCAAGAAACCACACAAAAGATGTGATTCATCCTCAATGTGTGAGCTACGTCTATTTTCAGCCACCGCAGAATTTCCTATGATTAAGAAGATTATAAGAGAATCACACACTTCAAGCCTTTCAGAGGGGCAACATTCGAATGGAAACATTTAGGATGGAAACATTTGAATGGAAAATTTTAAACAGGAACATTTGAACAAAAACATTTGAAGTAGCTATCTGAAAAGACGTAGAGAGATATGGAAAAATGGCAATCTAAAATGATTTTCAACATTTTTTCTAAATCACTGTAGTGTATATAATTTTGGAGGAGGACTTTTTGCCATTTAAAAACAAAAACTCAAATGATATGTGAATGCTCTCTTTCCAATTGTTTCTAACAAACATGTATTTGGAATGACCATTCAAATGAAATTTCTCAAATGTTTGCGCTTAAAGGATGCTCTGTGTTTCTCTCTAACCTAATACTCGAAACCGGCGCCTCCTAATAAGTAAAATTAGGAAACCTCACTTCCAACTGCGACCCTACAGCAAAGGTCGATTCACATACTAACTCTATATCAGGTCAATAATTAGGCCCCACGTAGTCAACAGTAATCTATGCCCAATAGATGATCATCTAGTCAATTTAGCTTAACTACTACAAAGTAAGAATCATTTTCAAACCAAAAGTTCTATAGCAACCTTGAACCTCAAACAATTTTAAAACTAAAGAAAATTAAATTTTAAATTTTAAATTTTAAAAGCAATGAGCCTAAAACCCAAATCACAACTATAAAAATGACAAACATTTAAAAGAACAGAACAAGTTACGCAAGACCCTTATGAGTTATGAGCTCAGAATGACAAAAACCGAGTCAAAATTCAAAATTCATCAAATTTTCCCTGGTTTTCCGAGGAAAATAAAAAAAGACCCACCAGAGAGAAAATCGGAGGCGTCCAAACCGGTGTCGCAGAAGGGGGTTGGGAGACGAGTGGTGAAGAAGAAGTAGAAGGTTAGGAAGACGAAGGCGGCGATCGTCATGGCGGCGGCGAGGCTGAAGAGGTCGTCTCTAGAGGGAAACAAATCATCGGGTGGTTCCCACAGAAACACTGATTTCAGAGAAGGATTTGAGGGAGACAAAGACTTGGGTTTTTGGCGCTTCTTTGAAGCCGAAGAAGACATCGATCAGAGAGTGCAGTACGGACCAACACTCAACTCAAAGTCTCAGACTCACCAGAATTTCGACAAAGAAGAGGGAAAGTGAAATTTACAACGACACCCGCTCCCCATCACTTTGAGGGTCGGTTTGGTGTTTTGGAGATTGGGTGAAAATGTGTATGAGGAAAAGTTTTAAGAAAATTTTGTGATATAAAAAATAGTGTAAAATTTTAAAATATGTTTGGAAAAAAATAAATAAAATAGATTTGTTATGTTCGTCTTGTCATTAGGAGTATTTTGATATAAAAATTATCTTATTTTGATTTGAAATGAGAAAGTTATGGAGTTTTTTTTTTAATTTAAAAAAATTATGGACTTTTAAAATTTTAGTTTTTTAAAATAGAAAAGAGAGAAAGTTTGATATAGAGTTTGAGGATTTGAAATCCAGATAATAAAATATCATCTGCAGGTGTTGCCCTAAACGGGGCCTTAGACTATGTTTTGTAGTATTTAGTTCATATGCCTCCTTATTTGTATCCACATTCATGTTCATCCAATAATAATATGATACGTGTGTAACTAATATTTTCCTTTTATTAATTTGATAAGATATTGTAATTAAATATACATATTTTATTGACGTGTCATAATATTATTGGAGGGACATAAAGCGGACAGAAATAATGGGACACATAAGTTGAATCTTATAGGGATTTCTTGTTTTGTAAGAGAGAAACAAAAGTGGAAGGAATGAGTGGTAGATCATCTAGGTGAGGGAGATGAGGAAGGAGTGGAATTTTCTTTCATGATATTTGGTATGACAACAAGGAAAGAAAGAAAAAAATCTTTGCCTTGTTTGGTATAGAGATACAAGGGAAATAAAATAATGGATTTTATTTATAAAATGACTATATTATCTCTAACCAATTACATAGATTGAATTTGTCCAAATATCTCTCCAATTTGGACGGATTAAAATTGAGGGTTTTTTTTTTTTTTTTTTTAAGGATTGTGAGTCCCTCCCTTAATCCCTTCCTCTATTATCTCCTACCTAACAACTATTTTTCTCTCTTACCAAACACACTCTTAATTAGGATTATTTATTTTTGATTTAGCGTTCATTCGGGAACTTTTGGAAACGGAGTTTTGAAGATATTTCTATTTGGATAGAAGATAAGTGTAAAAAAAAAAAAAAAAAAGGTTTTGGATAAAAAAGTTATTGTAGGGTTTCTGTGTTTGATGAAAGTATAATTAAGAAAAAAAAAAAAAAAACAAAAAAGGAATATTAAAGAAAAGTGTGTCTTGTTGATTGAATAAAACAAAGCAAAATACTTAATAAGGGTTTGGAAGCCATACTCCATCCCCAAACCAAACAGAGGTTTGGAAACAAAATGGTACTTTACTGTTTGCAAAGGTGATCCTAAACAGGCCTTTAATCTCATTTGTGTTTCAACTTTACGATCTTCTCTTTGTCCTGTCCTGTTATGTCATTTTATGCTAATATTGTCAATCCACTAAATTGCAGTTTCAAAGCGCCCACCCTACCACATATAATGAGCGGCCTTTTTATTTGAAATTTTCCCAAACCACCCTTTTATAAAATCAAATTACTTTGTTCATCTCGCCTTAAACTACTCCGGTCCATTGTACATTATTTCTTTTTCTTATTATAGGGATATGATATTTCTTAAACATGAATGATGTTTGATATTTGGTTTTTTTTTTTTTTTCTAATTTAATAAGTTAAGTAAATGAAACATACTAAAAACATAACAGCAACATACCTTGAAAAATAAAACAATATATATTTTCAATATTTTTTATATTTTTTTATACTATTTGCAAACCACCAATAGACTATTTGCAAATTTTCCGCCATGTAAAATGAGTGATTTAGGGGGTGTTTGGTATTTGAGTTGAGTTGAAATTTTTAAGTTTGAATAGTAATTTTTGTTTACTTTTTAGAAAAGACAAAAAACTTTTTCAGAATAGACAAAAACCTTTTTTCAGAAAAAGACAAAAATTTGAGTTTAAACCTTAAGTTTAAACTTGAACTCCAAACGGAGTTTGAATTTGTCACAAATTACTATTTTATAAAACCGAACCCTCTTATCCAAGAATACGGCTTTAGAGAAACAATATTAAAAATGATAGTATATAAAGAATATCAAATAATGACAATTTCACACCTTATTTTATATATAAAAAAGAAATATAAAATTGGAATCCCCACTGGAAAAAAAAAAAAAAAAGATTATTCTATATATATATGCAAGAATAAAATAGCGGCCAAGGGATCACTATACTTTTTCTCATGCCAATTATCTCTAAGGTGATCACGATTATCACATCAACATCCTCACATGGCAATTATTCACAAACGTTGTCCGTTTGTTTTGTCCAATTATATAGAGTAATCTTACATGCCGCCAGCGGGTTTTCACCCTGTTTATGCGACCTCCTAAAAGGGAGTCACTTAGGGAGTGTTTGGTGCAAATATTTGGATCATAATTTATAATTTAATTTTTATTTTTTTTTTATAAAAAATCAACCTCAATTTACTATTTACACATTTTATAACTCAAATTTTAAAAGTCTATAACTTTGCATTTACAAGTTTAAATGAGATAATTTTTTAAAAAAAATTACATAGAATTTCGAGACAGACAAAATAAACTATATATTGATATATATATATTTTTTCTGAATACATTTCAAGTTTTTTCACTTTTAAACTCCTGTAATTTAAACATTTAACCATATATATAATTCAATTCAAATTCAAATACTAAAATCCAAACTTTAGCACAAAATACATGTTTAATCTATTTTTTTCTTGTCTTTTGACAATGGATGGCCCCACAGAATGGATTTTTTTTTTTCCCTCGAATTTTTCCAAATTTGAATTCCACAGATTTTTTTTTACAGGTCTCTTCAAGTTTCTCAAGATCAACAATGGTCAAAATCATGAAAATTCATAATAGTGATTTTTGGTCAAATCCTTGCCATTCCTTGTGGGATTTGTGCAGAATTTGATTTATGAGTATGCAAGAGTGCCCGTTAGACATTCAAACAGAAGTTTTGCTATGAAAAAAATAAAATATTAAAAATAAAAAATTAGTCAAGCAACAATGACAACAAGACACCTTTCATGACTGAGTATGATAGTCATCGGTTCAAAAAAAAAAGATAAATTATGTAGTCTCATATCATTTGAAAATGAATATATATAATAGTTTATAAGTACAGAGACTACATTCTAATAATATGCAAGTGGGGTCTACATTATTTGTCTGCCACTAGGACCGGGTTTCTTCCCCATTCGGACCTGTAGGATTACTCAGTTGCATATGTATTTACATGGTCATGTCTAGTCATGTCTAAACATTAAAAGCGATTTTCATATGTTCAAGTCATGTCTTTTTGAGAGAGAGTATGAGAGATTCTTTTCTCGTCTGCATTCCCTTCTCGGTAAGCTTTCTTAGATAAATATTAAAATGATTGACCTAAATAGTCGTTCAATTTTTTTAAAGGTGATGAATTATTTTTTATTCTTTTTTTTTTTTTACCGAGATGGCCCTAAACTTCTATTTTCTTGACTGTTTCAATTCTTTCCATCAAACTCCGTTAAATTTCTAATGAAATCTTACTCAAATGATATTTTTGTAGTAAAATGATCTAAATACCTTCAATTCTCTCTAACCCTCTCCCCTCCCCCCCCCCCCCCCCCACCCTTTTTCTCTCTTTCACCCCTCTCGACTGAGTTCAGCCTCCTCCAGCCCTCTCCGGCCCCCCCGGCGATTGGGTTTAGTCCACCCTCCCGCTACTGGATTCGGCACCCCCCCCCCTCCACAACTGGGTTCCCCCTTGCCCGCGACTAGGTTGGGCCCCTTCGACCCTCTCCGGCCCCCTTCCCCCGTAACTAGGTCCAACCCCCCCTCCCCCCGGCAATTGGGTTTGGCCCCCCTCCTACGACTGGGTTTGGCCCCCTCTAACCCTCTCAAGCCTCTCCCCCCCCCCCCCCCCCCGCCCCCGGGGACTGGGTTCGGCCTTCTCTAGCCTCCCCCCTCAACTGGGTTCGCCTCCGGCCTCCCCCTGGATTGGGTTCGGCCCTCCCTCCGGCCAACGGGTCCCCCCCCCCCCCCCCCCTTACCCTTTATTGTAGGGAAACCCTAATTTCTCAAAAATTTGGGGAAAAACCCTAGGAATTTACCTATTTGACGTTCAAAAACCACAAAGCATGCTCCTCACGTGACCAATCCGTTATTTTTTTTTTTATACAGAAAGGACTAAAATGACCAAGAAAATAGAAGTTTAGAGTCATCTTGGCTAGAGGAAAAAAAAAAAGAATAAGGGTCAAACCGTCACATTTGAAAAAATTCAGGGACTATTTAGGCTAATTACTCTAAATATTATTGTCGAATAAGGACAACTTTAGGATAAGATCTGATAAATGTTCTATTAGTAAAAAAGCAACTAAAAAATAATGAATATATTGGAGGGAAAGCTGGCTTTCTCTTTATCACTATACTCTTCACTCCTTTTGACAACTATGTATATCATATTTCTAATACAACTATAATATATATATATATATATATATATATATATATATGAGTAAGACACAATTGATATGACTTTTGTTTTCTAAAATTAGTAATGTACAATTTTTTTTTTCCATAAACCCAAGAGGTACCACCATAGTATATCTGAACATTGCTCCTTATTCCTTTATTTCATTTTCTTATTTCTCTTTCCTCCCCCAAGGCGAATAGGGCATACATACGTTAGAAGTTAAAATTTATTCCACACATCATTAAGTTATTAAACTCTTAGTGTTTACATATAAATTAAACATCATCTTCCGTTAAACTAGTTTTTAAGAATGAGTTATACCAAGCCATTTAACTATATATATATGTGTGTGTTTGCTACCTGCTTTTTTTTTTTTTTTAATTCAATAGAGTTTCCTTTTTTAATTAACAAAACTATCTCTTACAAACTTAAAAAGAAAAGGGAAAAAAAAAAAATTCCTGCCAAAGCTAGTTCAACGGTGGTGGGAAGGAAGGGGAAGAGAAGAATTTGGATATAAGTTTTTAAGTTCAATATTTGAAAGCATTTTTATTTATCTATGAAATTAGAGTTGGTTTATATTTATATTCTCTTTCTTTTAGAGGAAAGCACATCCTACGATTGGAATCTGCACAACTCCAGCAGTTAATAACAGCCAGATTACTAATTCAGTTGCAACAAAACTGCCGAGTGAAGTTTGCCTATAGAGCAACCACAAGATTGTTTATTTGATAAATATGTTTAATAAAGATATCAACCATTTGTAGTACACATAAAGATTTCTTCTAGGCAGTATAATGTTCAAGTTTGAGCCATGTAAATATGTAAACGTTAAAAAAAAAATCAAGTTGAAAAGTAGTGTTTTTTTTTTTTTTTTGGTTAAACGTAAAAAAAAGAGTGTATATATAAAGAAATATGTAAACGAAAGGAAAAAAAAATCAAAATAAATAACTCTATTTTTTTTTTGGAAAGAATGAGAGTTTTTTTTTTTTTTTTTTGAAAGAAAAAAATAATATAAATGAAAAAAAGTAAGGACTCGGCTTACTTCACGTTCGCTCTAAACATAAAGATTTGCTTTTGATACCTCTCCAGTAACGGTGTCAAAATTTGATTAACGCCTAAAAATGCACTCGTAAAGCGATTAATTATAGTACAAATTTAATAATAAATGAGGCAAGGTATCAAGAATCCTTCATATGCTTCGTTCTCCAATTTAAATATAATCTTCGACATATCACTTAATTGTACATTTCACATCTCAGACGAACAACCGGAAAAAATAAAGACCAATGAATAAACAAATGCGTTTTGGTTGACAAATTCTCTATGTTGAACCAAACGAATTTATTGTTATAAGTTATCCAAAATCGACAAAGTGCTGTTTTTAGCAAATTACAATAAAAGACAACTCAAAAATAAATCTTGTCAAAATAATTATACGACAATATTATATAAATAAAGCGTGACTAAATTTATATAAAAGATTGACACAAAATATTTTGAATAAAAATAGAGAAATGACATGGAGAGATTTAACCCACTAAAACATATGAATTTTAGAAAACAAATGAAAATTAAACCCAAATTGGATCGCTTCACATATGAATTCATTACTAGCCTCAATAAAGTGTTGAACATAACTTGCAATTCATCTCTCGGAGTTATAAAAAGAAAATATGAGATCAAGAATGCAAGAAAAAAAAAAAAGAAAATACAAGAAAAACACTCAAAAACTCGGCCAAAAACTGAGAGAAAAACCATGGGGAAAGCACATGAATGACACAAATTTAATAATCATTGCACCATTATGATACAAAAAAATTAGCACTAGACTAATATGACATAAAATTAAATTAAAGTTAACTAAATTTATGTCATATTAATGATGAATTTATGTTGTATTAGTCAATAGATGAAAAATATGGTTATTTAGTTATTTTTCTCGAAAAAAAAAAGAGAACCATCCCAAGCTTGCTGAAAGGGATATTTGTAAGAATATAATGAATTTGACACCTGTTATTTATGTACACCATAATATTAAAGTTGATAATTTTATAATTTCATAATACTAAAATTGCCAACTTTAGTGTTAGAGTGGATAAAATTACAAAGAGGTACTCAAAACATGACTCTCTACCTAATCTTTTCTTACTTTTTTTTTTCTCCTTGAAATGCCTTGCTTTTGTAGGATCTTATCCATCATGCTGGGGTGAAAATTTGGTCCAAACTCCACCCCTACAGCTGGTAAATTAGCTAGATATCCGCAGTCAGCTGGAGGGTCATGACACAAATTCTTTATTCTTAACCAACATGACACAAATTTTAATTAAATTTAGTTTAATTTTATGTCATGTTAGTCTAGTATTAATTTTTGAAAAATTACACAATATAGCATATTTGAAACACATTAATGAAAATTATAATATATTTTTTAAATGTGTGAAATTATAGCATATTTTAATTATATTTTTAATTTATTCCAATTTTACCCTTTTCTCCCTCCACAATCCCCCTTTCCCCCTTTCTCTCCTCTGTTTCTCTCTTTCTCTCCTCGTTAATCGAAGGATGCTGTGCCGATCATGACAGCGACGGAATGGTGGGAGGTGGATGTTTGTCGTTGCTTGTCGATTATTGTATGAAAAGACACGGACGTGGCTGGGGGAGTGGAGATCTCATGATGATCGCAAGATCGCGATATTCACACTGTCGTGACGGTGAAGGTTAGACGGTGATTGTAACTGCAACGATAGGCGGAGACAGAAATGTTGCTATCGCAAGGCCGACAGAGCCTCGTGATGCTTGCCATTGCTCGTGCTTGCAATGTCAACGATGACGGGGTCACGATTTTTTGGTCCCATGACACTCATCGTGGTTGTGAACGGCAATCTTCGGTGGAGAACTGCTCGATCACGGCGGATGGTGGTGCAGGCAAAGCTCTACCCTGGAGCATTGTGATTTCGCCTGACTGAGTCGACGTCACCTGAGATGGTGTCGGAGTGCACAGTGATGATGACCGCTAGTGAGATCCGGAAGAGAGAAGGGAGGACTGGGGGGGCATTATTGGAATTTTAAAATTTTGAAACCCATAACATGCCACTATTTTCTATCTTTAAAAAATTATGCTATAATTTTCCACCATACATAAAAATATGTTATTTTTCTCTTTCTACCTTAAATTTTTTTTATATTATATTAATATAATAATATTTAAATTATGTCATTTAAGTGCTTTCCCTTTTTCCCTGGTTCGGCTGGAGACAAAAGGCTGGAAATGGAATCACGCGTGCCTGCTAGAGCTGAAGATCTGGGCCTGAGATCCTGTGGGCTGGAGTGAGGAAATCGTGGCCCAAAACTAATCCAGCCGAGCCGGGAACAGCTGGCATGCGGAGAGAACAGCAGGGGCGGCTTGCATGGGAACAGCTGCTGGCGGCCACGTGGTTCACGCTTGGGCATGGCGGCTGGCGAACGAAGGGATGACACGTGGCGGAGCTGAGGAAACACCAGTGTCATTTCAAAGTATTTTTCACGAGGTTAATTTGCTTCGGTTATTGTTTGATGTGATTTTTTCTCTTGACTTTAGCAACTTAACTTTCCACGTATCAAGAAAATTTTGATTTTTAACGTCTTAATGATTTGATATGATATTGTAGACACACTGACCACTTTCCATAATTACCACATTTGTCTAATTGTTGTTTTCCAAGAGCCACGTATCCATATCTAATTATAATCTTATGTTAGATATCCATTCGTGAAATGATTTTTAAATATCTATCCATTATTATCAGTTAAAATCATATGGTTTAGGAATCAAATAGCCATCAATTAGGGAAAACGCATGACTTGTGTTCATCAAAAGTCTTGCTAAATACGACTTTGGAGAAACGATATTGAAAGTGAGAGCATACAAATAATATCAATAATGCTAATTTTCACCTGACTTCCATCAGAAAATATAAAATTCAAATTCTTTACCCCAAGTTAAAAAAGAAAAAATAAAAAAAAAGATTATTCTATATATGCAAGAATAAAATAGCATCCAAGGGATCACTATACTAAAGCTTTTTCTCATGCTAATTATCTGAAGGTGATCAAGAGAATCAGATCAACATCCTCACATGGCAATTCACTAATATATATATAGTCTGTTTGTTTTGTCCAACTACATAGTATTTGCATAATTTTAGTCATGTCAAAACATTAAAAAGGTTTTTCATATGTTCACGTTATGTCTTCTTGAAAGAGTGTGTAATGGATTCTTTTCTCATCTACATTCCCTTCCAGAATAAGGACAACTTTAGGATAAGAAATGAAAAATCTTCTATTAGTAAAAGGGTGGTTCTATATCACATACGCTTCTTAACTCTCCACACATTCCTATTAATCAAATTTTGGGGCCTCTATCGTCACCTCCCGCCTACTTTTTCCACATCCCAATTTAATGAATTATTTTATTCCTTAATTATCTACAATTAAATTACTTTTAAAGATAAAAAGTTGTCACAAATATATTTTTCACACACCTCATTTAAAAGTTAAAAAAAAATTTGAAATATCGGTTTTTAAATATAATATAGAAAATGCTCAATCCTTACCAATAATGAATAGAAGAAGAATGGCTTCCAATGAAAAGGAAACTTTTTTTTTTCCCCTCAACTTTCATCTAATTTTTTCTTTTTATTATCTTGTTGATGATAAATTTGCATTTTGTACGAGTGTTGTGGATTTTCTAACACAAGTATACGTTATCGTTAACAAGTAATAAAGTAATGAGTAGAGTATCGTTCCCACGAGAACTGCTGTTTATTAATTACCGAAATTATATTAATTCTAACTTTATTTGAATAATCGAAAAGAACAATTTAAAAATTAATAAAACTAATAAGAAAGAGTCTAGGATTATAATTTTCACTCAACACTTCATTTGAATCTCTCTACTCTTCCCTAGATAAATTAATCAATTTGAATTGTTAACTGAGAGTCTTAAGCTATCTAAAGGTCTCTTCCGATTGTCAGATAAAAATACCCCCTTAACTAACTTACTATATCCTATGAGAATTAGAATAAGAAAGATTCATTAAGGCTAGGCTCTCTAGATGGTTACATATGTTACATAGGTATATTCCTATCCTATATAAACTCAATGCTTCCGCACATAGATCATATGTCATTTTATCTAAGGCTGAACACAAAATTCCCTTTTCCAAGTTCATTAGGGTTACCAAATCAATCTAATTAGTGGTCAATTAATTAGAAGCATTAAGCATAAGATAGAACAAATAATCCGATATTAATTAATAAAATCAAAAGAGAAAGTAAATAAATTCAAACTACATGTTGAGTTCAAATTGCAATCCCAGAAAAAGAAATCTAATTCATAAATAAAAATAAAATTTCACAAAATAAAGATTTAAGCATTCTTAAATTACAAAAAAATAAAAAAAATTAGAAAATAAGAAGAAAAACTCCTTTTGGAGTTGTCACAAGTCTCTAAGAATTTTCCTCTAATCTTCTTCTCATTCTCTTCTTGATAATTGAAGATATAATCTCCCAAACTTTTGTAAAAAATAAAACCTAAAAACAAAAAATAAAAATAAAATTCTTAAAAATTAAACCCTAACAAATATATATATTTTTCTTTTTCTTCTTTTTCATCTTTGGCTTCTTGGCTTAGAAAAACAACCAAAGACACCGCGGCAAAACCACCCCCCCACCCCCCCACCCAAAAACCCCCCAGCACGGAACCCGAGGTGCTCCTTTTATCAGCTTCCATGCCAGCCAACTTTTTCCAATCAACTTTCCCTTTTTTTTATTTTTCTTTTCATTCCCATTTCTCTTGGTTGCAGCTGCTGACGCGCAAAAGCTTCCCGCCGCTCCACGCACACGTGTCAAAACTCGGTTGGGAGCACGCCAATCTGAGACGCGTGGCAATATGTAGTTGGCTGAAGCATGCAAGCGCATGGATATATGGTGGGGACACGTACATGAGATCCAGCAGCTCCTGCTGGACTCCAAATTTCCCTTTCGCATTTTATTTTTTGGGGTTCGTTTGATGTTTGAGTTGAGTTTGAGATGAAATAAAATTTTTAAGTTTGAATTGATTGACATTTTAAAAATTAGTTATAAATTTTATTGATTTTTTAAAAAAAAGATAAAAATTAAGATAAAAAAATACAGTTTAATTGGAATTAAACCTGAATGTCAAACGTGGACTTGGTCTCATTAAAACTCCAAATTTCTAGTTCTTGCCTTTTTCACCTAATTTACCTACACAATTAGAACAAAATAATTATTTAAAGGGAAATTAAAATTAAATATTAAGATTATAACAAAAATATAAGTTTCTAGATTTAATATTTTTTGGACCTTTTGTTTGTCATTTCGTAGAATGCAATAGCTGATGACAATCGTGATCAATACATACATGATTAGACAAGTAAATTTATCACATATAAGGTAAGATAATTATCAGATGTTAGAGGTGTGTTTTTTTTTTCTTTGTATTTAGAATTATTGCTTAACACTTTGAAAACTATATATTTATATATATATATATATATAAGCGACAAAAAAAAAGAAGAAGTAAAGGAATATGGAATTGAAATAAAAGGAGTTAAAAAGAGAGAAAGAGTGAGTGTTTTAGCATGTGGGTGGGTGAAATAAGGAGAAAAAAGTATAATTTAATTTAAGGGGTTTTTTTTTAATATTAAGAGGTGTGTAAAAAATAAGAGGTAAATTTTCTAAATTTAATTGATAGGTAGTTTAAGTATCTATGTGGAAAAAATATATAAGGTGGTTCCAATAAACTCACCCATTCTTTAATTACAAAAAAAAAAAAAAAAAAAACCCTCAAACAAAATGACATAAATGGACAACTATTATTGTTATATATATATATATATATATATATATATAGAAACTCAGTATTTTATTCCTTTTTTTTTTCCCACACACATATATATCAAATCTCCAAATAAATAACGTATAAATATTTCAAAAAATTACTTGATTGAGTTTCAAAAAATTGCATAAAAGTATTTTAATCTTCTTTATAATATAGTTTTACCATTATGTTCTTGTTTTTTTACTAGTGTTGTGCCTTATTTTCTATTTATTTGGGTTTTTTTTTCGGCATTTGGATATTAACGTTGATTCTTGATTGGCGACTTCGTGTATGTTGCACCAAAAAAAAAAAAAAAACCAAAAAACCAAAAAACCTAAATTAAACTCAGCTAGCTTGTTTATAATTTACTTCTATTTTTTTTTTACTGCCTTGTTGTTGTATAATATTAATGCCTTTTGATAGTTTTTTTTTCCTTCGAATATTAGATTTACAGTTTGGTTATGTGTGTCTATATATATATATGTGTGTGTGTGTGTGTGTGTGAATTTCTTTTAGCAGAAGCTGCTAGAAAAGATGCACTGATAAATTGATATGTATGTATGCCTACGGTGTTTGTTAATGTTGCAATAAGGTCGGTGCCAAAAGAAATTTGAAGTGGTGATTTAAGTTTTAGATTATAAAAATAGTTAGGAATATTTGTGGAATACATGGATGCGTCATAAGTATATTTAACAATTTTAAATTTAAAAGGGGTGTGTATTTAGAAAGGAGATATGAAGAGTAAAGAGATCTGTGCTAATAGAATCACTCTTAATTAAAACACAATTAAACATAATGTATATGACAATTTCATAAAATTTGATAAAAATTCAAGGTTCAAGTACATACGTATTAAATATATATTTTTATCTACCAAAAAATTCTCATAAAAAAAAAAAAAAAGTTATGTACATGACAAGCTCTAGGAATGCACTATCAAATAGGAAAGCATTTCATATACCAACAAATCTTGATAAAATGCGTGTGAACTCTGTTTATCTTTCATCGATATGACATCTTGTTCTCTACAAAATAAAAATATACAGTATTTTTTTTTTCATAAAAATGATTTTTACATGTGAATAAATCGATACCAGTTGAAATCATACAGTACTGTGTTTTTAATAAAACGATTTCATAGTGATTACAGGCATAATTTAATAATAATTCCACACATGACTCCATCACAAAGTATCAGTTCGAATCTCCCCGTTCCTAAACTTAAAAAAAATATAAAAAATAAATAAAATGATTTTCATAAGTTAATCAATTATTAGCAGTTTAAAACAGCAGGTTAATAAAAAAAGTACCATATAGAGATCTCTATATAAAGGCTGAGTTCTAAGCTTCTATGCAAATCCAGTTGAACCACATAAAAATATATCATATACTTACATATATACTTATATTATATTGGAGGAAAAACTAGCTTCTCTTGATCACTATATACTCCTCACTCCTTGGCAACTATAATATCTATTATATTTGTATTACGACTTCCTTCTTTTACTTACAAATCAAACTTGCAATCCACACTCTAGAGGTACCATCATAGTATACTAGAACTTTATACCTTATTCCTTTATTTCATTTTCTTATTTCTCTCTTCATTTTTTTCCCGCTAGGCGAATAGAGCATACTTATGTTAGAAGTTAAAATTATCATTAAGTTATTAAACTCTTATACTATTTATATATAAACAAGACATTATCTTTCCTTGAGCTAGCTTTCGTGAATGAGCCATAACAATTCCCGCCGTGTTTATTTTTAGCGGGTGGGAAGGAAGAGGATGAGAAGAATTCGGATAGAAGAATTCAAATAGATATATATATATATATATATATATGTACATATATATGAATATATATTATCTTTCTTTTAGAGGAAAGCAAATCCTACCTTGGAATCTGCTTAACTCCAGAAGTTTTATAACAGCCAGATTACTAATCCAGTTGCTACATTACTGCCGAGTGAAGTTTGCCTGTTGAGCAACCACAAGCTTGTTTGTTTGAAAAATATGTTGAATAAAAATTCCAACCAGTCGTAGTACTCATGTTGATTGCTTTTAGGCAGTATGATATTCAAGTTTGAACCATATATATATGTTTATACATAAATACATATATGCATGCATATATATATATATATATATAACCACACTCCATGATATGTCAATCACTACATATAGTCGCGTAGTCACATTGAAATCGGTAGGACTAACGTCCCCACTCATATTTTTAAAAAAATACTTTTCAGCTCCTAATTTTTTGTAAAATTTCTGTTGTGCTTTTATTTTGTAAGAAAAATTACAATTATACACCACTCAAATTTTGAGATTTTAACTTTTACTTTTAAAATTTTTGCAGAATATAGTTATCCATCTTATTAGAAAAAATTTTTGTGTCCACATTCAATTATTAAAATATATAACTTTGTCATTTTTTAAGAAAAAAATATCTCTATCTTTTTTTCATGGCATCTTCACTGAAACAATTTTCTGCCTCCGCCCCCTACTATGTTTACACCATCTTGGCTTGATTACAGGAGGAAGTTGACCATCCAAAGCATGGCTTCCACCAAAACTTGTGAGACAAACATTGTTAGGAGATCTGGCAACTACAGTCCCACAATCTGGAACCCTGACTACATCGAATCACTTGAAAGCAATTATGCGGTAAAACTCCTTTTCTAGTATAGAGTAATATATATACACATATACATACATACATACATACACATATATATATATATATATATATATTATGGTTGTCTTTGTCCAGCTGCAACTCTACTCCTAATTGGTGAAGCTACTCTTTTGTGTGACACCACTCGTTTTTTTTTTTTTAATATTTTTATTTTCAAAATAAACAAACTCTAGTTTCATCCTCATTTTACAAGAAAATTATGTCTGCTCCCCAATTTAGTATTGAAATACGTAATTTGTGCCTTCATTTTTGCAAGAAATCTTCTGCGAAAAAAAAATTTATGACTCTGTCACTGCTTCAGCTAGTTCTATTAACGTAGATATCAACCCTGACATTGCAGGGAGAAGTGTATAAGAGAAGAATCCAGAACATGAAGGGAGAGGTGTTGATGATGCTTGAGAAGGTGGAAGATCCTCTAACCCAACTTGAGCACATTGATACGTTTCAGAGACTTGGACTGTTTTATCACTTCAAGAATGAAATAAATAATATTTTGAAGGGGTTATATGATAACAAAATATGTTGTATCGATAATATATGGAAGATCGATAATTTATACGCCACTGCTCTTGAATTTAGACTCCTTCGTCAACACGGCTACATGATATCATCAGGTACACTTATTTATGTACAATCATCCATTTCACGTTAAACGTGTGAGTATTGAATGTTGGAGTATATAAATTACGAAAGAGTTGTAAATTTGAAACGAATACAATAAAACTTTCGATATATATATATATATATATATATATATACTTGTAAACTTTTACCTTTGACAAATAAATGAAACTACTAATAATTTGCGATTTTCAACAGATGTTTTCACTTCTTTCAAGGATGAAACAACTGGAAATTTCAAAGCGTGCTTATGTGAGGATATTGAAGGATTGTTAGCCTTGTATGAAGCCTCATTCCACTCGAAAAAGGGTGAAACTATTTTAGAGGAAGCAAGAGGCTTCACTGTAAAACATCTTGAACAATTCATGCAGGAGCACAAAAAAGATCAAGGCAACATGATTCTCTTTGAACTAGTCAGTCATGCCTTGGAGCTTCCATTGCACCGCATAATGCCAAGATTGGAGACAAGGTGGTACATCGACCTGTACGGCAAGAGGCAAGACATGAACCCTACTTGGCTTGAACTTGCTAAACTTGATTTCAACGTCGTACAATCAACCCATTTGGAAGACCTTAAACATTCTTCCAGGTTAGAAACCTTTGCAACGTCTCAATTTTATATATTCTTGCCTAGGGCTCACCTTCATTAGCAAAATATGTATGTGTGTGTGTGTGTATATATATGTATACAACTCCCACTTATAAAAGAGAAATGAAAATACTCACAGTTTTCAAAACTAAGAAGTGTGTGATCAGTACCATCCTTCACTTAGTCCTTCGGAATTTCGAAAGGGAGAAAAGTTTAGTACTATTTCTTCTCTCATAATTATTTCAATTCCTTTCCTTGCTTTGACATATATATATATATATATATATATATATATAAAGGTGGTGGAGTGCAACCAAGTTAGGACAAAACTTGAGCTTTGCTAGAGATAGGCTGGTTGAAGTTTACTTATGGGCTGTGGGAGCAACATCTGAGCTAGAGAATGGATACAGTAGGAGATTGCTCACAAGAGTTGGCGTTTTGTTAACCGTTATTGATGATATATACGATGTGTTTGGCACACTAGATGAACTTGAGCTCTTTGGAGACGCTTTTGAGAGGTTGATAACTTTTTACATATGGTTACATACATATAAATATATCTATACATATTCCTATGTATAAGCATTTCGAACTTTAGGTGTAATATATATTATATGCATATATCCGTCTTGATATAGGGATGATGTCCCACATCAACGGTTAACCATTAGAATTTGAGCCTTATATATAAGTGGTCACTACTTCCTATCAACCTAGGTTTTTGGGAGTGTATGTTACCTACTTACATCATGTCTTATTTTTCTTGTACTTTTTTTTTTTAATAGAGTAGTATTAAGGACACGAACTCTAACACCAATTTTTTGAGTACCAACTTATGTGTCATATTTTTATTGGTAAATGTAATAAATTGATGCTACAATACTTTAAATACTTACTAATAAAAAAACGACAACTCACATGCCACATAGGTTGGTTCTCAAAATTTGATATTAGAGTTGGTGTTTTTAGAATTTTTCTTTTTAATAATATTATCTAGTGATAGTATTAAAAAAAAGAAAAGAAAAAGAAGACATACATGCATAATATTATACATAGTGATCGAAATGCTTATATATATAGAGATTTTATATTCATATATCTAAATACAAAGGACAAAATATTAATTTCTACGGCAAGAATGAAGCTAATTTGTTTTTAATTTTATTCATGGTGTACTAGGTGGGATATAAATGCCATAGATCAACTACCGGATTATATGAAAACATGTTTTCTTGCCACTTACAATGTTGTAAATGAGATTATCTTTGACGTTCTCAAAGAACAAGGTCACCTCATCCTCAAGTGCCTCAAGAAAATGGTACCAATCCCACTCCAACTTTATTGATTGTGATCTCTTTAACTTTTATAAATATTGTGGTACGTGGTCCATCTTTTCCTTAATCTTTTGCGAATTGAAAATTTGACCGGACTTTTAATTTTGAGAATTCACTTACGAATTCAAGAAAATATCTGATACGAAAACGATGATGGTTTTTAAAATTTGAACGAAAACGTGTTGTCCTTCATGTGATATAACCTGCTTTACCTTTCAAACGAGTTTAACTACCTGACGTGCACAGGTGTACTTCGGTCTGACTTTTAACTACCATCATCTGTCTGGGGTTGCTCTAAAAGACGTTATTAAGTTTAGGGTAATAAAACTTCTCAATTTAAAAGTTCATGGGATAACTATTCGATTAGAGAAAAAATTAAGAGAAAAAAATCACGTCCCATTATTGTAATTAAAAATTTAATTACCATCACATATGTACTTCGGTCAGAAATTTAATTACCATCATTGGTTTGGGGTTGTTCTGCATTACTTTATTAAGTTTAGGGTAAAAAAGCTTTCCAATTTAAAAGTTCACAGGATAACTTTTCGATTCGAGAAAAATTAAGAGGGAAAAATCACATGACTTTATTGTAATTGAAAATTTATTACATGTTTATTGTCAAGCCAACTTATCTCTTAATAAAATGTTATATATATATATATATATATGTATGTATGTATGTATATTAGTGGGCAGATCAATGTAAAAGTTATATGGTGGAGGCAAAATGGTATTACAGTGGATACACACCAACTCTGCAAGAGTATGTTGAGAATGGAGGGATTTCAGCAGCAATAGCAGGGATGATAGTGCATGTTTGTTTTTCGGTTACAAATCCCATAACTGAAGAGGCCATAGAGTGCTTGATGGAGTATCCCAACATCGTACGTCACTCGTCAACCATTGTGCGACTTGTGAATGACCTAGGAACATCATCTGTAAGCACACTATCCTACACTTTTATTTTCTACCAAACAAAAAGAAAAAGAAAAAAAAAGTTGGGGAGTCATGTCATAATAGTAAGATAACTACTGGTACTATATGTTTCTAAACGTCGAATCACATAAATAGCTAGTTGTGACTGAGTCATATTGGGCCAGGAGGGCAATTGCTCCCCTGGCCTAATAGGCTCCTTTTCTTGTATACCTCCGTCACAACATTTTTTCTTTTAAGACTTTATTTTGCGGCCCCCCCCCCCCCCCCTTGAAATTTTGAAATTACAAAGTTTAATTAAAATTTTTAAATAAAAAATTCAATTATGTCCCAGATTTGACTTATAAATATACATTACCTCATACTCAAAACCCCAAAGAAACAAAAAGTCAATTACACTACTATCAAATTTGTATTTTGGGTTTTTTGTAATTAGTTAAATAAGATTACAAATTTATATACGAAGAAAAGAAGAATCTAAAGTCTGAATAGTTTAAAATTTATTTTAATTAACGCCTCTCTTGAAAAAAAAATTTATGGCTCCACCACTAAATTAGGTAGTGTGCATGTTCTTATTTTAAGTTCAAGGTTTCATAGTTTGAGTACTTGTGAGATTGATAACATCACCTTGACCAAAAGAGTTTGATTCATAAATATGAACTAATTAAATATCAACAAAATGTTGCATGTATTGGAATCGAGGCAATTTCACGTCAATTTACTTTTTTTTTTTTTCCCTCTTCATTTTAGACTGAATTACAGCGTGGCGATGTTCCTAAGTCGACGCAATGCTATATGCACGAAACTGGGGCTTCGGAGGAAGAAGCTCGTCGACATATAGAGTATTTGATCGAGGAAACATGGAAACAGATGAATGAACATCTAGTTTCGAGGTCTCCCTTCTCTGAGGCATTCATTGAAATCTGCATGAACGTAGCTAGGGCGGCATTGTCTATCTACCAGCATGGAGATGGATTTGGTGTTCATAGCCACAGAGAAACAAAGGACATAATCCAATTGTTGCTTGTGAATCCTATTCCCCTTGGAACCGAAAATCAGGATGATTGATACTAGCTACATACAATGTGGCAATGTCATGTAATATATGTATTATATTTATGTAAGATATGTGTGTGTGTGTGTGTGTTGTGTGTTGTGTGTTGTTTGTTTGCGTGTAAACATATGTATTTGTCAAGCTTGAAAACTCCTCTCCGTCGTGAATCACGGATTATTTTCGGTTTGGTTTTTGTATGTGTTGTTCTTTTGACATGTTGCTTAATGAAATAATTTGTAGCAATTTAATAAATGAGAAAAGATACAATGTGTGTGTTTGTTGGATTTTCGTGTAAATTAATTAGTATTTCAAATTCTTCAAAGTGGGAGTACATTTTTGCTTGGCTTTTGCATTAGTATAATTAAGGATGAAGAAAGGAAATTTTTTGCTCCTTTCTGCACGCTTTGCTTTTCGGCTTGGTAAATAACTAATTTCTTAATTTATGTTTAGACATTTCATTCCTTCTCTTCTTTTTTTTTTTTTTTTTTTTTTGGAAATGAATGTTTGGACATATCAAATATAATTGTAAATATTAATGTCATATTTTTCATTGAAAAAAATGTGAAGTAATATATTTTGTATATTATATACTTCAATACATAATATTTTTGTTAATGTTATCGTTGTTATTAAATTCTAAAACTTTTAAAATAAAATTTTGTTATTAAGGATACTAGAATATTGAACCATGAACGAAGAAAGACATGAATTTCAGGCAAACCTTTGAAAGGGGTACAGTTGGTTTCTCATCCACTCCATCAATGATCGTTCTAGTCTCCTGGCACTCTGGACAGATTACATCTTATGTTGGCAGATGTCACACATTCTTTCAGCAGTTATATGCTGTTGTCTTCTCAACTCCCGTCTTATAGCCTTGTTTGATATGAATCTAGTCTGAAGAAGCTGGTCTAACATCATCGAACTTGTTACTGCAGAAGCTGAAGCATCTTCCCTCGGGATCAGAAAATGACTTCCTTCTTTTCCTAAGTCCATATCCCACTTCCCTCACTTCTACCTTATTAATTTCATCCCCCAATTTGAATGCCAGGGATCAACACAGCATAATTTTTCTCCAGGTCCATCCTGATTTCCTGCACAATCCAAATCATCCTCATTTTTATGGCCAAGGTCATCAATCGAAAGATGTCTGTCGGTGTTGGCACAGGTTTCCAGATTTTCATGATATGCGACTGTAGCAAGATTGTTCTCACTGTCTTGAGACTCCGACAACCTACTCTGATTGCCATTTGGAATCGCCACATCCTCATAATTCTCAGTTGGATTTTTTGAAGAAAACAACACCTTCATTAAACGGCCACGGGTTTGGTCCTGATAGAGTTACTTTGGCCGTCGACAACCTCTGGTTGTGAAGATTACCCTTCAAGTGATCAAACAACACGGAATCGCTGTAACATGGTGCTGATAAACACACAGAGCAGAAGAAAATTGACTTTTTCCCATCTTCGCGAAGTTCAACATAGGTGTTGCCCTTGTGACCTCACATTACGGAGAATAGTTCGTTTCGATTGGTCCTTAAGACTACATGAAGTGGTAGTCTTCGAAACTACTAATTCATTAGATTTTGGAAACCCTAAAATCCGAGTAGAAACCCAGTCTCGTTCGCCTATATAAACAACCGTAAGATGCTCTTTTCATCATCAAAAACCTCACAAAAAATAATAACTATTTTCTCTCACAAAAACACACACCAAAAAAAACAATGTCTTCTTCTTCTTCTTCTACTTCTTCGTCAACAAGAGTCCCAACACTCCGGGCCTTGACCGGCGAGCGCTTCACCATTGAGGCGGCGGCGGCTGCGGTGAGGTTTTCGTCCCTAAAAAACGTGACGGGGCGGTGCCGGTGCCGAACGTGGACGGCGAGGTTTTAGCCATGGTGCTGAAGTGGGGCAAGAAGCACGACGACGAGGACGACGAGGAGGAGCTGAGGAAGTGGGAGTCCAACTTCGTCAGGGACTTGGCTCTGGCCGTCATCCACAAGCTCATAACGGCGGCGGACAATCTCGGCGGCCGGGACGAACTCGTCGATCTCTTGGCGGGGAAGGTGGCGGACATGATCAAGGGCATGACGTCCGAGCAGATCCAATAGATGTTTCGCATTGCCAACGATTTCACACCGGAGGAAGAGGAGATTCGTCGGAAGAATTTTTGGGCGTTTTGTAATTTTTTTTTTTTTTGGGTCTACTACTACTATGGAATTTTATTTTGTTTTACCATTCTTATACATGACAGTAGATTTGAGATAACATATATAAACATAAATATACATACATATATATATATATATATATGTGTGTAGATTTTTAATTTTATGGATTTTACAATTTTCTTTTAAAGTTTTAGCCTCTTGAAAATTTTGATTTTTCTTTTTTTTTTCTTTGAAAGTTTGAAAATTTGATTTGTCATTACTCATTTTATTACATTATAATTCCATTTTATTTAATGGTTAAATCTCGTCCCTTTTTTTTTTTTTTTTTTGCAAATTATAAAGTCTTGAACTTATGAAGGTCTATAGATGGATAATATTCTATATTCGAAACCAGAAACTACGACTATCATGTTCTAAATTGTTTATTAAAGCTCGATAAGAAAAATGGTATATTAAAAGAATACTTTATTTCTTTTGAAGGACTTTTAAATTCTACACATTTTTTCAGGGTGACAAATTCTTTTTTTTTTTTTTAACAGAAATTGTATCATATAGCTGTTGTTGTTTTTTTTTTGGAAATGTCATATTGCTGGTTTAAATATTAGGAGTCAATTGATAAATAAATTATTCTTATTAAAATTAATAAATTATTTACATAAATATGTCATTTATTTTAGAGACTTTAAAAATATTCTATCTACTTTTTTAAGTCTGAAAAAGATACTATTTAACTCTTTCTCCTAGCTGTTAAATAAAATTTACAAATTAGGTATGTACTTACCACTTATCACAGCAATTTAAGGAATGTAATGGACAGGACGGGATGGGTATGTTTTCACTTCCCCTTTTATTAGTCTCCATACTCAGGCAAGTATAGGGGTAGAAAATCTCCGCTGTGATTGCTATATTCATGCTTTATCCAATATTCATTTATTCATTAAGAATAATAAAAAAATAAAACAAATTTTACTAAATTTATTTATAAAATTTAGAAACATAATTAAAAAAAATTTATCAAGCTTAGAGATAGTTTTAGCCTTTCCTTTTTTTATTTTTTATTTTTTATTTTTTAAAGTTGTTTCCCTTTTCGTATTCCAATAAAAAGAAATTTTAATATAAATAAAATGGTGAATAGAAATGGGGTAGGTGCGAATTCGGTAGAGTTTCCCCACCACTATCATACCCAATAGTATCTCACAAATCTATCTTATTAAAGATGGGTACTTACAAGTACTCGCATCCACATATAAAAATATCATCCCTCATCAATTTGTATGAAGTGTTACGTTGAAGTGTTCTTTTGGAGTTAGTTTGCTAGCATTTCAATAATTTACAAATTCAACTATTTAAAATAGCTAGGGTCTATATTTCTCACGTCTTTGTTGTAAAATTAAAAAGGAAGGTGAAAAACAAAAAAAACACAACTAGATGGCAGCCGGGACGAGCTTGTCCATCGCTTGGCGGAGAAGGTGGCGGACATGATCAAGGACAAGACATCCTAGCAGATCCGACAGATGTTTCGCATTGCCAACGATTTCACGCCTGAGGAAGAGGAGATTCGTCGGAAGAATTTTTGGGTGTTTTGTAAAAATTTTTTTTGGTCTACTACTACTATGGAATTTTATTGTCTTGTTTTACCATTCTTATACATGACGATAAATTTGAGATAACATATATAAACATAAATATACATACATACATAGATATGTATGTATGTACACTATTAAGGGTAAAAAGAAACACAAGTCCCACATCGAAAATATATTACAACAATAACAAATATATAAGGATATTGGGCTACTTCACTCAACAGGTTGACCTTTTAAGATGGAAGCTTAATTCCTTATCAGTCTCAAATTCCTTCTTCCTCTCTCTAACTTTCACATGATATCAAAGCCCAACAAGTTCAAACAAGCGGTTCGATCTATCCAATATAAGATTGGTGACTTCAAAGAGAGCACCATTTTGCGGGGGCGTGTTAAGAGTAAAAAGAAACCCAAGTCTCACATCGAAAACATATTACAACAATAACAAACATATAAAGATATTGGGTCACTCTACTCAACAGGTTAACCTTTTAAGATGGAAGCTCAATTACTTATCAGTCTCAAATTCCTTCTTCCTCTCTAACTTTCATATATACGAGTGTAGATTTTATGAATTTTACAATTTTCTTTTAAAGTTTTAGCCTCTTGAAAATTTTGATTTTTCTTTTTTTTTTCTTTGAAAGTTTGAAATTTTGATTTGTTGTCACTCATTTTATTACATAATTCCATTTTATTTAATGATTAAATCTCCTCCTTTTTTTCAATTAAAAAACAATGAGCCTAAAACCCAAATCACAACTATAAAAATGACAAACATTTAAAAGAACAGAACAAGTTACGCAAGACCCTTATGAGTTTTGAGCTTAGAATGACAAAAACCGAGTCAAATTCAAAATTCATCAAATTTTCCCGGGTTTTCCGAGGAAAATAAAAAGGACCCACCAGAGAGAAAATCGGAGGCGTCCAAACCGGGGTCGCAGAAGGGGGTTGGGAAACGAGTATTGAAGAAGAAGTTGCAGATTAGGAAGACGAAGGCGGCGATCGCCATGGCGGCGGCGAGGCTGAAGAGGTCGTCTCTGGAGGGAAACAAATCATCGGGTGGTTCCCACATAAACATTGATTTCAGAGAAGGATTTGAGGGAGACAAAGACTTGGGTTTTTGGCGCTTCTTTGAAGCTGAAGAAGACATCGATCAGAGAGTGCAGTACGGACCAACACTCAACTCAAAGTCTCAAACTCACACGAATTTCGACAAAGAAGAGGGAAAGTGAAATTTACAACGACACCCACTCCCCATCACATTTGGGCCAGTTTGGTGTTGTGGAGATTGGGTGAAAATATGTGTTTAGGAGAAAAATTTTTCGAAAAATTCTGTTATATAAAAAACAGTGTAAAAATTTAAAATGTATTTAGAAAAAAAATATACAAAATAGATCTTGTCATATTCGTCTCGTCGTTACGAATTTTTTGTTATAAAAATCATCTTATTTTGATTTGAAATGAGAAAGTTATGAACTTTTTTTAATTAAAAAAAAGTTATGGACTTAAAAAGTTTGAGTTTTTTAAATTGGAAGGGAGAGAAAGATTGATATAGAGTTTTTGGGAATTTGAAATCTAGATAGTAAAATATCATCTGTAGGTGTTGCCCTAAACGGGGCCTTAGGCTATGTTTTGTAGTATTTAGTTCATATGTCCCTTTATTTGTGTCCATATTCATGTCCATCTAATAATAACATGATATGTATGTAACTAATATTTTCTTTTTATTAATTTTATAAGACATTGCAATTAAATATACATATTTTATTGACGTGTTATGATATTAACATAAGGCGGACAAAAATAAGGGGACACATAAGTTGAATCCTGACAGAGATTTCCTGTTTTGTAAGAGGGAAAGAAAAATAGAAGGAGTGAGTCGTAGATTATTTAGGTGAGGGAGATGAGGAAGGAGTGGTCTTTTCTGTCATAATATTTAGTATGATAACAAGGAAAGAAAGAAAAAATCATTTGTTTTGTTTGGTATAGAGATACAAAGGAAAAAATAATGGATTTTATTTGTAAAATAACTAAATTATCTCTAACCCATGACATAGATTGAATTTGTCCAAATATCTCTTCAATTTGGATGTATTATAATTGAGTTTTTTTTTTTTTTTTTTTTAAAGGGATTGTGAGTTCCTCCTTTAATCCTTTCCTCTATTCTCTCCTACCTAACAACTATTTTTCTATCTAACCAAACACATTCTTAATTAGGATTATTTATTTTTGATTTAGCGTTCATTCGGGAACTTTTGGAAGCGGAGTTTTGAAGATATTTCTATTTGGATAGAAGATAAGTTAAAAAAAAAAAAAAAGGTTTTGGATAAAAAAAAGTTATTGTAGGGTTTCTGTATTTGATGAAAGTATAATTGAGAAAAAAGAAGGAATATTTAAGAAAAGTGTGTTTTTTTGATTGAATAAAACAAAACAAAATACTTAATAAGGGTTTGGAAGCCACACTCCGTCCCCAAACAAGGGTTTGGAAACAAAACAGTACTTTACTGTCTGCAAAGGTAACCCTAAACGGGTCTTTAATCTCATTTGTGTTTCAACTTTATGATCTTCTCTTTGTCACGTCCTGATATGTCATTTTATGATATATTATCAATCCACTAAATTGCAGTTTCAAAGTGTCCACCCTACCACGTATAATGAGCAGTCTTTTGATTTGAAATTTTCCCAAACTACCCTTTTATAAAATCAAATTTTTATGTTCGTCTCGCCTTAAACTACTCCGGTCCGTTGTACATTATTTCTTTTTCTTATTATTAGGATATGAGATTTCAACATGAATGATGTTGATAAGGGTTTTTTTTTTTTTTTTTTTGAATTTATTAAGTTAATTAATGAAACATATTAAAAACATAACACCAAAATACCTTGAAAAATAAAAAGATATACTTTCAACGTTTTTCATTATTTTTTTTATACTAAGGCCTAATTAAATCCAAACCCCCAATCGACTATTTGCAAATTTTCCGCCATGTAAAATGAGCGATTCAGTTTGAGTTTGTCACAAACTGCTATTTTATAAAACCAAACCCTCTTATCCAAGAACACGGCTTTAGAGAAACAATATTAAAAATGATAGCATATGAAAAATATCAAGTAACGAAAATTTCACACCTTATTCTATAAATATATATATATATATAGTTCGAATCTCAAACCCGAAAGTTAAATTGTCAGTTTATTTTGTCCAATTATATAGAGTAATGTTACATGTCCCGAGCGGGTTTTCATCCTATTTATGCGGCCTCCTAAAAGGGAGCCACTTAGGGAGTGTTTGGTGTAAATATTTAGATCACAATTTATAATTCAATTTATATCTTTTCTAAAAAATTAATTTCATTTTTATTATTCACATATTTTGTAACTCAAATTTTAAATTCCATAACTTTGCATATATGAGTTCAAATGAGATAATTTTTTTAAAAAATTACATAGAATTTCTAGACAAACGAATTTAAATATCTAACCATACGTGTAATTCAATTCACACTCAAATATTACAATCTAAATCTTAACATCAAATGCATGTTTAATCTTATTTTTTCTTGTCTTCTGACAATGGATAGCCCCACATATAGGATTTTTTTTTCCCCCGAACTTTTCCAGTTTTGAATTCCACAGATTTTTTTTACAGGTCTCTTCAAGTTTTTCAAGACCAACAATGGTCAAAATCATGAAAATTCATAGTAGTGATTTATGGTCAAATCCTTGCCATTCCATGTGGGATTTGTGCAGAATTTGATTGATGAGGATGCAAGAGTGCCCATTAGACATTCAAACAGAAGTTCTGCTATGAAAAAAAATAAAAAAATAAAAAAAATTGGTCTAGTAACAATAACGAGTATGACAATCATCAGTCTTTATAAGAAAATAATAAGTTGTGTAGTCTTATATCATTTGAAAATAAATATATATGATGATTCATAAATACAGAGACTACTTTATACTAGTATGAGGCCTTTTGCGGAAGCCCAATAACAAAACATTATGGACATGAGGCCCAAAATAAATAATATTATATCAAAGACAGACATGAGTCGTTACACTTCCATTTTGGTCTATAAACGCCGTTGGATTTGTAAACATAGTCGTCTACGCCGACATGGATCCGATGAACTTTTCGGCTCCTACCACAACCAAGATGTAAAGAGATTTTGGCCCCCAAAAATATAGAAGAAAAAAGAACGGCAAAAGGAGAAGATATTGGACAGAGATAGAACTTAAAAAGAAAAACAACAAACAGGAAATAGAATAGAGTGAGGAAGATGGTAGGGAAACGGCCGGGATCCAAATGATTAAAAAAGACAATCAAATTTCTGGGCATCCACTTTTTTTGTTTTTTTTAATACATAACCTGAGGATCCAAATGATTTTAATGATTGCCGGAAAGTTCATCGGAGGGTGTGAGGGTGAGAGATAGACAGAGCAGGAGAAGAATTTTAAGAGAGAGAGTTGTTTGACAGAGGAGTGAGAGCATTCTTTACTTCTTTTCTTTTCTTTTTTCTTTTTTCTTTTTTCTTTTCATTTCAATTGGTATACTTTAAAATTAAAAATGCAAGTGTGGTCTACATTATTTATCTGCCACTAGGACCGGGTTTCTTCCCCCCTTCGGACCTGTAGGATTACTCAGTTATATATGTGTTTACATAGTCATGTCTAGTCATGTCTAGACATTAAAAACGATTTTCATTTGTTCAAATCATGTCTTCTTGAGAGAGTGTGTAAAAGATTCTTTTCTCGTCTACATTCCCTTCTTAACACAGTAAGCTTTCTTAGATAAATATTAAAATAATTGGGTTAAATAATCCCTGAACTCTTTTAAAGATGATGGTTTAGTCCCTAATTTTTTTTTTTTTGTCGAGATGGCTCTAAACTTCTATTTTCTTGACTGTTTCATTTTTTTCTGTTAAACTCCGTTAAATTTCTAATGGAATCTTACTCAAATGATCATTTTTGTAGTAAAATGATCAAAATATCCTCAAATCTCTCTATTCCTTCCCGCCTCTCTCTTTTGCGCCCCCCCCCCCCCCCCCCGACTGAGTTCGACCCTTCTGGCCCCCCCTTGGCGACTGGGTTCAGCCCACCCCCTCCTGCGACTAGATTAGACACCCCCCCTTGCCCCCCGCAACTGGGTTCACCCCCCCGCCACGACTGGATTGGGGCCCCTTTGGCCCTTTCCGGCATCCCTCCCCCTGAGACTGGGTCCAACCCCTTCCCCAGGGCGATTGGGTTCAGCCCCCTCCAGCCCTCTCCGCACCCCCCCTCCAGGTACTGGTTTCGGCCCTCTCCAACCTTTCCCCTCGACTGGGTTCGCCTCCGGTCTCCCCCTGGTGACTAAGTTCGGCCCTAATCCCTCCCCCCCATGACTAGGTTCGGCCCCCTCCAGCCCTCTCCGCCCCCCCCCCTCGGGGTCTCCAGCCTCCTCACTCGACTGGGTTCACCTTCGGCCTCCACCTGGTGACTAAGTTCAGCCCTAATCCCTCCCTCCCCACCCTCCCTCCCCGTGACTGGGTTCGGCCTCTCTCTCCCTCCACTCTTTATTGTAGGGAAACCTTAATTTCTCAAAAATTTGGGAAAAAACCCTAGAAATTTACTTACCTATTTGACGTTTAAAAACCATGAAGCATGCTCCTCAAGTGACTAATCTGATAGTTTTTATTTTTTATTTTTTATGGAAAGGACATAAATGGCCAAGAAAATAGAAGTTTAGAGTTATCTTGGCTAAAGGGGGAAAAAAAAAAAGAACAATGACCATACCGTCACATTTAAAAGAATTCAGGAACTATTAAAGCCAATTACTCTAAATATTATTGTTGAATAAGGATAACTTTAAGATAAGATCTGATAAATATTCTATTAGTAAAAAAAGCAATTAAAAAAATGTATATATTGGAGGGAAAACTAGCTTTCTCTTGATCACTTCACTCCTCACTCCTTTTGACAACTATTTATATTATATTCCTAATACAACTATATGTATGTGTGTGTGTGTGAGTAAGACCACAATTGATATGACTTTTGTTTTCTAAAATTAGTAATGTACAATTTTTTTTTCCCATAAACCCAAGAGGTACCACCATAGTATACCAGAACATTACTCCGTATTCCTTTATTTCATTTTCTTATTTCTCTCCCTTTTTTTTTTTTTCGTAGGGGAATAGGGCATACATACGTTAGAAGTTTAAATTTATTCCACAAGTTATTAAACTCTTATAGTGTTTACATATAAATTAAACATCATCTTCTATTAAGCTTTTTTTTGAGAATGAATTATATCAAGCCATTTAACTATATTTATATATATATATATATATTAGTGTATATGCTACCTTTTTTTTTTAATTCAATAGAGTTTCCTTTTTTTAATTAACAAAACTATCTCTTACAAATTTAAAAAGAAAAGGAAAAAAAAAATCCCGCCAAAGCTAGTTCAACGGTGGGAAGGAAGGGGAAGAGAAGAATTTGGATATAGGTTTTTAAGTTCAATATTTGAAAGCATTTTTATTTATCTATGAAATTAGAGTTATAAACCCTTATATTATATATATATATATACTATTTCTTATAGAGTAAAGCACATCGTACGTTAGAATCTGCTCAACTCCAGCAGTTATATAATAGCCATATATATTACTAATTAATTCAGTCGCAACAAAATTGTCGAGTGAAGTTTGCCTGTAGCAACCACAAGATTGTTTGTTTGAAAAATATGTTTACTTAAGATACCAACCATTTGTAGCACACATAAAGATTTCTTCTAGGGAGTATAATATTCAAGTTTGAGCCATGTAAATATGTAAACGTTAAAAAAAAAAAAAGTCAAGTTGAAAAGTAAATTCATCTAAAAAAATATTTCATTCACGTAAATGTATTTTAAATGTTTCACATTTTTATGACACCAATGTGACTTAGTATTTTGAGTAAGTTTCATAAGATTTAACAGGTTTTAATAAGTTCGTGTAAGAACTAACTCAAGTACAATCCACCCATCCAATCTAATATGATTTAATTCAATTTAATATATATTTTGGAATGGACTGAATAATAAAATATATTGAACTAGATTAGGTGGAATTGAAAAGATTTATTCATAATTAGATTGGATGATGAATATTATTAAAAAAAAAAAAGGTTGATTTCGATCTAATATTCACCCCTAATTACAACAATACTAAAAGGTATTAGTGGTGTTCAGCTCTACTCACCAACAGAAAATATTCGTCTCATAATATAACGATTCGTAGATGATCCATATATAATAAGCATTGTTCTTTAACACCAGTGTCATTTCAAAGTATTTTTCACAAGGTTAATTTGCTTCGGTTATTGTTTGATGTGATTTTTTCTCTTGACTTTAGCAATTTAACTTTCCACGTATCAAGAAATTTTTAATTTTAACGTCTTAATGATTAGATATGATATTGAAATTACACCAATCACTTTCCATAACTTCCACGTTTGTCTAATTGTTGTTTTCCAAGAATCACGTGTCCATCTCTAATTATAATCTAATACTAGATATCCGTTCGTAAAATGACTTTTAGACGTCCATCCATTATTATCAGTTCAAATCATGTGGTTCAGGAATCAAATAGCCATAAATTAGAGAAAACGCATGACTAGTGTTCATCAAAAGTCTCGGTAAGTACGGCATTGGAGGAACAATATTGAAAGTGATAGCATACAAAGAATACCAATAATAATAATTTTCACCTATTTCATCAGAAAATATAGAATTTGAATTCCTTACCTCAACTTGAAAAAGGAAAAGAAAAAAAAAGATTGTTCTATATATGGAAGACTAAAATAGCATCCAAGGGATCACTATACTAAAGCTTTTTCTCAGGCTAATTATCTCCAAGGTGATCAAGAGAATCAGATCAACATCCTCACATGGCAATTCACTAATATATAGTCTGTTTGTTTTGTCCAACTATATAGTATTTGCATAATTTTAGTCATGTCTAAACATTAAAAAGGCTTTTCATATGTTCAAGTCATGTCTTCTTGAGAGAGTGTGTAAGGGATTCTTTTCTCGTCTGCATTCCTTTCTGAACACGGTAAGCTTTCTTAGATAAATAGTACTGTAGGATAAAGACAACTTTAGGATAAAAAATGAAAAATCTTCTATTAGTAATGTCTTATATATATATATATTACACTAATGAATAGTTAATGGTATATATATTCTCCTTTTTATAATTCTAGATTTAATATTTTTTGGACCTTTTGTTTGTCATTTCGTAGAATGCAATAGCATGATGACAATCATGATCAATACATACATGATTAGACAAGTAAATTAATCACTTACGAGGTAAGATAATTATTAGATGTTAGAGGTGTTTTTTTTTTTTTTTTTTTCCTTTTGTACACATATTTAGAATTATTGCTTAACACTTTGAAAACTATATGGCAAAAAATAAAAAAGAAGTAAAGGAATATGGAATTGAAATAAAAGGAGTTAAAAAGAGAGAAAGAGTGAGTGTTTTGGCTTGTGGGTGGGTGAAATAAGGAGAAAAATGTATAATTTAATTTAAGGGTTTTTTTTTTTTTGGTAATATTAAGAGGTGTGTAAAAAATAAGAGGTAAATTTTCTAAATTTAATTGGTAGGTAGTTTAAGTATCTATGTAAAAAAAATATATAAGGGGGTGTCAATAAACTCACCCATTCTTTAATTACAAAAAAAAAAAAAAAAACCCCCTCAAACAAAATGACATAAATGGACAACTATTATTGTTATATATATATATATATATATATATATAAAGAACTCAGTATGTTATTCTTTTTTTTTTTTCCACACACATATATATCAAATCCCCAAATAAACAACGTATAAAAATCTCAAAAAATTACTTGAATGAGTTTCAAAAAATTACATTGAAATATTTTAATCTTCTTAATGACATAGTTTTACCATTATGTTCTTGTTTTTTTGCTAGTGTTGTGCCTTATTTTCTATTTATTTGGTTTTTTTTTTTGGCATTTGGATATTAACTTTGATTCTTGATTGGCGACTTCGAGTTTTTTGCACTAAAAAAAAAAAAAAACCTAAATTAAATTCAGCTAGCTTGTTTATAATTTACTTCTATTTTTTTTTTACTGCCTTGTTGTTGTATAATATTAATGCCTTTTGATGGTCCTCCACAACCCACCCCCACCCCCCCCACAACTCTTAGATTTACAGTTTGGTTATGTGTGTCTATATATATATATGTGTGTGTGTGTGTGAATTTCTTTTATAGCAGAAGCTGCTAGAAAATATGCACTGATTAATTGATATGTATGTATGCCTATGGTGTTTGTTAATGTTGCAATAAGGTAGGTGCCAAAAGAAATTTGAAGTGGTGATCTAAGTTTTAGATTATAAAAATAGTTAGGAATATTTGTGGAAGACATGGGTGTGTAATAAGTATATTTAATAATTTTAAATTTAAAAGGGGTATGTGTTTAGAAAGGGGATATGCAAAGTAAAGAGATGTGTGCTAACAGAATCACTCTTAATTAAAACACAATTAAACATAATATATATGACGATTTCATAAAATTTGATAAAACTTCAAGGTTCAAGTACATACGTATTAAATATATATATATATATATATATATTTATCTACCAAAAAGTTCTCATTAAAAAAAAAAAAGGTTTTGCACATGACAAGCTCTAGGAATACCCTATCAAATAGGAAAGCATTTCATATACCAACAAATCTTGATAAATATGGGTAAGATATGCGTTTAAACTCTGTTTATCTTTCATCGATATGACATCTTCTTCTTTACAAAATAAAAATAAACAGTATTTTTTTTCCATAAAAATGATTTTTACATGTGAATAAATCGATTCCAGTTGAAATCATGCAGTACTGTATTTTTAAAAAACAATTTCATAGTAGTTATATGTATAATCTAATAATAATTTTACACATGACTCCACCACAAAGTATCAGTTCAAATCTCCCTGTTCCTAAACTTATAAAAAAATATATAAAATAAATAAAAAGATTTTCATATGTTAGTCAATTATTAGCAGTTTAAAACAGTAGGTTAACAAAACAGTACCATATAGAGATCTCTATATAAAGGCTGAGATCTAAGCTTGTTTGCAAATCCAGTTGAACCACAAAAAAATATATCATATACTTACATATATACTTACATTATATTGGAGGAAAAACTAGCTTCTCTTGATCACTATATACTCTTCACTCCTTGGCAACTATAATATCTATCATATCTGTATTACCACTTCCTTCCTTTACTTACAAATCAAACTTATTGCAATCCACACTCAAGAGGTACCACCATAGTATACTAGAACTTTATACCTCATTCCTTTATTTCATTTTCTTATATCTCTTTTCATTTTTTTCCCGCTAGGCGAATAGAGCATACTTATATTAGAAGTTAAATTATTATTAAGTTATTGAACTCTTATACTATTTATATATATACAAGGCATCATCTTTCCTTAAGCTAACTTTCGTGAATAACAAACTCGTTTTAACTATATATCAGTCTATTTGCTACTTGCTTTTTTTTTTTTTTTTTCTCTTTAATTACGTCTCCTTTGTTAAATAACAAAACCGTCTCTTACAAACTTAAAAAAAAAAAAAAAAATCCCTCCGTGATTATTTTTAGAGGGTGGGAAGGAAGAGGATGACAAGAATTCGGATATATATATATATATATATATATATGAACTTATATTCTCTTTCTTTTAGAGGAAAGCAAATCCTACGTTGGAATCTAGTTAACTCCAGCAGTTATATAACAGCCAAATTACTAATCCAGTTGCTACAGAACTGCCGAGTGAAGTTTGCCTGTTGAGCAACCACAAGCTTGTTTGTTTGCAAAATATGTTCAATAAAAATTCCAACCATTTGTAGTATTCATATAGATTGCTTCTAGGCAGTATGATATTCAAGTTTGAAAGATATATATATATATATATATATGTTTATACATAAATACATATATGCATATATATATATATATATCAACACACTCCATGATATGTCAATCACTATAGACACATTGAAATCGGTGGGACTAACGTCCCCACTCATATTTTTAAAAATTACTTTTCAGCTACTAATTTTTTGTAAAATATCTGTTGTGCTTTTATTTTGTAAGAAAAATTATAACTATACACCACTCAAATTTTGAGATTTTAACTTTTACTTCTAAAATTTATGTAGAATTTAGTTATCCATCTTATTAGAAAAAATTGATCCCCGTTCGATTGTTAAAATATATAACTTCGTCATTTTTTGAGAAAAAAAATCTCTATCTTTTTTTTATAGCATCTTCATTGAAATAATTTTCTGCCTCCACACCCGACTATGTTTAGACCATCTTGGCTAGATTACAGGAGGAAGTTGACCATCCAAAGCATGGCTTCCACCAAAACTTGTGAGACAAACATTGTCAGGAGATCTGGCAACTACAATCCCACAATCTGGAACTCTGACTACATCGAATCACTTGAAAGCAATTATGCGGTAAAACTCCTTTTCAAGTATAGAGTAATACATATACACATATACATATCTTTGTCCAGCTGCACCTCTACTCGTAATTGGTGCAGCTACTCTTTTGTGTGGCACCACTCGTTTTTATTTATTTATTTATTTATTTTTGTTAAATATTTTTTAATTTCAAAATAAAAAAAAATTCTAGTTTCATCCTCATTTTACAAGAAAATTATGTCTGCTCCCCAATTTAGTATTGAAATACGTAATTTGTGCCTTCATTTTTGCAAGAAATCTTCTGCGAAAAAAAAATTTATGACTCTGTCACTGCTTCAACTAGTTCTATTAATGTAGATATCAACCCTGACATTGCAGGGAGAAGTGTATAAGAGAATAATCCAGAACATGAAGGGAGAGGTGTTGATGATGCTTGAGAAGGTGGAAGATCCTCTAACCCAACTTGAGCACATTGATACGTTTCAGAGACTTGGACTGTTTTATCACTTCAAGAATGAAATAAACAATATTTTGAAGGGGTTATATGATAACAAAATATGTTGTATCGATAATATATGGAAGATCGATAATTTATACGCCACTGCTCTTGAATTTAGACTCTTTCGTCAACACGGCTACATGATATCATCAGGTACACTTATTTATGTACAATCGTCCATTTCACGTTAAACGTGTGAGTATTGAACGTTGGAGTATATAAATTACGAAAGAGTTGTAAATTTGAAACGAATACAATAAAACTTTCGATATATATATATATATATATATATATATATATATACTTGTAAACTTTTACCTTTGACAAATAAATGAAACTACTAATAATATGCGATTTTCAACAGATGTTTTCACTTCTTTCAAGGATGAAACAACTGGAAATTTCAAAGCGTGCTTATGTGAGGATATTGAAGGATTGTTAGCCTTGTATGAAGCCTCATTCCACTCGAAAAAGGGTGAAACTATTTTAGAGGAAGCAAGAGGCTTCACTGTAAAACATCTTGAACAATTCATGCAGGAGCACAACAAAGATCAAGGCAACATGATTCTCTTTGAACTAGTCAGTCATGCCTTGGAGCTTCCATTGCACCGCATAATGCCAAGATTGGAGACAAGGTGGTACATCGACCTGTACGGCAAGAGGCAAGACATGAACCCTACTTGGCTTGTACTTGCTAAACTTGATTTCAACGTCGTACAATCAACCCATTTGGAAGACCTTAAACATTCTTCCAGGTTAGAAACCTTTGCAACGTCTCAATTTTATATATTCTTGCCTGGGGCTCACCTTCATTAGTAAAATATGTATATATATATATATATATGTATACAACTCCCATGTATAAAAGAGAAATGAAAATACCATCACAGTTTTCAAACCTAAGAGTTCTTACCGAAATTACCCCTCTCCTCCTACCAGATGTCGATTTAGAATAACAAGAGTATTTATAAGTATAATTAAGTAAATTTAAGTTTATTACAGCGTTGTTCTCTATTGTCATCTTATTATGTGTTGGTCTTTTGTAATAATAAATTTAATAAATTTTAATTTAAAAAGAGTGTGTCAAAAGCAAACTGAAGTGTGTTATCAGAACCATCCTTCACGTAGTCCTTCAGAATTTCGAAAGAGAGAAAAGTTTAGTACTATTTCTTCTCACATAATTATTTCGATTCCTTTCCTTGCTTTAACATATATATATATATATATATATATATATATATATATAGGTGGTGGAGTGCAACCAAGTTAGGACAAAACTTGAGCTTTGCTAGAGATAGGCTGGTTGAAGTTTACTTATGGGCAGTGGGAGCAAGATCTGAGCTAGAGAATGGATACAGTAGGAGATTGCTCACAAGACTTGGCGTTTTGTTAACCGTTATTGATGACATATACGATGTGTATGGCACACTAGATGAACTTGAGCTCTTTGGAGACGCTTTTGAGAGGTTGGTAACTTTTTACATATGGTTACATACATATAAATATATCTATACATATTCCTATATGTAAGCATTTCAAACTTTAGGTGTAATATATATTATATGCATATATATACGTCTTGATGTAGGGATGATGTCCCATGTCGACTGTTAACCGTTAGAACCTGAGATTTATATGTGGGTGGTCACTACTTCCTATCAACCTAGGCTTTTGGGAGTGTATGTTACCTACTTACATCATGTCTTCTTTTTTTTTTTTTTTCTATTTTTTTTTGTTAATAGAGTAGTATTAAGGACACGAACTCTAACACTAATTTTTTGAGTACCAACTCATGTGTCATATTTTTATTGATAGATACAATCAATTGATGCTGCAATGCTTTAAACATTTACTAATAAAAGAACGACGGCTCATATATCACATATGTTAGTACTCAAAAATTGATATTAGAGTTGGTGTTTTTAGAATTTTTCTTTTTAATAATATTACGTAGTGATAATATTAAAAAAGAAAAAGAAAAAGAAAAAGAAGACATATATGCATAATATTATTCATAGTGATCAAAATGCTTATATATAGAGATTTTATATACATATATCTAGATACAAAGGCGAAATATTAATTTCTATGGCAAGAATGAAGCTAATTTGATTTTAAATTTATTCATGGTGTCTTAGGTGGGATATAAATGCCATAGATCAAGTACCGGATTATATGAAAACATGTTTTCTTGCTACTTACAATCTTGTAAATGAGATTATCTTTGACGTTCTCAAAGAACAAGGTCACCTCATCCTCAAGTGCCTCAAGAAAACGGTACCAAACCCACTCCAACTTTATTGATTGTGATCTCTTTAACTTTTATAAATGTTGTGGTATTTGGACCATCTGTTCCCTAATCTTTTGTGAATTGAAAATTTGACCCGACTTTTAATTTTGAGAATTCACTTACGAATACAAGAAGATATCTCACTGAAGATTTATTACATGTTTATTGTCAAGCCTACTTATCTCTCAGTAAAATGTTATACACACACACACACATATATATATATATATATATATATATATGTATATTAGTGGGCAGATCAATGTAAAAGTTATATGGTGGAGGCAAAGTGGTATTACAGTGGATACATACCAACTCTGCAAGAGTATATTGAGAATGGATGGATTTCAATAGCAATAGCAGTGTTGCTAGTGCATGTTTGTTTTTCGGTTACAAATCCCATAACTGAAGAGGCCATAGAGTGCTTGATGGAGTATCCCAACATCGTACGTCACTCGTCAACCATTGTGCGACTTGTGGATGACCTAGGAACATCGTCTGTAAGCACACTATCCTACACTTTTATTTTCTACCAAACAAAAAGAAAAAGAAAAAAAAAGTTGGGGAGTCGTTTTATAATAATAATATAACTGCTGGTACTACATGTTTTTGAATGTTGAATCACATAAATAACTAACTGTGACAGAGTCACATTGGGCCAGGAAGGTAGCTGCCACCCTTGGTCCAATGGACTCCTTTTCTTTTATACCTCCGTCACAATATTTTTTTCTCTTTTAAGTCTGTATTTTTCTCTTAACATTTTTTCAAGGTTTCATAGTTTGAGTACTTGTGAGATTGAACAATCACCTTGATCAAAAGAGTTTGATTCATAAATATGAACTAATTAAATATCAACAAAATTTTGCATATATTGGAATCGAGGCAATTTCAAGTCAATTTACTTTTTTTTTTCCCCTCTTCATTTTAGACTGAATTACAACGTGGCGATGTTCCTAAGTCAATGCAATGCTATATGCACGAAACTGGTGCTTCGGAGGAAGAAGCTCGTCGACATATAGAGTATTTGATCGAGGAAACATGGAAACAGATGAATGAAGATCTACTTTTGAGGTCTCCTTTCTCTGAGGCATTCATTGAAATCTGCATGAACATAGCTAGGGCGTCATTGTCTATATACCAGCATGGAGATGGATTTGGTGTTCATAGCCACAGAGAAACAAAGGACAAAATCCAATCGTTGCTTGTGAATCCTATTCCCCTTGGAACCGAAAATCAGGATGATTGAAACTAGCTACATACATGTGACAATGTCATGTAATATATGTATTATATATATATGTAAGATATATGTGTGTGTGTGTGTGTGTGTTGTGTGTTGTGTGTTTGTGTGTAAACATATGTATATCGTCAAGGTTGAAAACTCCTCTCCGTCGTGAATCACGAATTATTTTCTGTTTGGTTTTTGTATGTGTTGTTCTTTTGACATGTTGTTTAATGAAATAATTTGTAGCAATTTAATAAATGAGAAAAGATATAATGTGTGTGTTTGTTGGATTTTCGTGTAAATTAATTAGTATTTCGAATTCTTCAAAGTGGGAGTACATTTTTTTTTTTTTTTGAAAATGAATGTTTGGACATATCTAATATAATTGTAAAAATTAATGTCATATTTTTCATTGAAAAAAAATGTGAAATAATATATTTTGTATATTATATACTCCAATACATAATATTTTTGTTAATGTTATCGTCATTATTAAATTCTAAAACTTTTAAAATAAAATTTTGTTATTAAGGACATAGAATATCGAACCATGAACAAAGAAAGACATGAATTTCAGGCAAACCTTTGAAAGGGGTACAGTTGGTTTCTCATCCACTCCATCAATGATCGTTCCAGTCCCCTGGCACTCTGGACAGATTACATCTTATGTTGGCAGATGTCACACATTCTTTCAGCAGTTATACGCTTTTGTCTTCTCAACTCCCGTCTTATCGCCTTGTTTGGTATGAATCTAGTCTCAAGAAGCTAGTCTAACATCATCGAACTTGTTACTGCAGAAGCTGAAGCATCTTCCCTCGGGATCAGAAAATGACTTCCTTCTTTTCCTACGTCCATATCCCACTTCCCTCACTTCTACATTACTAATTTCATCCCCCAATCCGAACGCCAGGGATCAACACAGCATAATTTTTCTCCAGGTCCATCCTGATTTCCTGCACAATCCAGATCATCCTCATTTTCATGGCCAAGGTCATCAATCGAAAGATATCTGTTGGTGTTGGCACAGGTTTCCAGATTTTCATCATATGCGACTGTAGCAAGATTGTTCTCACTGTCTTGAGACTCCGACACCCTACTCTGATTGCTATTAGGAATCGCCACATCCTCATAATTCTCAGTTGGATTTTTTGAAGAAAACAACACCTTCATTAAACGGCCACGGGTTTGGTCTTGATAGAGTTACTTTGGCCGTCGACAACCTCTGGTTGTGAAGATTACCCTTCAAGTGATCAAACAACACGGAATCGCTGTAACACGGTGCTGATAAACACACGGTGCAGAAGAAAATTGACTTTTTCCCATCTTCGCGAAGTTCAACATAGGTGTTGCCCTTATGACCTCACATTACGGAGAATAGTTCGTTTTGCTTGGTCCTTAAGACTACATGGAGTGGTAGTCTTCGCAACTGCTAATTCATTAGATTTTGGAAACCCTAAAATCCGAGTAGAAGAAACCCAGTCTCGTTGGCCTATATAAACAACCATAAGATGCTCTTTCCATCATCAAAAGCCTCACAAAAAATAATACCTATTTTCTCTCACAAAAACACACACCAAAATAATAATAATAATAATAATGTCTTCTTCTTCTTCTTCTACTTCTTCGTCAACAAGAGTCCCAACACTCCGGGCCTCGACCGGCGAGCGCTTCCCCATCGAGGCGGTGGCGGCTGCGGCGAGGTTTTCGTCCCTAAAAAACGTGACGGGGCGGCGTCGGTGCCGAACGTGGACGGCGAGGTTTTAGCCATGGTGCTGAAGTAGGGCAAGAAGCACGACGACGAGGACGACGAGGAGGAGCTGAGGAAGTGGGAGTCCAACTTCATCAGGGACTTGGCTCTGGCCGTCATCCATAAGCTCATAACGGCGGCGGACAATCTCGGCGGCCGGGACGAGCTCGTCGATCTCTTGGTGGGGAAGGTGGCGGACATGATCAAGGGCATGACGTCCGAGCAGATCCAACAGATGTTTCGCATTGCCAACGATTTCACGCAGGAGGAAGAGGAGATTCGTCGGAAGAATTTTTGGGCGTTTTGTAATTTTTTTTTTTTTTTTTGGGTCTACTACTACTATGGAATTTTATTTTGTTTTACCATTCTTATACATGACAATAGATTTGAGATAACATATATAAACATAAATATACATACATATATATATATATATATATATACATGTGTAGATTTTTAATTTTATGGATTTTACAATTTTCTTTTAAAGTTTTAGCCTCTTGAAAATTTTGATTTTTCTTTTTTTTTTTCTTTGAAAGTTTGAAAATTTGATTTGTCATTACTCATTTTATTACATTATAATTCCATTTTATTTAATGGTTAAATCTCGTCCCTTTTTTTTTTTTTTTTTTTTTTTTTTTTTTTTTTTTGCAAATTATAAAGTCTTGAACTTATGAAGGTCTAGAGATGGATAATATTCTATATTCGAAACCAAAAACTACGACTATCATGTTCTAAATTGTTTATTAAAGCTCGATAAAAAAAATGGTATATTAAAAGAATACTTTATTTCTTTTGAAGGACTTTTAAATTCTACACGTTTTTTTAGGGTGACGAATTCTTCTTTTTTATTTTTTTTTTAACAGAAATTGTATCATATAGATGTAGTTTTTAGTTTTTTTTTTTTTTTTTGGAAATGTCATATTGCTGGTTTAAATATTAGGAGTCAATTGATAAATAAATTATTCTTATTAAAATTAATAAATTATTTACATAAATATGTCATTTATTTTAGTGACTTTAAAAATATTCTATCTACTTTTTAAAGTCCGAAAAAGATACTATTTAACTCTTTCTCCTAGCTGTTAAATAAAATTTACAAATTAGGTATGTACTTACCACTTATCACAGCAATTTAGGGAATGTAATGGACAGGACGGGATGGGTATGTTTTCGCTTCTCCTTTTATTAGCCTCCATACTCAGACAAGTATAGGGGTAGAAAATCTCCGCTGTGAGTGCTATACTCATGCTTTATCCAATACCCATTTATTCATAAAAAATAATAAAACAAATAAAACAAATTTTACTAAATTTATTTATAAAATTTAGAAACATAATTAAAAAAATTTATAAAGCTTAGAGATAGTTTTAGCCTTTCCTTTTTTTTTTTTTTTAAGTTGTTTCCCTTTTCGTATTCCAATAAAAAGAAATTTTAATATAAATAAAATGGTGAATAGAAATGGGATAGGTGCGAATTCGGTAGAGTTTCCCCACCGCTATCATACCCGATAGTATCTCACAAATCTATGTTATTAAAGATGGGTACTTACAAGTACTCGCATCCACGTATAAAAATATCATCCATCATCAATTTGTGTGAAGTGTTACGTTGAAGTGTTCTTTTGGAGTTAGTTTGCTAGCATTTCAATAATTTACAAATTCAACTATTTAAAATAGCTAGGGTCTATATTTCTCACGTCTTTGTTGTAAAATTAAAAAGGAAGGTGAAAAACAAAAAAAACACAACTAGATGGCGGCCGGGACGAGCTTGTCCATCTCTTGGCAGAGAAGGTGGTGGACATGATCAAGGACAAGACATCCTAGCAGATCCGAAGATGTTTCGCATTGCCAACGATTTCACACCTGAGGAAGAGGAGATTCGTCGGAAGAATTTTTGGGTGTTTTGTAAAATTTTTTTTTGGTCTACTACTACTATGGAATTTTATTGTCTTGTTTTACCATTCTTATACATGACGATAAATTTGAGATAACATATATAAACATTAATATACATACATACATATATATATATATATATACACACTATTAAGGATAAAAAGAAACCCAAGTCCCACATCGAAAATATATTACAACAATAACAAACATATAAGAATATTGGGCTACTTCACTCAACAGGTTGACCTTTTAAGATGGAAGCTTAATTCCTTATCAGTCTCAAATTCCTTCTTGCTCTCTCTAACTTTCACATGGTATCAGAGCCCAACAAGTTTAAAGAACGGTTCGATCCATCCAATATAAGATTGGTGACTTCAAAGAGAGCACCATTTTACGGGGGCGTGTTAAGGGTAAAAAGAAACTCAACTCTCACATCGGAAATATATTACAACAATAACAAACATATAAAGATATTGGTCACTCCACTCAACAGGTTAACTTTTTAAGATGGAAGCTCAATTACTTATCAATCTCAAATTCCTTCTTTCTCTCTAACTTTCACATATACGAGTGTAGATTTTATGGATTTTACAATTTTCTTTTAAAGTTTTAGCCTCTTGAAAATTTTGATTTTTCTTTTTTTTCTTTGAAAGTTTGAAATTTTGATTTGTTGTCACTCATTTTATTACATAATAATTCCATTTTATTTAATGATTAAATCTCCTACTTTTTTTCAATTAAAAAACAATGAGCCTAAAACCCAAATCACAACTATAAAGATGACAAACATTTAAAAGAACAGAACAAGTTACGCAAGACCTTTATGAGTTTTGAGCTCAGAATGACAAAAACCGAGTCAAATTCAAAATTCATCAAAGTTTCCCAGGTTTTTCCGAGGAAAATAAAAAAGACCCACCAGAGAGAAAATTGGAGGCGTCCAAATCGGGGTCGCAGAAGGGGGTTGGGAGACGAGTACTAAAGAAGAAGTTGTAGATTAGGAAGATGAAGGCGGCGATCGCCATGGCGGCAGCGAGGCTGAAGAGGTCGTCTCTGGAGGGAAACAAATCATCGGGTGGTTCCCACAGAGACATTGATTTCAGAGAAGGATTTGAGGGAGACAAAGACTTGGGTTTTTGGCGCTTCTTTGAAGCCGAAGAAGACATCGATCAGAGAGCGCAGTACGGACCAACACTCAACTCAAAGTCTCAAACTCACCAGAATTTCGACAAAGAAGAGGGAAAGTGAAATTTACAACGACACCCGCTCCCCATCACTTTTAGGGCCAGTTTGGTGTTTTGGAGATTGGATGAAAATATGTGTTTAGGAGGAAAATTTTTCGAAAAATTCTGTTATATAAAAAACAGTGTAAAAATTTAAAATTATTTAGAAAAAAAAATACAAAATAGATATTGTCATATTCGTCTCGTCGTTACGAATTTTTTATTATAAAAATTATCTCATTTTGATTTGAAATCTAGATAGTAAAATATCATCTGTAGGTGTTACCCAAACGGGACCTTAGGTTATATTTTGTAGTATTTAGTTCATATGTCCCCTTATTTGTGTCCATATTTATGTACATCCAATAATAATATGACATGTGTGTAACTAATATTTTCTTTTTATTAATTTGATAAGATATTGCAATTAAATATACATATTTTATTGACGTATCATGATATTATTAGATGTATATAAAGCGGATATAAATAAGGGGATATATAAGTTGAATCCTGATAGGGATTTCCTGTTTTGTAAGAGGGAAAAAAGAGTGGAATGAGTGAGTGGTAGATCATCTAGGTGAGTGAGATGAGGAAGGAGTGGTCTTTTCGTTCATGATATTTGGTATGACAACAAGGAAAGAAAGAAAAAATCATTTGTCTTGTTTGGTATAGAAAAACAAGGGAAAGAAAATGGTGGATTTTATTTGTAAAATGACTATATTATCTCTAACCAATGACATAATTTGAATATGTCCAAATATCTCTCCAATTTGGACGGATTAAAATTGAGGGTTTTTTTTATTTTATTTTAAGAGATTGTGAGTTCCTCTCTTAATCCCTTTCTCTTTTCTCTTTTACCTGACAACTATTTCTCTCTGATCAAAAACACTCTTAATTATGATTATTTATTTTTGATTTAGCGTTCATTCAGGAACTTTTGGAAACGGAGTTTTAAAGATATTTCTATTTGGATAGAAGATAAGTTAAAAAAAAAAAAAAGTTTTGGATAAAAAAGTTATTGTAAGGTTTCTGTGTTTGATGAAAGTATAATTGAGAGGAAAAAAAAGGAATATTGAGGAAAAGTGGGTCTTGTTGATTGAATAAAACAAAACAAAATACTTAATAAGGGTTTAGAAGCAACATTCCATCCCCAAACAAGGGTTTGGAAACAAAACGGTACTTTACTATCTGCAAAGGTGACCCTAAATAGGCCTTTAATCTCATTTGAGTTTCAACTTTACGATCTTCTCTTTGTCTTGTCCTGTTATATCATTTTATGCTATATTATCAATCCACTAAATTGCAGTTCCAAAGCGCCCACCCTACCACATATAATGAGCGGCCTTTTGATTTGAAATTTTCCCAAACCGCCCTTTTATAAAATCAAATTACTTTGTTCGTCTCGCCTTAAACTACTCCGGTCCGTTGTACATTATTTTTTTTTCTTATTATGGGATATGATATTTTTTAAACATGAATGATGTTTGATATTTGGTTTTTTTTTTTTTTTCTAATTTAATAAGTTAATTAAATGAAACATACTAAAAACATAACACCAACATACCTTGAAAAATAAAACAATATATATTTTCAATATTTTTCATATTTTTTTATACTAAGGCTAATTAAATCCAAACCACCAATAGACTATTTGCAAATTTTCCGCCATGTAAAATGAGCGATTTAGTTTGAATTTGTCACAAACTACTATTTTATAAAACCGAACCCTCTTATCCAAGAATACAGCTTTAGAGAAACAATATTAAAAATGATAGGATATAAAGAATATCAAGTAATGAAAATTTCACACTTTATTTTATATAAAAAAAAATATAAAGTTCGAATCTCCAATCCAAAAGTTAAAAAAAAAAAAAGATTATTCTATACATGCCCTGAGCGGGTTTTCACCCTATTTATGCGGCCTCCTAAAAGGGAGTCACTTAGGGGGTGTTTGGTGTAAATATTTGGATCATAATTTATAATTTTATTTTTATTTTTTTATAAAAAATCAACCTCAGTTTACTATTCACACATTTTATAATTCAAACTTTAAAAGTCTATAACTTTACATATACAAGTCCAAATGAGATAATTTTTTAAAAAAATTACATAGAATTTCAAAACAGACGAAACAAACGCTATATTGATTTTTTTTTTTCCGAATACATTTCAATTTTTTTCACTTTTAAACTCCAGCTATATATATATATTTTCAATGGATGAAAAGCTTAGATAATTTAAACATTATTTTCAATGTAGTAGTGTCTTATATAGTATACTAGTTTTGAAGCTTGTGCATTGCACTTTTGTGTTTAATTTATTGCATTTTTAAATATGTGAATGTAAAGTTTAAATGGGGCATTTGAAAAAAAAAATATATATATATATATTTTAATAAGAATAATGAAGATGAAAAATATTTTGATAAAGCATTTTTCAAAAGATGCAAAGTTTTAAGGGAAAACTTAAGAAGAGAACAAAAATGTTTTAAAAAAAAACAATTCTATTAGCTAAAATGTGGAGAAAATGAAATAAAAAAAATACTTAGGGAGGAATAATTGAAAAAAAAAAAGGTAAAAAAATATAATTTTAAAGAAAAGAAAACAAATTAAAAAAGTATCAAAAAAAAAAAAACTCTTTCCACGTACCAACCCATAATTTACATATGTTGATTTATAAGGCCATAATTTATCTAAACCAACCCATTTTAAAGCAATCGAAACAATGAGTAAGAACGGAGATTGTCCAAAATTTTCAGTAAATTTGTATGCGATTATCTGTCCACCACTAAAAAATAAAATAAAATAAAAAAATAATAAAAAAAAGAGTTTTACCTCGATTTTTTTAACGTCTAACCATATGTATAATTCAATTTAAATTCAAATACTAAAATCCAAATCTTAACACAAATTTAATCTATTTTTTCTTGTCTTCTGACAATGGATGGCCCCACATAATGGATTTTTTTTTTCCCCCGAACTTTTCCTAATTTGAATTCCACAGATTTTTTTTACAGGTCTCTTGAAGTTTCTCAAGATCAACAATGGTCAAAATCATGAAAATTCATAGTAGTGATTTATGGTCAAATCCTTGCCATTCCTTGTGGGATTTGTGCATAATTTGATTTATGAGTATGCAAGAGTGCCCATTAGACATTCAAACAGAAGTTCTTCTATGAAAAAAATTAAAAACTAAAAATTAAAAATTAGTCTAGCAACAATGACAATAAGACACCTTTCATGACTGAGTGTGACAATCATTAGCTAAAAAAAAAAAAGGATAGATTATATAGTCTCCTATCATTTGAAAATGAACATATATGATGGTTCATAAATAAAAAGACTATCTTCTAATAGTATGAGGTCTTTTGAGGGAATCCAAAAACAAAACCGTACAAACATGAGACTTAAAGTTGACAATATCATATCAATGACATGCATAAGTTATTACACTTCCATCTCGGTCTATAAATGCCATTGGATTTGTAAACGTAGTCGTCTTTGCCGACATGGGTCCGATGAACTTTTCGGCTCCTACCACAACCAAGATGTAAAGAGCTTTTGGCCCCCAAAAATATAGAAGAAAAAAGAATGGCAAAAGGAGAAGATATCGGGCAGAGATAGAACTTAAAAAGATAAACAACAAATAGGAATTAGAGTAGAGTGAGGAAGATGGTAGGGAAACGACCGGGATCCAAATGATTAAAAAAGACAATCAAATTTCTGGGTATCCACCTTTTTTTTTTTAATACATAACCTGAGGATCCAAATGATTTTAATGATTGCCGGAAAGTTCATCGGAGGGTGTGAGGGTGAGAGATAGACAGAGCAGAAGAAGAATTTAAAGGAGAGAGTTGTTTGACAGAGGAGTGAGAGCATTCTTCACTTCTTTTCTTTTTTATTTTTTTTTCAATTGGTATACTGTAAAATTAAAAATGCAAGTGGGGTCTGCATTATTTATCTGCCACTAGGACCAGGTTTCTTCCCCATTCGGACCTGTAGGATTACTTAGTTGTATATGTATTTACATATTCATGTCTAGTCATGTCTAAATATTAAAAACGATTTTCATATGTTCAAGTCATGTCTTCTTGAGAGAGGGTGTAAGAGATTCTTTTCTCGTCTGCATTCCCTTCACGGTAAGCTTCTTAGATAAATATTAGAATGATTGACCTAAATAGTCCCTGAATTTTTTTTAAAGGTAATGATTTAGTCCCTATTTTTTTTTTTTTAACCGAGATGACCCTAAACTTCTATTTTCTTGATTGTTTCAGTCATTTCCATTAAACTCCGTTAAATTTCTAATGAAATCTTACTCAAATGATCATTTTTGTAGTAAAATGATCAAAATACCTTCAAATCTCTTTAATCCCTTCCCCCTTCTTTCTCTTTTTCACCCCCCCCCCCAAACTGAGTTCAGCCCCCTTCAACCCTCTCTGGCCCCCCTAGCGACTGGGTTAAGCCCACCTTCCCACGGCTGGATTCGGCACCCCCCCCCCCCCCCCAATTGGGATCGCCCCCCCGCTCGCGACTGGGTTGGGCCCCCTTAGACCCTCTCCGGCCCCCCACACCCCGCAATTGGGTCTAGCCCCCCCCCCCCCCCCCCCCCGGCAATTGGGTTCGGCCCCCCCTCATATGACTAGGTTCGGCCCTCTCTAGCCTCCCCCCTCAACGGGGTTCGCCTCCGGCCTCCCCCCGGCGACTAAGTTCAGCCCTAATCCTTCCCCCCCGCGATTGGGTTCGGCCCCCCCTCAGGCCAACGGGTCCAACCTCCCTCCCCCTAACCCTTTATTGTAGGGAAACTCTAATTTCTCAAAAATTTGGGGAAAAACCCTAGGAATTTACCTATTTGACGTTCAAAAATCACGAAACATGCTCCTCACGTGATCAATCAACAGTTTTTTTTTTTTTTTTTTCCCTGAAAGGATTAAAATGACCAAGAAAATAGAAGTTTAGAGTCATCTTGGCTAAAGAAAAAAAAAAAAAGAACAATGATCAAATCGTCACATTTAAAAGAGTTCAGGGACTATTTAGATTAATTACTCTAAATATTATTGTCGAATAAGGACAACTTTAGGATAAGATCTGATAAATATTCTTTTAGTAAAAAAGCAACTAAAAAATAATGAATATATTGGTGGGAAAACTGGCTTTCTCTTAATCACTATACTCTTCACTCCTTTCGACAACTATGTATATCATATTTCTAATACAACTATATATATGTGTGTGTGTGAGTAAGACACAATTGATATGACTTTTGTTTTCTAAAATTAGTAATGTACATTTTTTTTTTTTTCCATAAACCCAAGAGGTACCACCATAGTATACCTGAACATTACTCCTTATTCCTTTATTTCATTTTCTTATTTCTCTTTTTTTTTTTTTTCCCCTAGGCGAATAGGGCATATATACGTTAGAAGTTAAAATTTATTCCACACATCATTAAGTTATTAAACTCTTAGTGTTTACATATAAATTAAACATCATCTTCTGTTAAGCTAGTTTTTGAGAATGAGTTATACCAAGTTATTTAGCTATATATATATATATATATATATATTAGTGTATATGCTACCTGCTTTTTTTTTTTTTTTTCCCTTCAATAGAGTTTCCTTTTCTTAATTAACAAAACTATCTCCTACAAACTTAAAAAGAAAAGGAAAAGAAAAAAGAAAAAAGAAAATCCGCCAAAGCTAGTTCAACGGTGGGAAGGAAGGGGAAGAGAAGAATTTGGATATAAGTTTTTAAGTTCAATATTTGAAAGCAATTTTATTTATCTATGAAATTAGAGTTATAAACCCTTATATATATATATATATATATATATATATATATATTCTCTTTCTTTTAGAGGAAAGCACATCCTACGATTGGAATCTGCTCAACTCCAGCAGTTAATAACAGCCAGATTACTAATTCAGTTGCAACAAAACTGCCGAGCGAAGTTTTCCTGTAGAGCAACCACAAGATTGTTTATTTGATAAATATGTTTAATAAAGATATCAACCATTTGTAGTACACATAAAGATTTCTTCTAGGCAGTACAATATTCAAGTTTGAGCCATGTAAATATGTAAACGTTAAAAAAAAAAAAATCAAGTTGAAAAGTAGTGTTTTTTTTTTTTTGATTAAACGTAAAAAAAAAAAGAGAGTATATATATATATATAGAAATATGTAAACGAAAGAAAAAAAATCAAATAAATAACTCTTTTTTTTTTTGGAAAGAATGAGAGTTTTTGTTTTTTGAAAGGAAAAAAATAATATATAAATGAAAAAAAGTAAGGACATACCCGGCTTACTTCATGTTCGCTCCAAAAATAAAGATTTGCTTTTGATACCTCTTCAGTAACGGTGTCAAAATTTGATTAACGCTCAAAAATACACTCGCAAAGCGATTAGTTATAGTACAAATTAGATGATCGTATCCACTAAAATCTCCTTTTTCATGTGCAAAATAAAGACCAAAATCCTTCATGTGCTTCGTTCTCCAATTTAAATATAATATTCGACATATCACTTAATTGTACGTTTCACATCTCAAACGAACAACCGGAAAAAATAAAAGCCAATGAATAAACAAATGCATTTCGGTTAACAAAATCTCTATGTTGAACCAAACGAATTTATTGTTATAAGTTATCCAAAATCGACAAAGTATTATTTTTAGCAAATTGCAATAAAATACAACTCAAAAATAAATATTGTCAAAATAATTATAAGACAATATTATATAAATAAAGTGTGACTAACTTTATATAAAAGATTGACACAAAATATTTTGAATAAAAATAGAGAAATGACATGGAGAGATTTAACTCACTAAAACATATGAACTTTACAAAACAAATGAAAATTAAACCCAAATTGGATCGCTTCACATATGAATTCATCACTAACCTCACCAAAGTGTTGAGCATAACTTACAATACATCTCTCAGAGTTCTAAAAAGAAAATATAAGATGAAGAATGCAAGAAAAATAGAAAATACAAGAAAAACACTCAAAAACTCGGCCAAAAATTCAGGGAAAAACCATGGGAAAAGCACCTGAATGACACAAATTTAATAACCATTACACCATTATGACACAAAAAAAAAAAAAAAAATAGCACTAGACCAATATGACACAAAATTAAATTAAAGTTAACTAAAATTTATGTCATATTAATAATGAATTTATGTTGTATTGGTCAATAGATAAAAAATGTGGTTATTTAGTTATTTTTCTCAAAAAAAAAAAAAAAAAAAAAAAAGAACCATCCCAAGCTTGCTGAAAGGGATATATGTAAGAATGTAATGAATTTGACACCTTTAATTTATGTACACTATAATATTAAAGTTGATAATTTTACAATTTTACAACACTAAAATTACCAATTTTAATGTTAGAGTAGACAAAATTATAAAGAGGTACTCAAAACATAACTCTCCACCTAATTTTTTCTTGCTTCTTTTTTTTCTCCCCCCTTGAAATGCCTTGCTTTTGTAGGACTCTTATCCAACATGCTGGGATGAAAATTTGGTCCAAACTCCACCCCTACAGCTGGTAAATTAGCTAGATATCCGCAGCCAGCTGGAGGGTCAGACACAAATTCTTCATTCTTGATCAACATGATATAAATTTTAATTAAATTTAGTTTAATTTTATCTCATATTAGTCTAGTGTTAATTTTTGAAAAATTACACAATATAGCATATTTGAAACACATTAATGAAAATTATAGCATATTTTTTAAATGTATGAAATTATAGCATATTTTAATTCTATTTTTAATTTATTCCAATTTTACCCTTTTCTCCCTCCACAATCCCCCTTCCCCCCTTTCTCTCCTCTGTTTCTCTCTTTCTCTCCTCGTTAATCGAAGGATGTTGTGCCGATCACGACAGTGACGGAATGGTGGGAGGTGGATGTTTGTCGTTGCTTGTCGATTATTGTATGAAAAGACACGGGCATGGCTGGGGGAGTGGAGATCTCATGATGATCGCAAGATCGCAATATTCGCACTGTCGCGACGGTGAAGGTTAGACGGCGATTGTAACTGCAACGATAGGCGGAGACAGAAATGTTGCTATCGCAAGGCCGACAGAGCCTCGTGATGCTCGCCATTGCTCGTGCTTGCAATGTCAACGATGACGGGGTCACGATTTTTTGGTCCCATGACACTCATCGTGGTTGTGAACGGCGATCTTCGGTGGAGAACTGCTCGATCAAAGCGGATGGTGGTGCAGGCAAAGCTCTACCCTGGAGCATTGTGATTTCGCCTGACTGAGTCGACGTCACCTAAGATGGTGTCGGAGTGCATAGTGATGACGACTGCTAGTGAGATCCGGAAGAGATAAGGGAAGACTGGGGGCATTATTGGAATTTTAAAATTTTGAAACCCATAACATGCCACTATTTTCTATCTTTAAAAAATTATGCTATAATTTTCCACCAAACATAAAAATATGTTATTTTTCTCTTTCTATCTTAAATTTTTTTTATATTATATTAATATAATAATCTTTAAATTATGTCATTTAGGTGCTTTCCCTTATGTGTGCTGGTTCGGCTGGAGACAAAAGGCTGGAAATGGAATCACGCGTGCCTGCTAGAGCTGAAGATCTGGGCCTGAGATCCTGTGGGCTGGAGTGAGGAAATCGTGGCCCAAAACTAATCCACCCGAGCCCGGGAACAGCTGGCACGCGGAGGGAACAGCAGGGGCCGCTTGCATGGGAACAGCTGGTGGCGGCCACGTGGTTCACGCCGGGGCATGGTGGCTGGCGAACGAAGGGCTGACACGTGGGGGAGGCTGAGGAAACACCAGTGTCATTTCAAAGTATTTTTCACAAGGTTAATTTGCTTCTGTTATTGTTTGATGTGATTTTTTCTCTTGACTTTAGCAATTTAACTTTCCACGTATCAAGAAATTTTTAATTTTAACGTCTTAATGATTTGATATGATATTGAAATTACACCAATCACTTTCCATAACTTCCACGTTTGTCTAATTGTTGTTTTCCAAGAATAACGTTTTCCAAGATACCGTTCGTAAAATGACTTTTAGATGTCTATCCATTATTATCAGTTCAAATCATGTGGTTCGGAAATCAAATAATCATAAATTAAAGACAACGCATGACATGTGTTCATCAAAAGTCTCGGTAAGTACGGCTATTGAAAGTGATAGCATATAAAGAATATCAATAATAATAATTTTCACCTACTTTGTCAAGTAATATAAAATTTGAATTCCTTACCTCAAATTGAAAAAGAAAAAAAAAAGATTATTCTATATATGCAAGAATAAAATGGCATCCAAAGGATCATTATACTAAAGCTTTTTCTCAGGCTAATTATCTCTAAGGTGATCAAGAAAATTAGATCAACATTCTCACATGGCAATTCACTAATATATAGTTTGTTTGTTTTGTCCAACTACATAGTATTTGCATAATTTTAGTCATGTCAAAACATTAAAAAGGTTTTTCATATGTTCACGTCATGTCTTCTTGAGAGAGTGTGTAATGGATTCTTTTCTCATCTACATTCCCTTCTAGAATAAGGACAACTTTAGGATAAGAAATGAAAAATCTTCTATTAGTAAAAGGGTGGTTCCATATCACGTACACATCTTAACTCTCCACACATTCCTATTAATCAAATTTTGAGGCCTTTATCGTCACCCCACACCTACTTTTTCCACATCCCAATTTAATGAATTATTTTATTCCTTAATTATCTACAATTAAATTACTTTTAAAGACAAAAAGTGGTTACAAATATATTTTTCACACACCTCATTTAAAAGTAAAATTTTTTTTTTGAAATATTGGTTTTTAAATATAATATAGAAAATGCTCAATCCTTACCAATAATGAATAGAAGAAGAATGGCTCCCAATGAAAAGGAAACTTTTTTTTTCCCCTCAACTTTCATCTAATTTTTTCTTTTTATTATCTTGTTGATGATAAATTTGCATTTTGTATGAGTGTTGTGGATTTTCTAACACAAGTATACGTTATCGTTAATAAATAATAAAGTAATGAGTAGAGTTTCGTTCTCATAAGAACTGTTGTTTATTAATTACTGAAATTATATTAATTCTAGCTTTATTTGAATAATCGATATGTATGTGTGTGTGTATGTGTGAATTTCTTTTAGCAGAAGCTGCTAGAAAATATGCACTGATAAATTGATATGTATGTATGCGTATGGTGCTTGTTAATGTTGCAATAAGGTCGGTGCCAAAAGAAATTTGAAGTGGTGATCTAAGTTTTAGATTATAAAAATAGTTAGGAATATTTGTGGAATACATGGGTGTGTAATAAGTATATTTAATAATTTTAAATTTAAAAGGGGTGTGTATTTAGAAAGGAGATATGAAGAGTAAAGAGATGTGTGCTAATAGAATCACTCTTAATTAAAACACAATTAAACATAATGTATATGACAATTTCATAAAATTTGATAAAAATTCAAGGTTCAAGTACATACGTATTAAATATATATATTTTTATCTACCAAAAAATTCTCATTAAAAAAAAAAAAAGTTCTGTACATGACAAGCTCCAGGAATGCACTATCAAATAGGAAAGCATTTCATATACCAACAAATCTTGATAAAATGCGTGTGAACTCTGTTCATCTTTCATCAATATGACATCTTGTTCTCTACAAAATAAAAATATACAGTATTTTTTTTTTCCATAAAAATGATTTTTACATGTGAATAAATCGATGCCAGTTGAAATCATACAGTATTGTGTTTTTAATAAAATGATTTCATAGTGGTTACAGGCATAATTTAATAATAATTTCACACATGACTGCATCACAAAGTATCAGTTCGAATCTCCCTGTTCCTAAACTTAAAAAAAATATAAAAAATAAATGAAATGATTTTCATAAGTTAATCAATTATTAGCAGTTTAAAACAGCAGGTTAAGGGGGAGTTTGGTGAATGAGTTTGAGTTGAAATTTTTAAGTTTCAATAGTAAATTTTTTGAATTTTCAGAAAAGACAAAAAACTTTTTGAGAAAAAGACAAAAACTTTTGAGGAAAAATACAAAAAAAAGTTTGAAAATCTTGGTTTAAACTCATGAACCAAACTCCCCCTAAACAGTACCATATAGAGATCTCTATATAAAGGCTGAGTTCTAAGCTTCTATGCAAATCCAGTTGAACCACATAAAAATATATCATATACTTACATATATACTTATATTATATTGGAGGAAAAACTAGCTTCTCTTGATCACTATATACTATAATATCTATTATATATATTTGTATTACGACTTCCTTCTTTTACTTACAAATCAAACTTGCAATCCACACTCAAGAGGTACCATCATAGTATCCTAGAACTTTATACCTTATTCCTTTATTTCATTTTCTTATTTCTCTCTTCATTTTTTTCCCTCTAGGCGAATAGAGCATACTTATGTTAGAAGTTAAAATAATCATTAAGTTATTAAACTCTTATACTATTTATATATAAACAAGGCATCATCTTTCCTTGAGCTAGCTTTCGTGAATGAGCCATAACAAACTCATTTAACAATATATTAGTCTATTAGCTACTTTTTTTTTTTTAACCTTTAATTACGTCTCCTTTTTTAAATAACAAAACCGTCTCTTACAAACTTAAAAAAAAAAAAAAAAAAAAAATCCCGCCGTGTTTATTTTTTGCGGGTGGGAAGGAAGAGGATGAGAAGAATTCGGATACATAAATATATATATATATATATATATATATGTACATATATATGAATATATATTATCTTTCTTTTAGAGGAAAGCAGATCCTACCTTGGAATCTGCTTAACTCCAGAAGTTTTATAACAGCCAGATTACTAATCCAGTTGCTACATTACTGCCGAGTGAAGTTTGCCTGTTGAGCAACCACAAGCTTGTTTGTTTGAAAAATATGTTGAATAAAAATTCCAACCAGTCGTAGTACTCATGTAGATTGCTTTTAGGCAGTATGATATTCAAGTTTGAACCATATATATGTTTATACATAAATACATATATGCATGCATATATATATATATATATATATATAAACACACTCCATGATATGTCAATCACTATAAATAATCGCGTAGTCACATTGAAATGGGTGGGACTAACGTCCCCACTCATATTTAAAAAAAAATACTTTTCAGCTCCTAATTTTTTGTAAAATTTATGTTGTGCTTTTATTTTGTAAGAAAAATTACAATTATACACCACTCAAATTTTGAGATTTTAATTTTTACTTTTAAAATTTATATAGAATATAGTTATCCATCTTATTAGAAAAAATTATTGTGTCCACATTCAATTGTTAAAATATATAACTTTGTCATTTTTCAAGAAAAAAAAATCTCTATCTTTTTTTCATAGCATCTTTACTGAAATAATTTTCTGCCTCCGCCCCCTACTATGTTTACACCATCTTGGCTAGATTACAGGAGGAAGTTGACCATCCAAAGCATGGCTTCCACCAAAACTTGTGAGACAAACATTGTTAGGAGATCTGGCAACTACAGTCCCACAATCTGGAACTCTGACTACATCGAATCACTTGAAAGCAATTATGCGGTAAAACTCCTTTTCTAGTATAGAGTAATATATATACACATATACATACATACATATATTCATATATTATGTTTGTCTTTGTCCAACTGCAACTCTACTCGTAATTGGCGAAGCTACTCTTTTGTGTGACACCACTCGTTTTTTTTTTTTTTAATATTTTTTATTTTCAAAATAAACAAACTCTAGTTTCATCCTCATTTTACAAGAAAATTATGTCTGCTCCTTGCCTTCATTTTTGCAAGAAATCTTCTGCGAAAAAAAAATTTATGACTCTGTCACTGCTTCAGTTAGTTCTATTAACGTAGATATCAACCCTGACATTGCAGGGAGAAGTGTATAAGAGAAGAATCCAGAACATGAAGGGAGAGGTGTTGATGATGCTTGAGAAGGTGGAAGATCCTCTAACCCAACTTGAGCACATTGATACGTTTCAGAGACTTGGACTGTTTTACCACTTCAAGAATGAAATAAACAATATTTTGAAGGGGTTATATGATAACAAAATATGTTGTATCGATAATATATGGAAGATCGATAATTTATACGCCACTGCTCTTGAATTTAGACTCTTTCGTCAACACGGCTACATGATATCATCAGGTACACTTATTTATGTACAATCGTCCATTTCACGTTAAACGTGTGAATATTGAACGTTGGAGTATATAAATTACGAAAGAGTTGTAAATTTGAAACGAATACAATAAAACTTTCGATATATATATATATATATATATACTTGTAAACTTTTACCTTTGACAAATAAATGAAACTACTAATAATATGCGATTTTCAACAGATGTTTTCACTTCTTTCAAGGATGAAACAACTGGAAATTTCAAAGCGTGCTTATGTGAGGATATTGAAGGATTGTTGGCATTGTATGAAGCCTCATTCCACTCGAAAAAGGGTGAAACTATTTTAGAGGAAGCAAGAGGCTTCACTGTAAAACATCTTGAACAATTCATGCAGGAGCACAACAAAGATCAAGGCAACATGATTCTCTTTGAACTAGTCAGTCATGCCTTGGAGCTTCCATTGCACCGCATAATGCCAAGATTGGAGACAAGGTGGTACATCGACCTGTACGGCAAGAGGCAAGACATGAACCCTACTTGGCTTGAACTTGCTAAACTTGATTTCAACGTCGTACAATCAACCCATTTGGAAGACCTTAAACATTCTTCCAGGTTAGAAACCTTTGCAACGTCTCAATTTTATATATTCTTGCCTAGGGCTCACCTTCATTAGTAAAATATGTATATATATATATATATATGTATACAACTCCCATGTATAAAAGAGAAATGAAAATACCATCACAGTTTTCAAACCTAAGAGTTCTTACCGAAATTACCCCTCTCCTCCTACCAGATGTTGATTTAGAATAACAAGAGTATTTATAAGTATAATTAAGTATATTTAAGTTTATTACAGCGTTGTTCTCTATTGTCATCTTATTATGTGATGGTCTTTTGTAATAATAAATTTAATAAATTTTAATTTAAAAAGAGTGTGTCAAAAGCAAACTGAAGTGTGTTATTAGAACCATCCTTCACGTAGTCCTTCAGAATTTCGAAAGAGAGAAAAGTTTAGTACTATTTCTTCTCACATAATTATTTCGATTCCTTTCCTTGCTTTAACATATATATATATATATATATATATATATATATATATATATATAGGTGGTGGAGTGCAACCAAGTTAGGACAAAACTTGAGCTTTGCTAGAGATAGGCTGGTTGAAGTTTACTTATGGGCAGTGGGAGCAAGATCTGAGCTAGAGAATGGATACAGTAGGAGATTGCTCACAAGACTTGGCGTTTTGTTAACCGTTATTGATGACATATACGATGTGTATGGCACACTAGATGAACTTGAGCTCTTTGGAGACGCTTTTGAGAGGTTGGTAACTTTTTACATATGGTTACATACATATAAATATATCTATACATATTCCTATATGTAAGCATTTCAAACTTTAGGTGTAATATATATTATATGCATATATATACGTCTTGATGTAGGGATGATGTCCCATGTCGACTGTTAACCGTTAGAACCTGAGATTTATATGTGGGTGGTCACTACTTCCTATCAACCTAGGCTTTTGGGAGTGTATGTTACCTACTTACATCATGTCTTCTTTTTTTTTTTCTACTTTTTTTTTGTTAATAGAGTAGTATTAAGGACACGAACTCTAACACTAATTTTTTGAGTACCAACTCATGTGTCATATTTTTATTGATAGATACAATCAATTGATGCTGCAATGCTTTAAACATTTACTAATAAAAGAACGACGGCTCATATTTCACATATGTTAGTACTCAAAAATTGATATTAGAGTTGGTGTTTTTAGAATTTTTCTTTTTAATAATATTACCTAGTGATAATATTAAAAAAGAAAAAGAAAAAGAAAAAGAAGACATATATGCATAATATTATACATAGTGATCAAAATGCTTATATATAGAGATTTTATATACATATATCTAGATACAAAGGCGAAATATTAATTTCTATGGCAAGAATGAAGCTAATTTGATTTTAAATTTATTCATGGTGTCTTAGGTGGGATATAAATGCCATAGATCAAGTACCGGATTATATGAAAACATGTTTTCTTGCTACTTACAATCTTGTAAATGAGATTACCTTTGACGTTCTCAAAGAACAAGGTCACCTCATCCTCAAGTGCCTCAAGAAAACGGTACCAAACCCACTCCAACTTTATTGATTGTGATCTCTTTAACTTTTATAAATGTTGTGGTATTTGAACCATCTGTTCCCTAATCTTTTGTGAATTGAAAATTTGACCCGACTTTTAATTTTGAGAATTCACTTACGAATACAAGAAGATATCTCACTGAAGATTTATTACATGTTTATTGTCAAGCCTACTTATCTCTCAATAAAATGTTATACACACACACATATATATATATATATATATATGTATATTAGTGGGCAGATCAATGTAAAAGTTATATGGTGGAGGCAAAGTGGTATTACAGTGGATACATACCAACTCTGCAAGAGTATATTGAGAATGGATGGATTTCAATAGCAATAGCAGTGTTGCTAGTGCATGTTTGTTTTTCGGTTACAAATCCCATAACTGAAGAGGCCATAGAGTGCTTGATGGAGTATCCCAACATCGTACGTCACTCGTCAACCATTGTGCGACTTGTGGATGACCTAGGAACATCGTCTGTAAGCACACTATCCTACACTTTTATTTTCTACCAAACAAAAAGAAAAAGAAAAAAAAAGTTGGGGAGTCGTTTTATAATAATAATATAACTGCTGGTACTACATGTTTTTGAATGTTGAATCACATAAATAACTAACTGTGACAGAGTCACATTGGGCCAGGAAGGTAGCTGCCACCCTTGGTCCAATGGACTCCTTTTCTTTTATACCTCCGTCACAATATTTTTTTCTCTTTTAAGTCTGTATTTTTCTCTTAACATTTTTTCAAGGTTTCATAGTTTGAGTACTTGTGAGATTGAACAATCACCTTGATCAAAAGAGTTTGATTCATAAATATGAACTAATTAAATATCAACAAAATTTTGCATATATTGGAATCGAGGCAATTTCAAGTCAATTTACTTTTTTTTTTCCCCTCTTCATTTTAGACTGAATTACAACGTGGCGATGTTCCTAAGTCAATGCAATGCTATATGCACGAAACTGGTGCTTCGGAGGAAGAAGCTCGTCGACATATAGAGTATTTGATCGAGGAAACATGGAAACAGATGAATGAAGATCTACTTTTGAGGTCTCCTTTCTCTGAGGCATTCATTGAAATCTGCATGAACATAGCTAGGGCGTCATTGTCTATATACCAGCATGGAGATGGATTTGGTGTTCATAGCCACAGAGAAACAAAGGACAAAATCCAATCGTTGCTTGTGAATCCTATTCCCCTTGGAACCGAAAATCAGGATGATTGAAACTAGCTACATACATGTGACAATGTCATGTAATATATGTATTATATATATATGTAAGATATATGTGTGTGTGTGTGTGTGTGTTGTGTGTTGTGTGTTGTGTGTTTGTGTGTAAACATATGTATATCGTCAAGGTTGAAAACTTCTCTCCGTCGTGAATCACGAATTATTTTCTGTTTGGTTTTTGTATGTGTTGTTCTTTTGACATGTTGTTTAATGAAATAATTTGTAGCAATTTAATAAATGAGAAAAGATATAATGTGTGTGTTTGTTGGATTTTCGTGTAAATTAATTAGTATTTCGAATTCTTCAAAGTGGGAGTACATTTTTTTTTTTTGAAAATGAATGTTTGGACATATCTAATATAATTGTAAAAATTAATGTCATATTTTTCATTGAAAAAAAATGTGAAATAATATATTTTGTATATTATATACTCCAATACATAATATTTTTGTTAATGTTATCGTCATTATTAAATTCTAAAACTTTTAAAATAAAATTTTGTTATTAAGGACATAGAATATCGAACCATGAACAAAGAAAGACATGAATTTCAGGCAAACCTTTGAAAGGGGTACAGTTGGTTTCTCATCCACTCCATCAATGATCGTTCCAGTCCCCTGGCACTCTGGACAGATTACATCTTATGTTGGCAGATGTCACACATTCTTTCAGCAGTTATACACTTTTGTCTTCTCAACTCCCGTCTTATAGCCTTGTTTGGTATGAATCTAGTCTGAAGAAGCTAGTCTAACATCATCGAACTTGTTACTGCAGAAGCTGAAGCATCTTCCCTCGGGATCAGAAAATGACTTCCTTCTTTTCCTACGTCCATATCCCACTTCCCTCACTTCTACATTACTAATTTCATCCCCCAATCCGAACGCCAGGGATCAACACAGCATAATTTTTCTCCAGGTCCATCCTGATTTCCTGCACAATCCAGATCATCCTCATTTTCATGGCCAAGGTCATCAATCGAAAGATATCTGTTGGTGTTGGCACAGGTTTCCAGATTTTCATCATATGCGACTGTAGCAAGATTGTTCTCACTGTCTTGAGACTCCGACACCCTACTCTGATTGCTATTAGGAATCGCCACATCCTCATAATTCTCAGTTGGATTTTTTGAAGAAAACAACACCTTCATTAAACGGCCACGGGTTTGGTCTTGATAGAGTTACTTTGGCCGTCGACAACCTCTGGTTGTGAAGATTACCCTTCAAGTGATCAAACAACACGGAATCGCTGTAACACGGTGCTGATAAACACACGGTGCAGAAGAAAATTGACTTTTTCCCATCTTCGCGAAGTTCAACATAGGTGTTGCCCTTATGACCTCACATTACGGAGAATAGTTCGTTTTGCTTGGTCCTTAAGACTACATGGAGTGGTAGTCTTCGCAACTGCTAATTCATTAGATTTTGGAAACCCTAAAATCCGAGTAGAAGAAACCCAGTCTCGTTGGCCTATATAAACAACCATAAGATGCTCTTTCCATCATCAAAAGCCTCACAAAAAATAATACCTATTTTCTCTCACAAAAACACACACCAAAATAATAATAATAATAATAATGTCTTCTTCTTCTTCTTCTACTTCTTCGTCAACAAGAGTCCCAACACTCCGGGCCTCGACCGGCGAGCGCTTCCCCATCGAGGCGGTGGCGGCTGCGGCGAGGTTTTCGTCCCTAAAAAACGTGACGGGGCGGCGTCGGTGCCGAACGTGGACGGCGAGGTTTTAGCCATGGTGCTGAAGTAGGGCAAGAAGCACGACGACGAGGACGACGAGGAGGAGCTGAGGAAGTGGGAGTCCAACTTCATCAGGGACTTGGCTCTGGCCGTCATCCATAAGCTCATAACGGCGGCGGACAATCTCGGCGGCCGGGACGAGCTCGTCGATCTCTTGGTGGGGAAGGTGGCGGACATGATCAAGGGCATGACGTCCGAGCAGATCCAACAGATGTTTCGCATTGCCAACGATTTCACGCCGGAGGAAGAGGAGATTCGTCGGAATAATTTTTGGGCGTTTTGTAATTTTTTTTTTTTTTTGGGTCTACTACTACTATGGAATTTTATTTTGTTTTACCATTCTTATACATGACAATAGATTTGAGATAACATATATAAACATAAATATACATACATATATATATATATATACATGTGTAGATTTTTAATTTTATGGATTTTACAATTTTCTTTTAAAGTTTTAGCCTCTTGAAAATTTTGATTTTTCTTTTTTTTTTTTCTTTGAAAGTTTGAAAATTTGATTTGTCATTACTCATTTTATTACATTATAATTCCATTTTATTTAATGGTTAAATCTCGTCCCTTTTTTTTTTTTTTTTTGCAAATTATAAAGTCTTGAACTTATGAAGGTCTAGAGATGGATAATATTCTATATTCGAAACCAAAAACTACGACTATCATGTTCTAAATTGTTTATTAAAGCTCGATAAAAAAAATGGTATATTAAAAGAATACTTTATTTCTTTTGAAGGACTTTTAAATTCTACACGTTTTTTTAGGGTGACGAATTCTTCTTTTTTATTTTTTTTAACAGAAATTGTATCATATAGATGTAGTTTTTAGTTTTTTTTTTTTTTTGGAAATGTCATATTGCTGGTTTAAATATTAGGAGTCAATTGATAAATAAATTATTCTTATTAAAATTAATAAATTATTTACATAAATATGTCATTTATTTTAGTGACTTTAAAAATATTCTATCTACTTTTTAAAGTCTGAAAAAGATACTATTTAACTCTTTCTCCTAGCTGTTAAATAAAATTTACAAATTAGGTATGTACTTACCACTTATCACAGCAATTTAGGGAATGTAATGGACAGGACGGGATGGGTATGTTTTGGCTTCTCCTTTTATTAGCCTCCATACTCAGACAAGTATAGGGGTAGAAAATCTCCGCTGTGAGTGCTATACTCATGCTTTATCCAATACCCATTTATTCATAAAAAATAATAAAAAAAATAAAACAAATTTTACTAAATTTATTTATAAAATTTAGAAACATAATTAAAAAAATTTATAAAGCTGAGAGATAGTTTTAGCCTTTCCTTTTTTTTTTTTTTTTAAGTTGTTTCCCTTTTCGTATTCCAATAAAAAGAAATTTTAATATAAATAAAATGGTGAATAGAAATGGGATAGGTGCGAATTCGGTAGAGTTTCCCCACCGCTATCATACCCGATAGTATGTCACAAATCTATGTTATTAAAGATGGGTACTTACAAGTACTCGCATCCACGTATAAAAATATCATCCATCATCAATTTGTGTGAAGTGTTACGTTGAAGTGTTCTTTTGGAGTTAGTTTGCTAGCATTTCAATAATTTACAAATTCAACTATTTAAAATAGCTAGGGTCTATATTTCTCACGTCTTTGTTGTAAAATTAAAAAGGAAGGTGAAAAACAAAAAAAACACAACTAGATGGCGGCCGGGACGAGCTTGTCCATCTCTTGGCAGAGAAGGTGGTGGACATGATCAAGGACAAGACATCCTAGCAGATCCGAAGATGTTTCGCATTGCCAATGATTTCACACCTGAGGAAGAGGAGATTCGTCGGAAGAATTTTTGGGTGTTTTGTAAAATTTTTTTTTGGTCTACTACTACTATGGAATTTTATTGTCTTGTTTTACCATTCTTATACATGACGATAAATTTGAGATTGTAACGCCCCGACTTCCCACGCCGGGTCGTCACCTTACTTACATACTGAACTTAAATTTGCGGAAAATTTGGGAGAAATTTTTTTTTTCTTTTAAACTTTATTTTAAAACTTTTAACTTGAACTTCATCCTCAAACTCATACTTACTGATAGGTACTTACTCGAGTACCAAACTTTCAAACCCTCCTTGAAGGCCATCGAAATCAAATTGTAGACCAAACCCGACTTAATGCGGATTGGTACCACAAGAGGCAACTTGCTTGCCATACATTCGTAAACTTTGTCATTCATATTTAAAACATCATGAAAATATGAAAACCCTTTTTCATTACAACATATTTTATAGAGTATATTTTTTTCAAAGTCCGTGGCAGTGTCCATCCCACATTTCACAGTCCGCAGCACCAGCCTTCCACAGTATTGCATCAGAGATTGCTGGCAGGTTGCTTACCTACAGCATAGACGTGAGACGTGAGCTTTCGCTCAGCAAGTACAACTGTTACATCTGCGACGCAAAACACATATCATTATGCATGAACCAATTATGACCTCTTATGAATCAAATATGGATTCATAACTTAGCTTAGTTCTATTCCTTTACTTATCATGTGTGCTCGTACCGTGGTACATAGCCATGGAATGGTTGAAGGCGGCAGTCCGTTTTAACTCAAACCATGAAACACAAAGTTTAACATGGAGTAGTTTAGGTAGCCATCCAATCCAACTCAAACCATGAACCATACCATTTAAACCCGCCTTTGTGGCAAGTCGGTACGACACAACATCTTACTTGTCTTGTTCTTACCAGGTGGTTTAACATTAGTGAACATGCTTCATGATGTCATAATATTACAACATGTAACATAACATAACCTCATTCATAACATACCATGACATGCCATACATATCATACCATAATATCACATTACATAACATACCATAACATTACACGCCATAACATATCATCACATGCCATAACATACCATCACATTAAGCAAGTAACAACAAAGGGCCTATGCTGTAGGCGGAGTTGTACTTACTTGGTTAGCTGTGTCCTATTTCGTGCGACTCCAAGCTGAGGCACAACAACAAGCTATCTCCTGTTATGTCAAAGGACATAGTATAAGGCTTCATAATTATAACCTTAAGATGCTGGTGACCTAACCTAACCAACACCCATTCATAATCTTAGTTATATGTCCCCCCCTATACTCATGATAGCTTACTTGGTTACATAAGGTAACCTTGGGTATTAATCCCAATCATTCATGAATAGGGTTAGGTTATCATCCTAACCTTGGCCTATGCCTGGTTATCTATCCATAATCTTTTGGGTTTAGATCCAAACCCAATCTTAACACCTTGTTGGGTTACCTTGAGTAACCCTTGAGGTAACCAAACTTAGTTCAATTATCCTAAGTCAACCTTGGGCTTTGGACCCCGTCCAGTAACTCGGGTATCACTTCCGGTTATTACCCGTAATCATCTTGCTTACCCAATTTTAGTTTAAAAATCTATTTTCCATTTCTTTGGAAACTTGGGTAAATTAACTTCAAAAATCGTTTACTTAACTCATAAAATTCATGTTTTTGAAATAGGTTTTTTTTTTTAAATCATTTAGGGCTGGAAACTGCCTTTGGAACAGTTTCCCTAGTCAAAACAGTGGTTTTTGAGGAAAGATACAATTTTTCCGAATTGTTTTTAGAAAATCCTGTGCAGGAATTTCCTGTTCCCTGCACAGTCTTTATAAAACCGTGTCAGTTTAAAGATCCATTCCGATTTTGAAAAACTTGTCTTCACGAAAGTTGTAGCTCTCGAAAAATCCTAAAACTTTCGTGTTTTGAGAAAAATCCAGTTCCGCTTGTATCCTTGTCAGTTTTCATTTGAAACTGGCTGGTCGTGTAAACTAGGTCTGGGCAGACTAGTCTCGGTTTTCTGTAAAAACAGAGGCCATTGGAGCCTCATTTTGAGAAACCGTCCACGCAGTCCCCTAGGAAAAACTCTTCCGAACAACTTTTGTGTTTTACGTTTCACCCAGTTCGGCCTCTAAAGGCCTTAAATTTCCACTTTCCCGAAACTGGCCAGTTTGGAATCCGAATTGGCAGTTTCGATTGTTAAGTCCGTTTTACGTCCTATTTCGCGGATTCTAACTCGACCGAACACGCGGGAGCCTAGATAGCAAGCATGCAGCGTATTCTATCGTCCCACATGAACAATCATGCAGCTCGAACGGGTCCATGCAAACCAAACCCAAAAAACTCTAATCCTAGGTTTGCAAGGTTCTAACTTTTGCATCTCATTCAAACAAGCATCAATCATTCACCCTTAAGCTAGCAGCCAAGCATGCACTGCCTAGGGCAGATTTTGGACCAAGAAAATCAGGGGACACACAACCATTCACATCTAGCATGCACCCTAGCATTAAATCAAACATAAGCATAAAATTAAAGCTCATAACAAAATTAAACATCAAACCACCCTTAAAGCCTAAATCAAGCACCACATCTAATCAATCTAGGGCAAAGAAAACTTGAGCTTATGCTCTTACATCCTCTCAACTTGAAATACAAATAAAATTCCAAATTGAACTCAATGGAAGGATTAGGGCTCAAGGAAGTTACCTTAGATCAAAGTTAGGGTTTGAAAATTGCAACTCCCCTTCCTCCCTTGCCTTCCCTTGCCCACGGCTTCTCACCACACCAAGATACCAAAAATTTTGGTTTGGCCTCAAGATTTGTCCTTCACCTAAGGCTTGGCCACACCACCCTTGTAATACCAAAAATTGTAGTTTTTCAACTACTTTCCCCTGCTCAAAACAGTGGCTGCCCTAGACCAAAAAAAAATGGTCTCAAAACTTGTTTTTGATCTTGTTTTCGGTTGATTGAATCAAACCCGAATTGACCCTAACTTTTCCCCTTAAAATTTTCGGTTTCTCTCTTGGTTTCCCTGCACTCAATAATTCGGCAGCAAGCCTAGAAAAGGGTTGGGAAAATTTCTCAAACTCTCCCCTTAGCTTCCCCTTGCAAACCGAACACTAACCTAGGCTTGGCTTAGGAAAATTTTGGTTTTTCTTGGCTCCCTCTCACTTTTTCTTTCTCGGTTTTGGTGGGCAGAAAATTTGCAAGAGGTTGGCTAGATGTTGTGAATAAAATGAATAAAGGTCACCCCTATTTATAGGCAAAAGGGGAACTTTTAAAAATTGTAATTTGACCCCTAAATTTTTGAAAAATTACCAAAAAGGCATGCTAGGTGGCCGGCCATGCTTCTTGGAGAACAAGAAAGAATTTTCTTCTAGAACAAGACACTTGTCTTTAAAGGGTTGGTTCATGGAATTATGATGTCATAAATCCAAATAAGATGATGTCATAAATCAAAAGGTAGGTGATGTCATCCTAAGGCCTCGTTTGGCTACTTTTTGAAAAAGCAGTCCAATTTTAAGCTAACACAGATAAATCCAATACTGTGTTCACTAATACACAGTACAATTTAGTACTGTTTTGCTTGACTGCAGTCCGAAATTTATCTGCATAAAAATGGATTGTAAAAATTTTCCTTCTTATTTCTGAAAGTCATTAAGACTTTGATATCCAACTTAGTGTGCTTGATTGTTTTAGGGTGGTCTCATAGCTTATTCTTGTTATCTTGTCCAAAAAGACAATTTTTGCAGTATATTTCTCATACTGCTTATCCCATTACTGTATAGTCATACCTTTGACTGTTCTTGATCAACCCTTTGACTTTTTGGTCAACTTTGACTTTCTTGGTCAAACTTTGACCAACATGAAATCATGAAATTTCATCACGCCATTTTCCTTAAAATGCCTTAGACTAGGCTCAGTAATCTATCGTTGAGTCTCGTAGCTAATTAACCGAGAACTCAACTTATACCGATATTCTATTCCAAACATGAGCTAGACTTAAGTTTTCCTCATTTAAAGGAAATCTAGAGTCATAAAAATTCGGGTTATTACAGAGATAACATATATAAACATTAATATACATACATACATATATATATATATACACACACTATTAAGGATAAAAAGAAACCCAAGTCCCACATCGAAAATATATTACAACAATAACAAACATATAAGAATATTGGGCTACTTCACTCAACAGGTTGACCTTTTAATATGAAAGCTTAATTCCTTATCAGTCTCAAATTCCTTCTTGCTCTCTCTAACTTTCACATGGTATTAGAGCCCAACAAGTTTAAAGAGCGGTTCGATCCATCCAATATAAGATTGGTGACTTCAAAGAGAGCACCATTTTACGGGGGCGTGTTAAGGGTAAAAAGAAACTCAACTCTCACATCGAAAATATATTACAACAATAACAAACATATAAAGATATTGGTCACTCCACTCAACAGGTTAACTTTTTAAGATGGAAGCTCAATTACTTATCAATCTCAAATTCCTTCTTTCTCTCTAACTTTCACATATACGAGTGTAGATTTTATGGATTTTACAATTTTCTTTTAAAGTTTTAGCCTCTTGAAAATTTTGATTTTTCTTTTTTTTCTTTGAAAGTTTGAAATTTTGATTTGTTGTCACTCATTTTATTACATAATAATTCCATTTTATTTAATGATTAAATCTCCTACTTTTTTTCAATTAAAAAACAATGAGCCTAAAACCCAAATCACAACTATAAAGATGACAAACATTTAAAAGAACAGAACAAGTTACGCAAGACCTTTATGAGTTTTGAGCTCAGAATGACAAAAACCGAGTCAAATTCAAAATTCATCAAAGTTTCCCAGGTTTTTCCGAGGAAAATAAAAAAGACCCACCAGAGAGAAAATTGGAGGCGTCCAAATCGGGGTCGCAGAAGGGGGTTGGGAGACGAGTACTGAAGAAGAAGTTGTAGATTAGGAAGATGAAGGCGGCGATCGCCATGGCGGCAGCGAGGCTGAAGAGGTCGTCTCTGGAGGGAAACAAATCATCGGGTGGTTCCCACAGAGACATTGATTTCAGAGAAGGATTTGAGGGAGACAAAGACTTGGGTTTTTGGCGCTTCTTTGAAGCCGAAGAAGACATCGATCAGAGAGCGCAGTACGGACCAACACTCAACTCAAAGTCTCAAACTCACCAGAATTTCGACAAAGAAGAGGGAAAGTGAAATTTACAACGACACCCACTCCCCATCACTTTTAGGGCCAGTTTGGTGTTTTGGAGATTGGATGAAAATATGTGTTTAGGAGGAAAATTTTTCGAAAAATTCTGTTATATAAAAAACAGTGTAAAAATTTAAAATTATTTAGAAAAAAAAATACAAAATAGATCTTGTCATATTCGTCTCGTCGTTACGAATTTTTTATTATAAAAATTATCTCATTTTGATTTGAAATCTAGATAGTAAAATATCATCTGTAGGTGTTACCCAAACGGGACCTTAGGTTATATTTTGTAGTATTTAGTTCATATGTCCCCTTATTTGTGTCCATATTTATGTACATCCAATAATAATATGACATGTGTGTAACTAATATTTTCTTTTTATTAATTTGATAAGATATTGCAATTAAATATACATATTTTATTGACGTGTCATGATATTATTAGAGGTATATAAAGCGGATATAAATAAGGGGATATATAAGTTGAATTCTGATAGGGATTTCCTGTTTTGTAAGAGGGAAAAAAGAGTGGAATGAGTGAGTGGTAGATCATCTAGGTGAGTGAGATGAGGAAGGAGTGGTCTTTTCGTTCATGATATTTGGTATGACAACAAGGAAAGAAAGAAAAAATCATTTGTCTTGTTTGGTATAGAAAAACAAGGGAAAGAAAATGGTGGATTTTATTTGTAAAATGACTATATTATCTCTAACCAATGACATAATTTGAATATGTCCAAATATCTCTCCAATTTGGACGGATTAAAATTGAGGGTTTTTTTTATTTTATTTTAAGAGATTGTGAGTTCCTCTCTTAATCCCTTTCTCTTTTCTCTTTTACCTGACAACTATTTCTCTCTTATCAAAAACACTCTTAATTATGATTATTTATTTTTGATTTAGCGTTCATTCAGGAACTTTTGGAAACGGAGTTTTAAAGATATTTCTATTTGGATAGAAGATAAGTTAAAAAAAAAAAAAAGTTTTGGATAAAAAAGTTATTGTAAGGTTTCTGTGTTTGATGAAAGTATAATTGAGAGGAAAAAAAAGAAATATTGAGGAAAAGTGGGTCTTGTTGATTGAATAAAACAAAACAAAATACTTAATAAGGGTTTAGAAGCAACATTCCATCCCCAAACAAGGGTTTGGAAACAAAACGGTACTTTACTATCTGCAAAGGTGACCCTAAATAGGCCTTTAATCTCATTTGAGTTTCAACTTTACGATCTTCTCTTTGTCTTGTCCTGTTATATCATTTTATGCTATATTATCAATCCACTAAATTGCAGTTCCAAAGCGCCCACCCTACCACATATAATGAGCGGCCTTTTGATTTGAAATTTTCCCAAACCGCCCTTTTATAAAATCAAATTACTTTGTTCGTCTCGCCTTAAACTACTCCGGTCCGTTGTACATTATTTTTTTTTCTTATTATGGGATATGATATTTTTTAAACATGAATGATGTTTGATATTTGGTTTTTTTTTTTTTTTCTAATTTAATAAGTTAATTAAATGAAACATACTAAAAACATAACACCAACATACCTTGAAAAATAAAACAATATATATTTTCAATATTTTTCATATTTTTTTATACTAAGGCTAATTAAATCCAAACCACCAATAGACTATTTGCAAATTTTCCGCCATGTAAAATGAGCGATTTAGTTTGAATTTGTCACAAACTACTATTTTATAAAACCGAACCCTCTTATCCAAGAATACAGCTTTAGAGAAACAATATTAAAAATGATAGGATATAAAGAATATCAAGTAATGAAAATTTCACACTTTATTTTATATAAAAAAAAATATAAAGTTCGAATCTCCAATCCAAAAGTTAAAAAAAAAAAAAGATTATTCTATACATGCCCTGAGCGGGTTTTCACCCTATTTATGCGGCCTCCTAAAAGGGAGTCACTTAGGGGGTGTTTGGTGTAAATATTTGGATCATAATTTATAATTTTATTTTTATTTTTTTATAAAAAATCAACCTCAGTTTACTATTCACACATTTTATAATTCAAACTTTAAAAGTCTATAACTTTACATATACAAGTCCAAATGAGATAATTTTTTAAAAAAATTACATAGAATTTCAAAACAGACGAAACAAACGCTATATTGATTTTTTTTTTTCCGAATACATTTCAATTTTTTTCACTTTTAAACTCCAGCTATATATATATATTTTCAATGGATGAAAAGCTTAGATAATTTAAACATTATTTTCAATGTAGTAGTGTCTTATATAGTATACTAGTTTTGAAGCTTGTGCATTGCACTTTTGTGTTTAATTTATTGCATTTTTAAATATGTGAATGTAAAGTTTAAATGGGGCATTTGAAAAAAAATATATATATATATATATTTTAATAAGAATAATGAAGATGAAAAATATTTTGATAAAGCATTTTTCAAAAGATGCAAAGTTTTAAGGGAAAACTTAAGAAGAGAACAAAAATGTTTTAAAAAAAAACAATTCTATTAGCTAAAATGTGGAGAAAATGAAATAAAAAAAATACTTAGGGAGGAATAATTGAAAAAAAAAAAGGTAAAAAAATATAATTTTAAAGAAAAGAAAACAAATTAAAAAAGTATCAAAAAAAAAAAAACTCTTTCCACGTACCAACCCATAATTTACATATGTTGATTTATAAGGCCATAATTTATCTAAACCAACCCATTTTAAAGCAATCGAAACAATGAGTAAGAACGGAGATTGTCCAAAATTTTCAGTAAATTTGTATGCGATTATCTGTCCACCACTAAAAAATAAAATAAAATAAAAAAATAATAAAAAAAAGAGTTTTACCTCGATTTTTTTAACGTCTAACCATATGTATAATTCAATTTAAATTCAAATACTAAAATCCAAATCTTAACACAAATTTAATCTATTTTTTCTTGTCTTCTGACAATGGATGGCCCCACATAATGGATTTTTTTTTTCCCCCGAACTTTTCCTAATTTGAATTCCACAGATTTTTTTTACAGGTCTCTTGAAGTTTCTCAAGATCAACAATGGTCAAAATCATGAAAATTCATAGTAGTGATTTATGGTCAAATCCTTGCCATTCCTTGTGGGATTTGTGCATAATTTGATTTATGAGTATGCAAGAGTGCCCATTAGACATTCAAACAGAAGTTCTTCTATGAAAAAAATTAAAAACTAAAAATTAAAAATTAGTCTAGCAACAATGACAATAAGACACCTTTCATGACTGAGTGTGACAATCATTAGCTAAAAAAAAAAAAGGATAGATTATATAGTCTCCTATCATTTGAAAATGAACATATATGATGGTTCATAAATAAAAAGACTATCTTCTAATACAACTATATATATGTGTGTGTGTGAGTAAGACACAATTGATATGACTTTTGTTTTCTAAAATTAGTAATGTACATTTTTTTTTTTTCCATAAACCCAAGAGGTACCACCATAGTATACCTGAACATTACTCCTTATTCCTTTATTTCATTTTCTTATTTCTCTTTTTTTTTTTTTTCCCCTAGGCGAATAGGGCATATATACGTTAGAAGTTAAAATTTATTCCACACATCATTAAGTTATTAAACTCTTAGTGTTTACATATAAATTAAACATCATCTTCTGTTAAGCTAGTTTTTGAGAATGAGTTATACCAAGTTATTTAGCTATATATATATATATATATATATTAGTGTATATGCTACCTGCTTTTTTTTTTTTTTTTCCCTTCAATAGAGTTTCCTTTTCTTAATTAACAAAACTATCTCCTACAAACTTAAAAAGAAAAGGAAAAGAAAAAAGAAAAAAGAAAATCCGCCAAAGCTAGTTCAACGGTGGGAAGGAAGGGGAAGAGAAGAATTTGGATATAAGTTTTTAAGTTCAATATTTGAAAGCAATTTTATTTATCTATGAAATTAGAGTTATAAACCCTTATATATATATATATATATATATATATATATATATATTCTCTTTCTTTTAGAGGAAAGCACATCCTACGATTGGAATCTGCTCAACTCCAGCAGTTAATAACAGCCAGATTACTAATTCAGTTGCAACAAAACTGCCGAGTGAAGTTTGCCTATAGAGCAACCACAAGATTGTTTATTTGATAAATATGTTTAATAAAGATATCAACCATTTGTAGTACACATAAAGATTTCTTCTAGGCAGTACAATATTCAAGTTTGAGCCATGTAAATATGTAAACGTTAAAAAAAAAAATCAAGTTGAAAAGTAGTGTTTTTTTTTTTTGATTAAACGTAAAAAAAAAAGAGAGTATATATATATATATAGAAATATGTAAACGAAAGAAAAAAAATCAAATAAATAACTCTTTTTTTTTGGAAAGAATGAGAGTTTTTGTTTTTTGAAAGGAAAAAAATAATATATAAATGAAAAAAAGTAAGGACATACCCGGCTTACTTCATGTTCGCTCCAAAAATAAAGATTTGCTTTTGATACCTCTTCAGTAACGGTGTCAAAATTTGATTAACGCTCAAAAATACACTCGCAAAGCGATTAGTTATAGTACAAATTAGATGATCGTATCCACTAAAATCTCCTTTTTCATGTGCAAAATAAAGACCAAAATCCTTCATGTGCTTCGTTCTCCAATTTAAATATAATATTCGACATATCACTTAATTGTACGTTTCACATCTCAAACGAACAACCGGAAAAAATAAAAGCCAATGAATAAACAAATGCATTTCGGTTAACAAAATCTCTATGTTGAACCAAACGAATTTATTGTTATAAGTTATCCAAAATCGACAAAGTATTATTTTTAGCAAATTGCAATAAAATACAACTCAAAAATAAATATTGTCAAAATAATTATAAGACAATATTATATAAATAAAGTGTGACTAACTTTATATAAAAGATTGACACAAAATATTTTGAATAAAAATAGAGAAATGACATGGAGAGATTTAACTCACTAAAACATATGAACTTTACAAAACAAATGAAAATTAAACCCAAATTGGATCGCTTCACATATGAATTCATCACTAACCTCACCAAAGTGTTGAGCATAACTTACAATACATCTCTCAGAGTTCTAAAAAGAAAATATAAGATGAAGAATGCAAGAAAAATAGAAAATACAAGAAAAACACTCAAAAACTCGGCCAAAAATTCAGGGAAAAACCATGGGAAAAGCACCTGAATGACACAAATTTAATAACCATTACACCATTATGACACAAAAAAAAAAAAATTAGCACTAGACCAATATGACACAAAATTAAATTAAAGTTAACTAAAATTTATATCATATTAATAATGAATTTATGTTGTATTGGTCAATAGATAAAAAATGTGGTTATTTAGTTATTTTTCTCAAAAACAAAAAAAAAAAAAAAAAAAGAACCATCCCAAGCTTGCTGAAAGGGATATATGTAAGAATGTAATGAATTTGACACCTTTTATTTATGTACACTATAATATTAAAGTTGATAATTTTACAATTTTACAACACTAAAATTACCAATTTTAATGTTAGAGTAGACAAAATTATAAAGAGGTACTCAAAACATAACTCTCCACCTAATTTTTTCTTGCTTCTTTTTTTTCTCCCCCCTTGAAATGCCTTGCTTTTGTAGGACTCTTATCCAACATGCTGGGATGAAAATTTGGTCCAAACTCCACCCCTACAGCTGGTAAATTAGCTAGATATCCGCAGCCAGCTGGAGGGTCAGACACAAATTCTTCATTCTTGATCAACATGATATAAATTTTAATTAAATTTAGTTTAATTTTATCTCATATTAGTCTAGTGTTAATTTTTGAAAAATTACACAATATAGCATATTTGAAACACATTAATGAAAATTATAGCATATTTTTTAAATGTATGAAATTATAGCATATTTTAATTCTATTTTTAATTTATTCCAATTTTACCCTTTTCTCCCTCCACAATCCCCCTTCCCCCCTTTCTCTCCTCTGTTTCTCTCTTTCTCTCCTCGTTAATCGAAGGATGTTGTGCCGATCACGACAGTGACGGAATGGTGGGAGGTGGATGTTTGTCGTTGCTTGTCGATTATTGTATGAAAAGACACGGGCATGGCTGGGGGAGTGGAGATCTCATGATGATCGCAAGATCGCAATATTCGCACTGTCGCGACGGTGAAGGTTAGACGGCGATTGTAACTGCAACGATAGGCGGAGACAGAAATGTTGCTATCGCAAGGCCGACAGAGCCTCGTGATGCTCGCCATTGCTCGTGCTTGCAATGTCAACGATGACGGGGTCACGATTTTTTGGTCCCATGACACTCATCGTGGTTGTGAACGGCGATCTTCGGTGGAGAACTGCTCGATCAAAGCGGATGGTGGTGCAGGCAAAGCTCTACCCTGGAGCATTGTGATTTCGCCTGACTGAGTCGACGTCACCTAAGATGGTGTCGGAGTGCATAGTGATGACGACCGCTAGTGAGATCCGGAAGAGATAAGGGAAGACTAGGGGCATTATTGGAATTTTAAAATTTTGAAACCCATAACATGCCACTATTTTCTATCTTTAAAAAATTATGCTATAATTTTCCACCAAACATAAAAATATGTTATTTTTCTCTTTCTATCTTAAATTTTTTTTATATTATATTAATATAATAATCTTTAAATTATGTCATTTAGGTGCTTTCCCTTCTGTGTGCTGGTTCGGCTGGAGACAAAAGGCTGGAAATGGAATCACGCGTGCCTGCTAGAGCTGAAGATCTGGGCCTGAGATCCTGTGGGCTGGAGTGAGGAAATCGTGGCCCAAAACTAATCCAGCCGAGCCCGGGAACAGCTGGCACGCGGAGGGAACAGCAGGGGCCGCTTGCATGGGAACAGCTGGTGGCGGCCACGTGGTTCACGCCGGGGCATGGTGGCTGGCGAACGAAGGGCTGACACGTGGGGGAGGCTGAGGAAACACCAGTGTCATTTCAAAGTATTTTTCACAAGGTTAATTTGCTTCGGTTATTGTTTGATGTGATTTTTTCTCTTGACTTTAGCAATTTAACTTTCCACGTATCAAGAAATTTTTAATTTTAACGTCTTAATGATTTGATATGATATTGAAATTACACCAATCACTTTCCATAACTTCCACGTTTGTCTAATTGTTGTTTTCCAAGAATAACGTTTTCCAAGATACCGTTCGTAAAATGACTTTTAGATGTCTATCCATTATTATCAGTTCAAATCATGTGGTTCGGAAATCAAATAACCATAAATTAGAGACAACGCATGACATATGTTCATCAAAAGTCTCGGTAAGTACGGCTATTGAAAGTGATAGCATATAAAGAATATCAATAATAATAATTTTCACCTACTTTGTCAAGTAATATAAAATTTGAATTCCTTACCTCAAATTGAAAAAGAAAAAAAAAAGATTATTCTATATATGCAAGAATAAAATGGCATCCAAAGGATCATTATACTAAAGCTTTTTCTCAGGTTAATTATCTCTAAGGTGATCAAGAAAATTAGATCAACATTCTCACATGGCAATTCACTAATATATAGTTTGTTTGTTTTGTCCAACTACATAGTATTTGCATAATTTTAGTCATGTCAAAACATTAAAAAGGTTTTTCATATGTTCACGTCATGTCTTCTTAAGAGAGTGTGTAATGAATTCTTTTCTCATCTACATTCCCTTCTAGAATAAGGATAACTTTAGGATAAGAAATGAAAAATCTTCTATTAGTAAAAGGGTGGTTCTATATCACATACACTTCTTAACTCTCCACACATTCCTATTAATCAAATTTTGAGGCCTTTATCGTCACCCCACACCTACTTTTTCCACATCCCAATTTAATGAATTATTTTATTCCTTAATTATCTACAATTAAATTACTTTTAAAGACAAAAAGTGGTCACACATATATTTTTCACACACCTCATTTAAAAGTAAAATTTTTTTTTTCAAATATTGGTTTTTAAATATAATATAGAAAATGCTCAATCCTTACCAATAATGAATAGAAGAAGAATGGCTCCCAATGAAAAGGAAACTTTTTTTTTTCCCCTCAACTTTCATCTAATTTTTTCTTTTTATTATCTTGTTGATGATAAATTTGCATTTTGTATGAGTGTTGTGGATTTTCTAACACAAGTATACGTTATCGTTAATAAATAATAAAGTAATGAGTAGAGTATCGTTCTCATAAGAACTGTTGTTTATTAATTACTGAAATTATATTAATTTTAATTTTATTTGAATAATCGATATGTATGTGTGTGTGTGTATGTGTGAATTTCTTTTAGCAGAAGCTGCTAGAAAATATGCACTGATAAATTGATATGTATGTATGCGTATGGTGCTTGTTAATGTTGCAATAAGGTCGGTGCCAAAAGAAATTTGAAGTGGTGATCTAAGTTTTAGATTATAAAAATAGTTAGGAATATTTGTGGAATACATGGGTGTGTAATAATTATATTTAATAATTTTAAATTTAAAAGGGGTGTATATTTAGAAAGGAGATATGAAGAGTAAAGAGATGTGTGCTAATAGAATCACTCTTAATTAAAACACAATTAAACATAATGTATATGACAATTTCATAAAATTTGATAAAAATTCAAGGTTCAAGTACATACGTATTAAATATATATATTTTTATCTACCAAAAAATTCTCATTAAAAAAAAAAGTTCTGTACATGACCAGCTCTAGGAATGCACTATCAAATAGGAAAGCATTTCATATACCAACAAATCTTGATAAAATGCCTGTGAACTCTGTTTATCTTTCATCAATATGACATCTTGTTCTCTACAAAATAAAAATATACAGTATTTTTTTTTTCCATAAAAATGATTTTTACATGTGAATAAATTGATACCAGTTGAAATCATATAGTACTGTGTTTTTAATAAACTAATTTCATAGTGGTTACAGGCATAATTTAATAATAATTCCACACACTCCATCAGAAAGTATCAGTTCGAATCTCCCCATTCCTAAACTTAAAAAAAATATAAAAAATAAATAAAATGATTTTCATAAGTTAATCAATTATTAGCAGTTTAAAACAGCAGGTTAATAAAACAGCACCATATAGAGATCTCTATATAAAGGCTGAGTTCTAAGCTTCTATGCAAATCCAGTTGAACCACATAAAAATATATCATATACTTACATATATACTTACATTATATTGGAGGAAAAGCTAGCTTCTCTTGATCACTATATACTCTTCACTCCTTGGCAACTATAATGTCTATCATATTTGTATTACCACTTCCTTCCTTTACTTACAAATCAAACTTATTGCAATCCACACTCAAGAGGTACCATCATAGTATACTAGAACATTATACCTTATTCCTTTATTTCATTTTCTTATTTCTCTCTTCATTTTTTTCCCGCTAGGCGAATAGAGCATACTTATGTTAGAAGTTAAAATTATCATTAAGTTATTAAACTCTTATACTATTTATATATAAACAAGGCATCATCTTTTCTTGAACTAGCTTTCGTGAATGAGCCATAACAAACTCATTTAACAATATACCAGTCTATTAGCTACTTTTTTTTTTTGACCTTTAATTACGTCTCCTTTTTTAAATAACCAAACCGTCTCTTACAAACTTAAAAAAAAAAAAAAAAATCCCGCCGTGATTATTTTTAGCGCGTGGGAAGGAAGAGGATGAGAAGAATTTGGATAGAAGAATTCAGATATATATATATATATACATATATATGAATATATATTATCTTTCTTTTAGAGGAAAGCAAATCCTATGTTGGAATCTGCTTAACCCCGGAAGTTTTATAACAGGCAGATTACTAATCCAGTTGCTACATTACTGCCGAGTGAAGTTTGCCTGTTGAGCAACCACAAGCTTGTTTGTTTGAAAAATATGTTGAATAAAAATTCCAACCAGTCGTAGTACTCATGTAGATTTCTTTTAGGCAGTATGATATTCAAGTTTGAACCATATATATGTTTATACATAAATACATATATGCATATATATATATATATACACTCCATGATATGTCAATGTCAATCATTATATATAGTCGCGTAGTCACATTGAAATCGGTGGGACTAACGTCCCCACTCATATTTTAAAAAAATAATTTTCAGCTCCTAATTTTTTGTAAAATTTATGTTGTGCTTTTATTTTGTAAGAAAAATTACAATTATACACCACTCAAATTTTGAGATTTTAACTTTTACTTTTAAAATTTATGTAGAATTTAGTTATCCATCTTATTAGAAAAAATTATTGTGTCCACATTCAATTGTTAAAATATATAACTTTGTCATTTTTCAAGAAAAAAAAAATCTCTATCTTTTTTTCATAGCATCTTCACTGAAATAATTTTCTGCCTCCGCCCCCTACTATGTTTACACCATCTTGGCTAGATTACAGGAGGAAGTTGACCATCCAAAGCATGGCTTCCACCAAAACTTGTGAGACAAACATTGTTAGGAGATCTGGCAACTACAGTCCCACAATCTGGAACTCTGACTACATCGAATCACTTGAAAGTAATTATGCGGTAAAACTCCTTTTCTAGTATAGAGTAATATATATACACATACACGTATATATATATATATATATATATATATATATATTATGGTTGTCTTTGTCCAGCTGCACCTCTACTCATAATTGGCGAAGCTACTCTTTTGTGTGGCACCACTAGTTTTTTTTTTTGGGTTAAATATTTTGTATTTTCAAAATAAACAAATTATAGTTTCATCCTCATTTTACAAGAAAATTATGTCTGCTCCCCAATTTAATATTGAAACACGTAATTTGTGCCTTCATTTTTACAAGAAATCTTCCGTGAAAAAAAAAATTTATGACTCTGTCACTAAGTGTTTCACATTTTTATGACACCAATGTGACTTAGTATTTTGAGTAAGTTTCATAAGATTTAACAGGTTTTAATAAGTTCTTATAAGAACTTACTCAAGTACAATCCACCTATCCAATCTAATCTGATTCAATTCAATTCAATATATATTTTGAAATGGATTGAATAATAAAATATATTGAACTAGATTAGGTGGAGTTGAAAAGTTTTATTCATAATTAAATTGGATGATGAATGTTAAAAAAAAAAATTGATTTCGATCTAATATTCACCCCTAATTACAACAATACTAAAAGGTATTAGTGATGTTCAGCTCTACTCACCAACAGAAAATATTCGTCTCATAATATAACGATTCGTAGATGAGATCCATATATAATAAGCATTGTTCTTTGACACCAGTGTCATTTCAAATTATTTTTCACAAGGTTAATTTGCTTCGTTTATTGTTTGATGTGATTTTTTCTCTTGACTTTAGCAATTTAACTTTCCACGTATCAAGAAATTTTTAATTTTAACGTCTTAATGAATTGATATGATATTGAAATTACACCAATCACTTTCCATAACTTCCACGTTTGTCTAATTGTTGTTTTCCAAGAATCACGTGTACATCTCTAATTATAATCTAATACTAGATATCCGTTCATAAAACGACTTTTTGATGTCTATCCATTATTATCAGTTCAAATCATGTGGTTCAGAAATCAAATAGCTATAAATTAGAGAAAACGCATGACTAGTGTTCATCCAAAGTCTCGTAAGTACGGCTTTGGAGGAACAATATTGAAAGTGATAGCATACAAAGAATACCAATAATAATAATTTTCACCTACTTCATCAGAAAATATAGAATTTGAATTCCTTATCTCAAGTTGAAAAAGGAAAAAAAAAAAAAAAGATTATTCTATATATGCAAGAATAAAATAGCATCCAAGGGATCACTATACTAAAGCTTTTTCTCAGGCTAATTATCTCTAAGGTGATCAAGAGAATCGGATCAACATCCTCACATGACAATTCACTAATATATATATATATATATATATATATATATATATAGTCTGTTTGTTTTGTCCAATTATTAGTATTTGCATAATTTTAGTCATGTCTAAATATTAAAAAGGCTTTTCATATATTCAAGTCATGTCTTCTTGAGAGAATGTGTAAGGGATTTTTTTCTCGTCTGCATTCCCTTCTGAACACGGTAAGCTTTCTTAGATAAATAGTACTGTAGAATAAAGACAACTTTAGGATAAGAAATGAAAAATCTTCTATTAGTAATGTCTTTTATATATATATATATATATATATATATATATATAACAGATTACACTAATGAATAGTTAATGGTATATATATTCTCCTTTTTATAATTCTAGATTTAATATTTTTTGGACCTTTTGTTTTTCATTTCGTAGAATGCAATAGCTGATGACAATCGTGATCAATACATACATTATTAGACAAGTAAATTAATCACTTACGAGGTAAGATAATTATTAGATGTTAGAGGTGTTTTTTTTTTTTTTTTTTTTTCCCTTTGTACACATATTTAGAATTATTGCTTAACACTTTGAAAACTATATATATATATACACGTGGCAAAAAAAAAAGAAATAAAGGAATATGGAATTGAAATAAAAGGAGTTAAAAAGAGAGAAAGAGTGAGTATTTTGGCTTGTGGGTGGGTGAAATAAAGAGAAAAATGTATAATTTAATTTAAGGGTTTTTTTTTTGGGTAATATTACGAAGTGTGTAAAAAATAAGAGGTAAATTTTCTAAATTTAATTGGTAGGTAGTTTAAGTATCTATGTGAAAAAATATATAAGCGGGTGTCAATAAACTCACCCATTCTTTAATTACCAAAAAAAAAAAAACCCTCAAACAAAATGACATAAATGGACAACTATTATTTATATATATATATATATATATATATATATAAAGAAACTCAGTATGTTATTCTTTTTTTTTTTTCTTTTCCACACATATATATCAAATCCCCAAATAAACAACGTATAAATATTTCAAAAAATTACTTGAATGAGTTTCAAAAAATTACATTAAAGTATTTTAATCTTCTTAATGATATAGTCTTACCATTATGTTCTTGTTTTTTACTAGTGTTGTGCCTTATTTTCTATTTATTTGGTTTTTTTTTTCGGCATTTGGATATTAACGTTGATTCTTGATTGGCGACTTCGTGTATGTTGCACTCAAAAAAAAAAAAAAAAAAAAAAAAACCTAAATTAAACTCAGCTAGCTTGTTTCTAATTTACTTCTATTTTTTTTTTGACTGCCTTGTTGTTGTATAATATTAATGCCTTTTGATGGTCCCCCCCCCCCCCCCAACCCACCCAAAACAACTCTTAGATTTACAGTTTGGTTATGTGTGTCTGTATATATGTGTGCGTGTGTGTGTGTGAATTTCTTTTAGCAGAAGCTGCTAGAAAATATGCACTGATAAATTGATATGTATGTATGCCTATGGTGTTTGTTAATGTTGCAATAAGGTAGGTGCCAAAAGAAATTTGAAGTGGTGTTCTAAGTTTTAGATTATAAAAATAGTTAGGAATATTTATGGAATACATGGGTGTGTAATAAGTATATTTAATAATTTTAAATTTAAAAGGGGTGTGTGTTTAGAAAGGGGATATGAAAAGTAAAGAGATGTGTGCTAACAGAATCACTCTTAATTAAAACACAATTAAACATAATACATATGACGATTTCATAAAATTTGATAAAACTTCAAGGTTCAAGTACATACGTATTAAATATATATATATATATATTTATATATATATATATATATATATATATTTATCTATCAAAAAGTCCTCATTAAAAAAAAAAAAAAAAAGGTTTTGCACATGACAAGCTCTAGGAATGCCCTATCAAATAGGAAAGCATTTCATATACCAACAAATCTTGATAAATATGGGTAAGATATGCATTTAAACTTTGTTTATCTTTCATCGATATGACATCTTGTTCTTTACAAAATAAAAATATACAGTATTTTTTTTTTCCATAAAAATGATTTTTACATGTGAATAAATCAATTCCAGTTGAAATCATGCAGTACTGTATTTTTAAAAAATGATTTCATAGTGGTTATATGTATAATTTAATAATAATTTCACACATGACTCCATCATAAAGTATCAGTTCGAATCTCCCTGTTCCTAAACTTATAAAAAAATATACAAAATAAATAAAAAGATTTTCATATGTTAGTCAATTATTAGCAGTTTAAAACAGTAGGTTAACAAAACAGTACCATATAGAGATCTCTGATATAAAGGCTGAGTTCTAAGCTTGTTTGCAAATCCAGTTGAACCACATAAAAATATATCATATACTTACATATATACTTACATTATATTGGAGGAAAAACTAGCTTCTCTTGATCACTATATACTCTTCACTCCTTGGCAACTATAATGTCTATCATATTTGTATTACCACTTCCTTCCTTTACTTACAAATCAAACTTATTGCAATCCACACTCAAGAGGTACCACCATAGTGTACTAGAACTTTATACCTTATTCCTTTATTTCATTTTCTTATATCTCTTTTCATTTTTTTCCCGCTAGGCGAATAGAGCATACTTATATTAGAAGTTAAAATTATTATTAAGTTATTGAACTCTTATACTATTTATATATAAACAAGGCATCATCTTTCCTTGAGCTAACTTTCATGAATAACAAACTTGTTTTAACTATATATCAGTCTATTTGGTACTTGCTTTTTTTTTTTTTTTCCCCTTTAATTACGTCTCCTTTGTTAAATAACAAAACCGTCTCTGATAAACTTAAAAAAAAAAAAAAATCCCTCCGTGATTATTTTTAGAGGGTGGGAAGGAAGAGGATGACAAGCATTCGGATATATATATATATATATATATATATATGAACTTATATTCTCTTTCTTTTAGAGGAAAGCAAATCCTACGTTGGAATCTAGTTAACTCCAGCAGTTATATAACAGCCAACTTACTAATCCAGTTGCTACAGAACTGCCGAGTGAAGTTTGCCTGTTGAGCAACCACAAGCTTCTTTGTTTGAAAAATATGTTCAATAAAAATTCCAACCATTTGTAGTATTCATGTAGATTGCTTCTAGGCAGTATGATATTCAAGTTTGAAAGATATATATATATATGTATACATATATGCATATATATATATATATATATATATCAACACACTCCATGATATGTCAATCACTATAAACACATTGAAATCGGTGGGACTAACGTCCCCACTCATATTTTTAAAAATTACTTTTCAGCTTCTAATTTTTTGTAATATATCTATTGTGCTTTTATTTTGTAAGAAAAATTATAACTATACACCACTCAAATTTTGAGATTTTAACTTTTACTTCTAAAATTTATGTAGAATTTAGTTATCCATCTTCTTAGAAAAAATTATTGTGTCCACATTCAATTGTTAAAATATATAAATTTGTCATTTTTCAAGAAAAAAATATCTCTATCTTTTTTTCATAGCATCTTCACTGAAATAATTTTCTACCTCCGCCCCCTACTATGTTTACACCATCTTGGCTTGATTACAGGAGGAAGTTGACCATCCAAAGCATGGCTTCCACCAAAACTTGTGAGATAAACATTGTCAGGAGATCTGGCAACTACAATCCCACAATCTGGAACTCTGACTACATCGAATCACTTGAAAGCAATTATGCGGTAAAACTCCTTTTCTAGTATAGAGTAATACATATACACATATACATATCTTTGTCCAGCTGCACCTCTACTCGTAATTGGCGCAGCTACTCTTTTGTGTGGCACCACTCGTTTTTATTTATTTATTTATTTATTTTTGTTAAATATTTTTTAATTTCAAAATAAAAAAAAATTCTAGTTTCATCCTCATTTTACAAGAAAATTATGTTTGTTCCCCAATCTAATATTGAAACACGTAATTTGTGCCTTCATTTTTACAAGAAATCTTCTGGGGAAAAAAAAATTCTGACTCCGTAGATATCAACACTGACATTGCAGGCAGAAGTGTATAAGAGAAGAATCCAGAATATGAAGGGAGAGGTGTTGATGATGCTTGAGCAGGTGGAAGATCCTCTAGCCCAACTTGAGCACATCGATACGTTTCAGAGACTTGGACTGTTTTACCACTTCAAGAATGAAATAAACAATATTTTGAAGGGGTTATCTAGTAACAAAATCTATTGTATCGATAATACATGGAAGATCGATAATTTATACGCCACTGCTCTTGAATTTAGACTCCTTCGTCAACACGGCTACATGATATCATCAGGTACACTTATTTATGTACAATCGTCCATTTCACGTTAAACGTGTGAGTATTGAATGTTGGAGTATATAAATTACGAAAGAGTTGTAAATTTGAAACGAATACAATAAAACTTTCGATATATATATATATATATATATATATATACTTGTAAACTTTTACCTTTGACAAATAAATGAAACTACTAATAATATGCGATTTTCAACAGATGTTTTCACTTCTTTCAAGGATGAAACAACTGGAAATTTCAAAGCGTGCTTATGTGAGGATATTGAAGGATTGTTGGCCTTGTATGAAGCCTCATTCCACTCGAAAAAGGGTGAAACTATTTTAGAGGAAGCAAGAGGCTTCACTGTAAAACATCTTGAACAATTCATGCAGGAGCACAACAAAGATCAAGGCAACATGATTCTCTTTGAACTAGTCAGTCATGCCTTGGAGCTTCCATTGCACCGGATAATGCCAAGATTGGAGACAAGGTGGTACATCGACCTGTACGGCAAGAGGCAAGACATGAACCCTACTTGGCTTGAACTTGCTAAACTTGATTTCAACGTCGTACAATCAACCCATTTGGAAGACCTTAAACATTCTTCCAGGTTAGAAACCTTTGCAACGTCTCAATTTTATATATTCTTGCCTAGGGCTCACCTTCATTAGTAAAATATGTATATATATATATATATATATGTATACAACTCCCATGTATAAAAGAGAAATGAAAATACCATCACAGTTTTCAAACCTAAGAGTTCTTACCGAAATTACCCCTCTCCTCCTACCAGATGTTGATTTAGAATAACAAGAGTATTTATAAGTATAATTAAGTATATTTAAGTTTATTACAGCGTTGTTCTCTATTGTCATCTTATTATGTGATGGTCTTTTGTAATAATAAATTTAATAAATTTTAATTTAAAAAGAGTGTGTCAAAAGCAAACTGAAGTGTGTTATCAGAACCATCCTTCACGTAGTCCTTCAGAATTTCGAAAGAGAGAAAAGTTTAGTACTATTTCTTCTCACATAATTATTTCGATTCCTTTCCTTGCTTTAACATATATATATATATATATATATATATATATATAGGTGGTGGAGTGCAACCAAGTTAGGACAAAACTTGAGCTTTGCTAGAGATAGGCTGGTTGAAGTTTACTTATGGGCAGTGGGAGCAAGATCTGAGCTAGAGAATGGATACAGTAGGAGATTGCTCACAAGACTTGGCGTTTTGTTAACCGTTATTGATGACATATACGATGTGTATGGCACACTAGATGAACTTGAGCTCTTTGGAGACGCTTTTGAGAGGTTGGTAACTTTTTACATATGGTTACATACATATAAATATATCTATACATAGTCCTATATGTAAGCATTTCAAACTTTAGGTGTAATATATATTATATGCATATATATACGTCTTGATGTCCCATGTCGACTGTTAACCGTTAGAACCTGAGATTTATATGTGGGTGGTCACTACTTCCTATCAACCTAGGCTTTTGGGAGTGTATGTTACCTACTTACATCATGTCTTCTTTTTTTTTTTTCTACTTTTTTTTTGTTAATAGAGTAGTATTAAGGACACGAACTCTAACACTAATTTTTTGAGTACCAACTCATGTGTCATATTTTTATTGATAGATACAATCAATTGATGCTGCAATGCTTTAAACATTTACTAATAAAAGAACGACGGCTCATATTTCACATATGTTAGTACTCAAAAATTGATATTAGAGTTGGTGTTTTTAGAATTTTTCTTTTTAATAATATTACCTAGTGATAATATTAAAAAAGAAAAAGAAAAAGAAAAAGAAGACATATATGCATAATATTATACATAGTGATCAAAATGCTTATATATAGAGATTTTATATACATATATCTAGATACAAAGGCGAAATATTAATTTCTATGGCAAGAATGAAGCTAATTTGATTTTAAATTTATTCATGGTGTCTTAGGTGGGATATAAATGCCATAGATCAAGTACCGGATTATATGAAAACATGTTTTCTTGCTACTTACAATCTTGTAAATGAGATTACCTTTGACGTTCTCAAAGAACAAGGTCACCTCATCCTCAAGTGCCTCAAGAAAACGGTACCAAACCCACTCCAACTTTATTGATTGTGATCTCTTTAACTTTTATAAATGTTGTGGTATTTGGACCATCTGTTCCCTAATCTTTTGTGAATTGAAAATTTGACCCGACTTTTAATTTTGAGAATTCACTTACGAATACAAGAAGATATCTCACTGAAGATTTATTACATGTTTATTGTCAAGCCTACTTATCTCTCAGTAAAATGTTATACACACACACATATATATATATATATATATATATATGTATATTAGTGGGCAGATCAATGTAAAAGTTATATGGTGGAGGCAAAGTGGTATTACAGTGGATACATACCAACTCTGCAAGAGTATATTGAGAATGGATGGATTTCAATAGCAATAGCAGTGTTGCTAGTGCATGTTTGTTTTTCGGTTACAAATCCCATAACTGAAGAGGCCATAGAGTGCTTGATGGAGTATCCCAACATCGTACGTCACTCGTCAACCATTGTGCGACTTGTGGATGACCTAGGAACATCGTCTGTAAGCACACTATCCTACACTTTTATTTTCTACCAAACAAAAAGAAAAAGAAAAAAAAAAGTTGGGGAGTCGTTTTATAATAATAATATAACTGCTGGTACTATATGTTTCTGAACGTTGAATCATATAAATACTTTTTTTTTCCCCTCTTCATTTTAGATTGAATTACAGCGTGGTGATGTTCCTAAGTCGATGCAATGCTATATGCACGAAACTGGTGCTTCGGAGGAAGAAGCTCGTCGACATATAGAGTATTTGATCGAGGAAACATGGAAACAGATGAATGAAGATCTAGTTTCGAGGTCTCCCTTCTCTGAGGCATTCATTGAAATCTGCATGAACATAGCTAGGGCGTCATTGTCTATCTACCAGCATGGAGATGGATTTGGTGTTCATAGCCACAGAGAAACAAAGGACAAAATCCAATTGTTGCTTGTGAATCCTATTCCCCTTGGAACCGAAAATCAGGATGATTGATACGAGCTACATACAATGTGGCAATGTCATGTAATATATATATGTATTATACATATGTAAGATATATGTATGTGTGTGTGTGTGTGTGTGTGTATAAACATATGTATATTGTCAAGCTTGAAAACTCCTCTCCGTCGTGAATCACGAACTATTTTCTGTTTGGTTTTTGGATGTGTTGTTCTTTTACATGTTGTTTAATGAAATAATTTGTAGTAATTTAATAAATGAGAAAAGATACAATGTGTGTGTTTGTTGGATTTTCGTGTAAATTATTAGTATTCCAAATTCTTCAAAGTGGGAGTACATTTTTGCTTGGCTTTTGCATTAATATAATTAAGGATGAAGAAAGGAAAATTTTTGCTCCTTTGTGCACGCTTTGCTTTTCGGCTTGGTAAATAACTAATTTCTTAATTTATGTTTAGACATTTCATTCTTTTTTTTTTTTTTGGGAAATGAATGTTTGGACATATCAAATATAATTGTAAATATTAATGTCATATTTTTCATTGAAAAAAAATGTGAAATAATATATTTTGTATATTATATACTCCAATACATAATATTTTTGTTAATGTTATCGTCATTATTAAATTCTAAAACTTTTAAAATAAAATTTTGTTATTAAGGACACTAGAATATCAAACCATGAACAAAGAAAGACATGAATTTCAGGCAAACCTTTGAAAGGAGTACAGTTGGTTTCTCATCCACTCCATCAATGATCATTCCAGTCCCCTGGCACTCTGGACAGATTACATCTTATGTTGGCAGATGTCACACATTCTTTCAGCAGTTATACGCTGTTGTCTTCTCAACTCCCGTCTTATAGCCTTGTTTGATATGAATCTAGTCTGAAGAAGCTGATTTAACATCATCGAACTTGTTACAGCAGAAGCTGAAGTATCTTCCCCACATTGAGTCATACGGATCAGTAGTCAAGTTCTCAGTAGAATCCTCGGGATCAGAAAATGACTTCCTTCCTTTCCTAAGTTCATATCCCACTTCCCTCGCTTCTACATTAGTAATTTCATCCCCCAATCCGAACGTCAGGGATCAACACAGCATAATTTTTCTCCAGGTCCATCCTGATTTCCTGCACAATCCAGATCATCCTCATTTTCATGGCCAAGGTCATCAATCAAAGATGTCTGTCGGTGTTGGCACAGGTTTCCAGATTTTCATGATATGCGACTGTAGCAAGATTGTTCTCACTGTCTTGAGACTCCGACAACCTACTCTGATTGCCATTTGGAATCGCCACATCCTCATAATTCTCAGTTGAATTTTTTGAAGAAAACAACACCTTCATTAAACGGCCACGGGTTTGGTCCTGATAGAGTAACTTTGGCCGTCGACAACCTCTGGTTGTGAAGATTACCCTTCAAGTGATCAAGCAACATGGAATCGTTGTAACACGGTGCTAATAAACACACAGAGCAGAAGAAAATTGGCTTTTTCCCATCTTCGCGAAGTTCAACATAGGTGTTGTCCTTGTGACCTCACATTACGGAGAATAGTTCGTTTCGCTTGGTCCTTAAGACTACATGAAGTGGTAGTCTTCAAAACTGCTAATTCATTAGATTTTGGAAACCCTAAAATCCGAGTAGAAACCCAGTCTCGTTCGCCTATATAAACAACCGTAAGATGCTCTTTTCATCATCAAAAACCTCACAAAAAATAATAACTATTTTCTCTCATACAAACACACACCAAAAAAAAAAAAAAAATCATGTCTTCTTCTTCTTCTTCTACTTCTTCATCAACAAGAGTCCCAATACTCCGGGCCTCGACCGGCGAGTGCTTCACCATCGACGCGGCGGCGACGAGGTTTTCGTCCCTAAAAAACGTGACGGGGCGTTGCCGGTGCCGAACGTGGACGGCTAGGTTTTAGCCATGGTGCTGAAGTGGGGCAAGAAGCACGACGAGGAGGAGGAGCTGAGGAAGTGGGACGCCGGCTTCGTCAGGGACTTGGCTTCGCCGTCATCCACAAGCTCATCACGGCGGCGGACTATCTCGGCAGCCGGGACGAGCTCGTCTATCTCTTGGCGGGGAAGGTGGCGGACATGATCAAGGGCAAGACGTCCGAGCAGATCCTACAGATGTTTCGCATTGCCAACAATTTCACGCCTGAGGAAGAGGAGATTCGTCGGAAGAATTTTTGGGCGTTTTGTAAATTTTTTTTTTTTTTTTGGTCTACTACTACTATGGAATTTTATTGTCTTGTTTTACCATTCTTATACTTGACAATAAATTTGAGATAATATATATAAACATAAATATACATACATACATATATATATATATATACGTGTGTAGATTTTATGGATTTTACAATTTTCTTTTAAAGTTTTAGCCTCTTGAAAATTTTGATTTTTCTTTTTTTTTTTTCTTCGAAAGTTTGAAATTTTGATTTGTTAGTACTCATTTTATTACATTATAATTCCATTTTATTTAATGGCTAAATCTCCTCCCTTTTTTTTTCCGCAAATTATAAAGTCTTGAACTTATGAAAGTCTAGAGATGGATAATATTCTATCTTTGAAACTAGAAACTACGACTATTATGTTCTAAATTGTTTATTAGAGCTTGATAATAAAAAAATTGTATATTAAAAGAATACTTAATTTCTTTTTGGAGGACTTTTAAATTCTACACGTTTTTTAGGGTGATGAATTCTTTTTTTTTTTTTTTTTTTTTGTTTAACAGAAATTGTATCATATAGCCGTTTTTTTTTTTTTTTTTTTTTTTTGGAAATGTCATATTGCTGGTTTAAATATTGGAGTCAATTGACAAATAAATTATTCTTATTAAAATTAATAAATTATTTACATAAATATGTCATTTATTTTAGAGACTTTAAAAATATTCTATCTACTTTTTTAAGTCTGAAAAAGATACTATTTAACTCTTTCTCCTAGCTGTTAAATAAAATTTACAAATTAGGTATGTACTTACCACTTATCCCAGCAATTTAGGGATTGTAATGGACAGGACGGGATGGGTATGTTTTCCCTTCCCCTTTTATTAGTCTCCATACTCGGGCAAGTATAGGGGTAGAAAATCTCCGCTGTGAGTGCTATATTCATGCTTTATATCCAATACCCATTTATTCATAAAGAATAATAAAAAACTAAAACAAATTTTACTAAATTTATTTATAAAATTTAGAAACATAATTTAAAAAATTAATCAAGCTTAGAGATAGTTTTAGTCTTTCTTTTTTTTTTTTTAAAGGTGTTTCCCTTTTTGTATTCCAATAAAAAGAAATTTTAATATAAATAAAAGGGTGAATAGAAATAGGGTAGGTGCAAATTCGGTAGAGTTTCCCCACCGTTATCATACCCGATAGTATCTCACAAATCTATCTTATTAAAGATGGGTACTTGCAAGTACTCGCATCCACGTATAAAAATATCATCCCTCATCAATTTGTGTGAAGTGTTACGTTGAAGTGTTATTTTGGAGTTAGTTTGCTAGCATTTCAATAATTTACAAATTCAACTATTTAAAATAGCTAGGGTCTATATTTCTCACGTCTTTGTTGTAGAATTAAAAAGGAAGGTGACAAACAAAAAAAACACAACTAGAAGAAGCTTCCTTTTCGAGTTTAGCATCATATTTCTCATGCCTTTCCAAAACAGTTGTGAGTAGTTGACTGACAGGTGAGAGAGCCGAATGTCCAAATTTTAGCTTCTATTTAGTGCACCGATTTAAAATAGAATTTTTAAATTAAAATTAGTTTAAACCCAAAAATTCTGTACAATATAAAAACTTGACCATGTAATAAATACAAATGTCATAAAAATATATATATATATATATTTTGCTGGTTAATGTTATAAATATTAAACAACAAAATGGTATGTCAAAATGTGACATAAAATCAGATAACAATTTTCACTCACATTATCCCATTTCGTTTGATTTAGTAATTATTGGCCAAAAATAAAATTAAAAAAAAAAAGAGAGAAGGGGGATTCTATAATGGGGTAAAGCTTTTTATCCCAGGGTAAAAATTCTCTATCCTTTAATATGAATCCAAAGGCTAAAAGCACTTAAAGACCACCATATTAAAATAAATCCTCCGACACATAACAATATTCTCATGTCAAAAAAATAAATAAAAATTAAAGGAAAAAAATATATGGGCTAAGAACTCTGGTGGCCTCACCGGATTTGCAGAGTTCCGATGGGCGATCCTTGTCGGATCTGTGCTACTGACGGTCTCTCTGCTCGTGAAGGGAGGACCTTCTTCAGCAAACCCTAGCGTAGATTTGGCTACTTGGCGCCGCTCACAAACCCCGGCAATCCACCGGCATGATCTCCTTTAATACCTCCGAGATGAGCATATCGATCATTGATCATTGGGTGGGGGGGGCGAGAGGAGAAACCGAGAGACAAAGAGAGGGGAAGATGAGGAGGGCCGGGGAGAGAGAAGAGGTGGGGCATCGTTTTTTTTTTCTTTTTTTAATTAGTGATTATCTTTAATCACATGTAGTTGGGCTTCTAGTAAATTTAGTGTGCACATAACATCTCAGTCATTGAAACGTGATCTATGGTTAAATTTTTTTTACACAATCAATAGGGTAAAACCACTTCACCCCACCATAGAATCCCCCCACCCAAAAAAACTCATTATTTTGTAATGAATATCATCTACCTTGAAATAAATATCACTTTTTAATTTATTATTTTGTTGTGTTTGAAGTTACTTAAATAATTATACCTTTCTTGTAAATTATTTATGAACTTGTTCTTCTTCTTCTTCTTTTTAATATTATATCAGCGGTATCTCTGTTAATATTCTGTAAAAAAAATTAGATAGAAATTGAACACATTCTCATCACATGAGTTTTATTTTATTAATAAAGTCATAATTAATATATTTCTTAAAAGAAAATTGTATCTTAATTAGAGATATTTGAAAGAAAACTAAATTCTAACAAAAATATATATATATTTGTCACAAACTGTATTTTAATTATAAATATATAATGTCATATAGCTATTTTGAAGATACAGTTTTCCTTCTTAAAATATTTAATTATGAGTTTAGCCTTAATTAAAACTCATGTGATCTGGATATGTTCAATTTTTATTTAATTTTTAATAAAATATTAATATATAAATCATTTTTGTAACTGTAAAAAATTTCAAAATAGGGTAATGTTAAAACTAAGGGTCGTTTGGTGAATGAGTTGAGTTTGAGTTGATATGAAATTTTTAAGTTTGAGTTGAGTTGACTTTTTAAAAAGTAGTTATAAACTTTGTTGACTTTTCATAAAAAGACAAAAATTGAGATGAAAAAGTACAGTTTAGTTGGAGTTAAACTTTGTTATAAGCAAAACCTAAAAATTAAAGACCAGTTTAAGAATAGGAGTATAATTCAGAGATCGTTCGTTAAATTAATCTTTTTTTTTTTTTTCATTGAACGTGGGCATTTTAAATTTTTTTTAATTGAGGACCTAAATATCACCAACTTGAAAAATATACAGCATTTTACCACCCCCAACCAAAAAAAAACCGAGCAATAGCAATTAGCGCCTTTATTATATTTTATTTAACATTTTTAATCCAATCCCATCCGTGCTGTATCCGCAACGCAAATGGAGTGTTGTTTGGCACTTTCCACGGCCATTTCTCAGAGCTAGAGTTTCAAAAGATCGCGAAATTTCCCATCTTCCAGCCACCGAACACGCAAGAATTTCTGTCGAGTTCTTCTTCACCCCTTCGGCTCTGGTACAGATTCTTCCAAAATTATTACTCAGATTCTTCTCTTTTGCTCTGTTCTTGCTATGTACTTATTGTAGAAAATTATGCATACCCTTTTGCCTGATTTTGAATCTAGCAGGTGTTTTGGATGATTTTTCCCTCTGGGTATTTAATTAAATTCGATGATATGATCTTAATGATGATCTTTCTAGTGTTTTGTGATGAATTTTAATGTAAAGATCTTATGGGATTGTAGTTTTAATTTGTGGGCATTCTTCTCTTTCCAATTGTTTTCACCGATTGTTAAGTGAAATTAAAGCTATTTCACTTCTGTTTAAGATTGATTAACCGCAAAGTATTAGCGCTTCTGCTCTAATTAATGTCTGATTTATGGAATGCCTGTTAGGGATAAATGTGTTCTTGGAATATTTTGGCCAAAAATGTAGGGCTTAATATGTCAACTTTCTTGTCCATCTGTAGACGGGTTATGTGCAAGTTACCATTCACCCCGCTGGGGCTAGCTCAACGCGTGAGAGTGGAGGGGTTTGACTAGGAGCTCTTAGGTTCTAAACTGAGAGTGTTTCTATTTATTGTAATAAGTGGAAGTCGTAGGTCCCATACTGCAAATTAATGAATATGCAAGTTATCTTTCCAGGTTATGGCTTGAATTGTGTTTTTCGTTTTCAATTAGCAACGGTTTTCTCCGATCATCTCATAATACGAACTCTTGTTTTCAATTTTTCTTGTTCTTGAAGTGTCTGCATTACACATGCTTGTTCTAATCAAGGAACTTGTCTCAGGTTTCCCCGCTTTAAGAGGTGAGGCAATTTCCTGATGGCAGACTTACCGCGCTATATCGGGGCATGTTTGCATACTGGGAAACTTGCCGCTTTGGCGATTTTAGTCTCCGGGGGGATTGTGTTGCAAATTTTGGTTAGTAATATTGTTCCTTTCGTCAGGAGAACTGTTCATTATTTGAGTCATTTGGTATTCTTGAATATTTGTTGGTTCAATGTTGTGATGTTGCGAGGTCGTTTAGTTCTCATTACCATATTTTTATTTGGCAGGCATGTGCTTTGTACAATAATTGGTGGCCAATGCTAACTGGTAAGTGATTAACCCTACAGATAATATGCGGTTCATGGAAAATTAGTCTAAAATCTTTTATTTATTTGTTTATTTTTATTTTTTATTTTTGGCTGGAAGTCTAAAATCTTCAGTTAATATCTTTGTTTTAACAGCCCTCAAATGCTTTTTGGAAATTTCAGTTCATGATCATGTCTTAAGAGAGACGGTTTTTTTTTTTTTTTTTTTTTTTAGTGGTTTCCATGATAAATGCTTTACCTCCAAGTGGTTTATACGAGAGGCTCTGTCCAAATACCTAAAACTTGAGGATTCTCTCTGAGGAATTTTCTGTTTACTAAACAATGGGAATGGATATATGCAATAAAAGATTCAGCTAGCATCCGGACTTCAAAGTATATCTTGTTTGATAAAGAAAATCCAATTATCTTTCCTTCTGGGTGTTGCTTACCTTAACAGAATTTCTTTTAACCCAGGAATGTTGATCGGTTTTCTAACTCATGTTTCTTCCTGTTTCACTTGTCAATTGGATCAAATTAGTTGGTGTTTTGATCTTCTCTTTTCCAATAATTGACGGCTATAGCATTTCTTTCAGTCAGTTCGGTTGCATTGACGTGTTTGATATTGGGGACATCATTTTTCTTTGTTAAGAACCCTCTAAAAGTTTTAGGACAAATTTTTTTATTATATTTTTCTTTTCTGGGAATAAGTTTATGCCGAAAATCGTCCTCATCTGTTTTTTTTTTCCCTCTTGCAGTTATAATGTATGTACTTCTCCCTATGCCATTACTATTCTTTGCGGGGTCTGATGGCTCTGCTTTATTTTCTGAATCCAATAATGGGTAGGTTTCTCATCTTTGAACCTATTTTCTTTCTTGTCGTAAATTCAATCTTTCTATATAGTTTAGATCAAAAAATTATTCATCTTACTCACTTCCTAACTAATTATGATCAGCTGGGTCAACGCAACAAAATTCTTGACCGGAGCCTCAGCGATTGGGAGTATTGCCATACCAGCTATCTTAAAGCATGCTGGTGTGATCGGTTGGGGCGCTCTCGTGATGGAGCTCTCGTCATTTTTCGTATTTATACTTGCCATTATGTGTTTCATTCGCATGAACGACGAAGACAGTTATTACAGTGCAATATAAGATGGTGTACCGTACCATAACCTTTCACAGGGCTGCTTGATTTGTGTAAAAAGGTGTCGGTTCTGCCAGTGTGGCTCGTTCTTTTCCCCGTTTCTGTGAGTATCATCCCTGATTTGTGATTGTCTGATAGATTATGAAATTATTCCTTTGTTAATTAAATAATTTTCTCACTGCTTTAGAAATACATGTCTTCTCTGTAGATATCATTATTTCATATATTTATTATTATTATTATTACTATGCTAACACTTTGTTAATCAACAAATGTCTTAAAAATTCCTTCTTCTTCTTCTTCTTTTTTTATTTTTTATTTTTTATTTTTATTTTTTAAAATAGAGGATATGTTCACAAGGAGCAGAGTTAAGAAGTAGGGTGTTATGTTTCATCTCCTCATTGAACTATTGAGCCGTTCAAATTAGCATCTGCATAGATGAATAATATTACTAATGTCCTTTTTCCTTTCCAACCGTTCAAGTATAAAAGGATGACTTTTACTTTTTATTTATAAATGTTCTAACGTTTGATAAAATATTCCAAGGTTTGATACTTGATGGTCCCAATATAGAAGATCTTGTCCGGTTAATACGTTGGTGCAACATTAAATTCATATAAGAAAAAGAGAAAGATGCCAAAGATTCCTCTTTTAATTTAAAAAAAAAAAAAAAAAAAAACTCTCCTATCAAGATTGGTAGGAAATACGAATGACACAATTGCCGCTTCAACCACTAAATTTGGTGGATCACGTTAAGTCGCCTAATGGCAAGTTCAACTCTAATGGCTAAAGTGCATAGACCGTATTACAGGTGAGGTGTGAAGTTGAGTATTTGAGTAATCTAATTAATAAGAGATTTATAAATTACGAGAAACTAAGTTTTTTTTTTTTGGTAAAAAAAATTACGAAAAATAAAGTTGTCTATTGTAATTTTCTCCATTCTCTCGATTCTTATATTATCTTTTTGAAAAAAAAAAATGAAAAAATCAACTATGTTTTTCTTTATAGAAAATTAAAATTTATTTATACTGCAAACGGATGAATGACACTTGAAAAGAAAAAGAAAAAAAAAAAGAAAAAGAAATGAACGACAAATAATAATTTGACTCAGGAATTATTAGAAAACCTCGAGAAAAATTATTTCAATTCTCTAAGTAACAAAAGCGTACAAATTTCATCTCATCTTCTCATCTACAGTAGTGACTTCAATTACAAGTACTTAAATCTTGATTGCCAATTTATAATTGATCCATCTCGATCTTAGATGTGTTAAGACTAAAATCATGTTTATTATGTCTCTCATTTGGTAGTATTCTAATCACTCCGTGTTCTGATTTTGTTTATGAGGTAGATCTACCTACGTTTAATGACCCATTATGCACTTAAAAAAAAAAAAAAAAAAAACCATTATGCCTATTCTTGTTCTACTAGACACATTGATGTAGGAAAGTATTGACAAATCGTTTTATTTGGTCTTTAAAGATAGTGGCAAGTCGTTTTTGTTAACAGTTGAAGACTTGCTATTATAGAACTAATGAATTGTCGTTTCTTTGTTTCTAGATTATTTCTAATTGTTAGCTTTAGCTTAGCAAAACTGTGTCGTTTACTAGGGCTTCAAAACCCTTGGTTGTAACATCTTTTTGGCCGAGACTTGAATATAGTGTTCTTTTGAGATATTGAGAGATTAGAGGTCCGCCACTTTCTTTTCTTCAGCCATGGATTTGGATTTCTAAGTTTTTTGTTGCGTCACTTATCTTAATTTCTGCATTTTAACACTGTGAATTGGACTTTGTATAAACAGAACTCCCTCAATCTCATAGTAAATACAAGGATAAACAGCCTTGTAATTGAGTAAGGTTTTTTTCATATATGATTCAATTCGAGCAAAAAAAAAAAAAAAAAAACCCAAACCATAAAATAATTTGACCTTGTTTTAATTGGGATGAATTACAACAAATTTTAAAATTTGAGGAGTCAATGATAATAATTTTTAGTATACGGACTGATTTGTCAAATGCAAGAATTTCACGAGGAATCAATTTTTAAAAAAATTTTTGATAAAACTTAATTAAAAACCCTACACAACAAAAGAACTGTTCTTGTCATTAATTAATAACCTATGGGATATGTGCAAAGTTATAGGTCAATTTTTGTGGAAAGGATGTTGCACTAAACATTTTCAAGTTCACGAGATAAATTAAGAAAATTAAAAATTTAGAGGTCAAAATAAACTGTGCCATAAGTTTAGGGGCATCCGTGTAAAAAAAGCGTTTCACAAAACCCCACTCCCAAACTTCACCCAAACTCCCACCTCCAAAATCCTCCTCTCAAAAAGAAGAGGAAAAAAAAAAAAAACAAAAGGGCAAAGAACAGCACAAAAGAAAAAAAAAAAAAAATGGCAGAAGACGTGGAAGCCAAAGCCGAGCAACTCAGCCGCCAACTCTCCTCCATGGATTTGAACTCCGACCAAAACTTGCCCACTATCAGGTACTTCTTTCTTCTTCTTCTTCTTCTTCTTCTAAATTCCTCTGTCGTTTTCCGAAACTCACTCCCAAAACGACGATAGTGAAGAAAGAGACGTGTTCTACGACGACGGCGGTTTGGTTATCGACAACATCGGATTCGACAGTGTGGTCGTCGTCGATAACCTTCCGGTGGTCGGGGGAGAGGAGGTTCGGAGGCTTGAGAGCGATGTTCGGGAGATTTTCGGCGCTGTTGGTGTGATCAAGAAGGATGGTTTCTCAATGCCTGTCAATCCTCGAACCCTAGAAAACTTGGGACATTGCTACATTGAATTTACCACTCGTCAGGTTTGCAAGTTTTTTTTTTTTTTTTTCAAATATATATATATATATATATATATATATATATGCTTATGCTGAATTTGCTCTGGATTTTGATAGCCATAGACCCAATTACCCGGTTCTGAGAAAAAAGTTTCGTTCTTGGGACATTCTGTTAAGATTACTAACCAGTATATTTTTTAAATTAACTTCTCAGCATTGGGAATTTGTGATATTTTAATCGTTCTTAGGGGTATTTATCCCTAAACTTTTGGTAAATTTAACAAGTTGTTATTTGCAAGAAGCCACTAAAATTTTAAAAAGTATTTTATAGTACTTCCAAGCTAACGATGGTTGTTAAAATTTGGTCGAACATGTCATGTTGCGTGCATGAACATACTTATTTGTCTGGGTACTATGCAAAATTCATTAAATTTAAGGAGAATTATACTTTCAAAGTTAAAAATCCAAGGAAAAACTTGGCAATTCCCTAAAAAAAGTTTAGGAGACAAAAATGTCAAAACTTGTTAATTTTTTTTTTAAACATAAAACCCATTTTGGTAAAATCGCACAAACATGAGAAGATTTACACCTTTTAGGCTCAATGGGCAGTGTTGTACAACTATCTAGTCATAAAAAGGTACTTAGTATCACTTTGGATAATAGGTTGCATTTGGATAGTTTTTGAATGTTGCCATCAAATTAAATGAGTGAATTCAAATGTAGGATCTGAAGTGTGTATCCAGATTGAATGTGTGTTTAGACAGTTTTGTTAAGGATAACATTTGAATAGTGTTAAAAAGTGAATTTCGATTTGTATTTCAGTTGAATTGTTGTTAACAGCAAAACCATTTGAATGTTTCACTACCAACCAAAGCACAGGGGGGTTGCATTGGTTTCTGATATGTCTTATGGTTATGCTAGGAAGCTGAGCTTGCCACGGAAAACATAAATGGATACAAGTACGACAAGTCTAAACTTTCAGTTACCTTATACGATGACCTTCATAGTTTTGTGGATAATACTCAAGAGCTCGAGTCCTACATTGCTGAGGTAATAATATCAGGTCTAGAAATATAATTTCTGGAATGATTTACAAATGATAGTACTTTTAATTGCTGAAAGAGTTGCTAATTGTGTTCTTCTCTGCATTTCGACTAGATCGTTCGTTTGCTAGCTGCTGTTATTAGTGTTACAATCTTTTGTGATGTGATTGAGAGCTGCATCTCATTCCATTGACGGTTTGTTTGAGTGCAGAAACAGGAAGATGATGGGACAGAGAGTGCTCAAAGTGAAGATGACTATGACGACGACGATCATGATGACGACGACGAGGAGGAAGAGGAGAGGGAGACTTGTTCATTGGAAGAGATGGAAAACGAAGACGAGTAGGGACATTCCTTTGCAGAAAGAAAGCATGTCAATGCAAAAAATAATGAACATATAGAAAGAACGGTTTATGGTGTCTTCATATGCTGCATTTTTACTAAGAAAAAGTAATTCGAAATTTAGGTTTAGTATTATGACCTTCCTTGGATTTTGGATCTTGTATATGTTGTCAACCAACATTCCATGCAACAGTCTTGGAATGAAAAATATTCAGCACACATTCTCCAGTTTAGAAATCCATGTGAAATATATTCTTTCATTTACTTGTAGACAACATGCGCAAATGAATGTTTATGAGCTTCTTCTTCTTCTTCTTCTTCTTCTTCTTTTTTTTTTTTTTTTTTTTTTTTTTTTCATGAGTTGGAGCATGAGACAGGGTTACGAAAGGATTGCTGGGATTGGTGATGATGTTTACACAAATTCTTGAGCAGAAATGCATAACACCATATCATTCAATGTCATAAACCCTCGCCACGTTTGTTGGTATTAAAAAGTTGATAGACTTGAACAATTGCATCATTAAGGATCAAGTAAGTTGTATTTGATTCTCTGATTCTCTTCTCATTCCCACTGATTTTCCTCATCGACTAGGATAGGATACAAAAATCTAAACCACAGAAGTCATTCAACCAAACCCCAAACATTTAGCAAGTAAAGAGCAAGAGTTAAGTTCCTGTTATAGTTCACTACCTCTAAAATTACAAATTCTTCAAATTTGAGTTTGACCACAAATCCACAACTAGTACTTTTAACTCCAAATCACCAAAACTCCAATGGTATTTTTATCCTTTCAACAATCTACATAACGTTTGCATCTCTATGCATGTACTTGGTCCCTAGCTTCAAAACCCTTAGAAGGCTCCATCATAAGTTCAAAATCACAAGTCACAGAGCACCCGCTATCCTCCGATAAGAAAACCTGTCGTCCAACCATCTCAACCAAAGAAATTTTGAGCTCGAAACCACAACAAATTACAATACAGACCAACTCAACAAAAAGAAACAAGCCTCTATTTGGTTTTACATTTCCAACTTAAATTTTTCATATCAATTTTTATCTTTTTTTGAAAATTCAACAAAAATTATAATTAGTTTTTAAAAAATCAACCAATCCCAACTTAAAAATTTCATCTCCAACCAACAAACCAAACTTAGTCAGACCAAACACCATAGATTACAACATCGTTCTCCTCTACTTCCACTTACTATGAGAAACCACCCAGAAACCTTTGTGTCAACTAGAGCCAAACAAATGACAGTATTTTTTTTTTTTTTTTTTGGAACTTGGGGATGGGAGATTTCTCAAGAAATTCAAACTCTGTACCTTATAATGGAGTCGGGTTTAGAATTACTGTTAGACTAAGCTTGCAATGACAATGGCAATACAATTTTCAAACAAACCGTAAGGGGATAAGGGAAATACACCAAAATGGATTAGATTATGCAGATGTAGAGAAACTCATTGACACAATGCACAATTTGGGTTCTTCCCATATGCCATAATTTTTGGTTAATTAATCACTAATTGTCGAACATTTAATCCATAATCTCATGACGGCCACAGTTCAACAGCTACTAATCATCAACTAAAGCAAGAACAAACATAAAATTATTTGAAAAAGGAACTCAATTTCCGATAAAAATTACATCTTTTTTTTCTTCGCCCCCAAATTCCAACAAAACCCTAGCTCAAATTCCCTACTCAGACTAGTTTTCAGTACACATACAGTTGAATTGAGCAGGCTCAGAAGGCGACGCGGAACTGCGGCGCGTCGGGGGCACTGGCGGGGAGGATCTCCCAACGGCAGGGCTCGAGGTCGTCGGAGACGGGGCAGTAGCCGACGAGCGTGACCTTGTCGGCGGAGGCAAAGACGGAGCCGAACTCGAAGACGGTGATGTTCGCCGGCGGCGGCCGAGGGACCTCCACCGCGCCGTTCATGCCGGGGACCTCGGCGGCCGGCTTAGGGCTGGGGCTAGGGCTGGGAGAGGGCTTGGAGTTCTCCGATTGGGACTGCTTGTCGCTGCCTTTCCACCAAGATAGAATGCCCATGGTTGGTTGTCTTGCTCACCGCTTGCGGCCAATATTAGGGTGTGAGGGAAACAAATGGTTTGGTCTTTGGTTCAAGAAGTTTCTCAAAGACTCCAAACTTACATTTTCACTTTTTAATAATTGAAATATGAGATGATATGACCCGTGTTAATATACTGCTGATATGGATCAAGATCTACCGTCTTATTAATTACTCCCTATTTATAATTCTACATGATTAATAGAATTTTCCACACGTTAATATGAATATTTGTTGAAAATTTGTATTATATATATTATATATATTTTTTGAATTTGAAGAATATGGATTTGAATTATACATTTTTAAATAAAATTATGTATGATATTTTTACTAAATTATACCTGTAATACTATATATATATATTTGTTGAAAGTCTTATTATCCGATTATGCTTATCAATGAGGAACGTTTCATCTTTATTTTAACAATGGAACGTGTTAAAGACAAAAAATTTATAAAGGCATGAACATGTTTGCTTTGTTTTTTTTTTTTTCCTAATAAAAATGGAAAATATAAGATGAGATGATTGTCCATAACATATCTCTAATATATAATTCTACGTAATTAATTGAATTTCTCACATAATAATATGAATATTTATTGAAAGTCTTATTATTCAATTCTATTTATCAATAAAGAATGTTTCCTCTTATTTTAACAATCGAATATGCTAACGAGAAAAGTTTTATAAGGGTATGATCTTAACACTATTAGGATTAACTCAGTGTAATGTTATTTTTTAAACATTTTATAATAACTATAACTCTACGTGTTTAATATAATTTTTTAATAGGATTTTTGAGATGCTGATATGAATGTTTATTGAAAATCCTATTATCAAGTCCTACTTATTAATGATGGGGTGCCATTTGAGTCTTGTCAAATGGGCTAATGCTGAAAATATTTAAAAGCATGGTCTCAAATACTTTAAATCAAGTATTAGACTAAAATCATTCTAAAAAGAAAATACTATATTAAGTTGAAAACTTTAGAAGTGTATGTATCGTTTTCATATTGTTTTGAAAGTGAAACCACATATTTTTTGAGGTACGAAAATAACAACTTTTCTAAGTGTTAAAAAAATAATAATAATGAATTTTGTTAAATAAATAGAAAATGCCGTTAATTTTATTTTCTAATTTTCTGTTTTCATTGTCTAAGACTGTTAACTTAACACAATTTTTCAAAAAAGATATTCAAATACAATATCATTTTTTTAATACTCGAATCAATCTGTATTAAAACACAACCATACACAATATTAAAAATTCATCTCCACATCATTTCTTAAAACAAAACAAAAAAGTCATTACTATTTTAATATCAAAAACAAACTTATTTTGAAAACGTTTCCAAAACTGATGTTTATGGACATGTTTGAGGTAACTTTTTCAGACAGAGTTTTACCCGTTTAATTCAAAACTCTCAATTTTACGTCTTAGTTTATTCCTATTTTATTTTCAAAAAATTCAAATTTTAAAAATATATAATTTTCACATTTTAAATTTAAATAAGATGATTTTTATGTCAAAATACTAATAATGACAATTTTAAATATTTTTTCTAAAAAAATTTTAAAATTTTATATTATTTTGTATATTACAATTCATATTTAAAAGTCTTTTTCCAACCCCAAATTTACATTTCTAACTCATCTTTCAAAATTCTGTTTTCAAAAAGGGAGAGGCTGTGGTAGAGCCTCTCCCCACGACTCTATCGGTAGAGTCAATTTTTTAACCGTTCGATTTAAATCGAACGGTTGACATATCATGGATGTATTATATTATCATACACCTTACTTCATTTAAATTTTTTCATCTAAAATCTTCTCCATCGTCGGCGCCGGACGCCGGCGACCCACCCCGACGCCGGCGACTCACCCCAACTCCGGCGACCCACCCCAGCCCCCCCACCGCCGGCGACCCCATCCCCCTCTCTCTTCCCCTTTCTCTCCTGCGGCCGCCCACCCCCGACCCCCCCACCGCCGGCCCCAGCCCCGGCCGCCCCCACCCAGCCCCGGCCGCCGGCGACCCCACCCCTCTCTCTCTCTTCCCCTTTCTCTCTCTTCTCTTCTCTCTCTTCTCTTCCCCTTTCTCTCTCTTCTCCCGCGACCCCCCACCCCGGCCCCAGCTCCCGCCGCCCCCCACCCCCGATCCCCCCACCCAGCCCCGGTCCCCGGTAACCCCCCTAGCCCGCCCCAGCCACCCCGGCGAAACGGGAAGAGAGAGAGAAGAGAAGAGAGAGGGGGGGTGGGGGCCGGGGCTGGGGCTGGGGCCGGTGGTGGGGGGGGCCGGGTCTGGGTGGGGTTTGGCCGGGGCTGGGGTGTCGCGGGAGAAGAGAGAGAAAGGGGAAGAGAGAGAGAGAAGAAAAGAGAGAGAAAGGGGAAGAGAGAGAGAGAGAAGAAAAGAGAGAGAAAGGGGAAGAGAGAGAGAGGGGTGGGGTCGCCGGCGGCCGGGGCTGGGTGGGGGGCGGCCGGGCTGGGGCCGGCGGTGGGGGGGGTCGGGGGTGGGCTGCCGCAGGAGAGAGGAGAAGAGAGAGAAAGGGGAAGAGAGAGAGAAGAGAAGAGAGAGAAAGGGGAAGAGAGAGAAAATACCGGTCGCCGGAGGTGGGTCGCCGGCGTCCGGGGTGGGTCACCGGGGTCCTTCGCCGGCGGCGAGAAGATCGCCGGCGCCGGGAAAGACTTTGGGTGGGAAGGATTATGTGACGTAAGGTGCACGATAAATATGATACACCATCAATATTTTAACCGTCCGATTAAATATCAACGGTCTAAAAAAAGACTTTACCGGTAGAGACCATACAAAGGTCTCTACCACATACTTTTCCTTTCAAAAATGCCTTCAAACGGGCCCAAAGTGACACACTTGTCACGATAAGCGAAGTGCTCAAGCCTCAAGTAAAGCTTTTCTGAAGTGCTCAAGTTAGGTCCCCCAGACTTCCCAATATTTACAGAAATGCCCCTGGCAAAAAAAAAAAAAAATCTCCGGGTCTGGCCTCAGTTGTCGCTCTCAGTTATCTCAGAGTCTCTCTTGGTAGCGCTCAGCTCTCTCCAACACAACCAACCAAGCAACCAACCAACCACCGGACATGGAGGAAGCGCAGCGATCGCTTCTCCTGAGTTCCGCCGCCCGCTTCCCGCCGCCGGAGGGCGCCAGGCTGTCGTACGGCACCGCCGGCTTCAGAGCTGACGCGTCGCTCCTCCGATCGACTGTGTTCCGCGCCGGGATCTTGGCGGCACTAAGGGCTCTCAAGACCCGATCGGTGATCGGCCTCATGATCACCGCCTCCCACAACAAGGTCTCCGACAATGGCGTCAAGATCTCCGACCCTTCCGGCGAGATGCTCTCCCAGGATTGGGAGCCCTTCGCCGATTCTCTCGCCGCCGCCCCGACGGCCGATCGTCTCCTCGAGGTGGTTGCCGAGTTCGCCGGATTGCAGAGGATCGAGTTCGATGGAGGTAAAGTCGAGGTTCTTGTCGGAAGAGATACGAGGCCCAGTGGTCCATCTCTCCTCGAGGCTGCTAAACTTGTATGGTTTCTTTTCTTCCTCCGCAACGATCTGGCTAAGCTTCTTGTGGAATATTTGATTCTGAAATGCAAAATCAGAAATTTACTAAGCAATTAACAAAATTTGTGTCTCCGCTGAAAAATTTACAAAAACTTTTTTGACGTTTCTTTTCTTTTTCGGTTTTTATGAACCAAATTCCAGAAAACATTATGTTACTGAGCAAAATTATTATGATTTTTTTAATTTCTTCCTTAACAATCTAGCTTTGAGTAGGCAATTTTCTTGCTTGTCAGTTGATTATATTATATGTAAGAGTGAAAAGTTCTTTAACTTTACTGTGTATTGAACTTGTAACTTTTGCAAACGGCAAAAAAATAAATAAAATAATGTAAATGAGCAAAGTCTAATGTATGTGTGTGGGTATATATATTTAGGAGTTTGATGTTTTTTTATCGTAAAATTTGTTGAAGGGAATTGGGTCCATTATTGGAGCTGTTGCTGTTGATGTGGGGATTTTGACCACGCCACAGTTGCATTGGATGGTTCGTGCTAGTAATCGTAGCACGCAAGCATCGGAATTTGATTACTTGGAACAGCTTTCGAGGTCGTTCAGGTTGGTGAGTTGGTTAGTTTTCTGCAGAGACAGAATATAGGTGTGTGATTATTGAATATGGATGAGATTTAAGGGAAATTTTTGTGGTTTGGTTTAGGTGCTTGATGGATTTGATTCCTGGTGGATCCGAAAGCAATAAGGGGAATGACAAGGTGGTCGTTGATGGGGCTAATGGTGTTGGGGGTGAGAAGCTTCTAGTGTTGAAGGAAATGTTGAACTTGAAGGATTTGGAAATTGAGGTCTGGAACTCTGGAAGAGAAGGAGGCGTGCTCAACGAAGGTGTTGGTGCTGATTTTGTGCAGAAAGAGAAGGTCGTTCCATCTGGGTTTGGTTTGCAGGATGTTGGGATAAGGTGAGCCATCTTTGCGTTGATAAATAGAGAAGGCATATAGTGTCTAATTTATTTGTTGTGTGCATTTTTGTTCTTATTTACTGCTTTTAAAAAAGTGAAGTTTTGGGCGAGAGCTACTTTCGTTGTTTGAATTGATAATGGGTGATCCTGTTAGATTCTTCATGAATGGTTGTTGCTGCTTAAGCTAGTTTGTTTGTTTATTCATAAAAATGTTAGCAATGATTCAAATATTTACCTTTAATGTCTTGGGTGTACATTCTTAGTAAACTAGGTCAAGCAGTAAATTTATTAAGTCTATCAACAACATATTGTTGACGCACAAATTTTAAACTGAGTGATGGAGTTAACTGCATGAATGGTTCTAGTATTTCAGGTGTGCTAGCTTGGACGGAGATGCTGATCGGCTTGTTTATTTCACTGTGCCATCAAATAGTAATAAGATCGAACTTGTTGATGGGGACAAGATACTATCTCTCTTTGCTGTATTTATCAAGGAGCAGCTAAGCATTCTTAATAAGGAGGCTGGCACTAGTACTGAAGATGGCTATCAGCCTCGTATTGGTATTGTACAGACAGCTTATGCAAATGGAGCATCCACAGATTATCTGAAACAGTTAGGCCTAGAAGTTGTTCTTACTCCAACAGGGGTGAAGTACCTGCACCACAAAGCTACTCAATACGATATTGGGATCTATTTTGAAGCGAACGGTCATGGCACCATACTCTTTTCAGAACCTTTTCTATGTTGGTTGGATGCCAAGAACAGTGAACTCTCTTCTGTTGCTGAAGGTTGTAACTGAAACAGTTCTCATCAACTTTATAAATGCCGGCATGGTAATCTAATACTTATACTTCATGAAGCATTTGGTATATCTTGCAGGTTCAGAGCAGCAAAAGGCTGCTTCGAGATTATTAGCAGTTAGTAAGTTGATCAACCCGGCGGTTGGTGATGCTTTAAGTGGGATGCTCTTAGTGGAGGCTATTTTGCAATACGAGGGATGGTCAATTCATAGATGGAGTCAGCTTTATCATGATCTTCCTAGTAAGCAGCTTAAGGTAGTTACCTTGATTACAATTCGTATATTTTATTTATTATTATTATTATTTTTAACGCCATACTTGGAAGCTGAGTGAGCTGTGTAGTCTTCGGTGAAAATATATAACTTTTGGAGAATCTAAAGTGGAAGCTAATATTTTAACATGGAAATATTTTAATTTTTCTTGGTATGAACTATGTATATGGAGCAAACGCTAGTTGGTTCTCCTTAGTCCTTGTTGCCCTTCCTCTTATTTGCTTTAATGATATATGTTAGTTGTTTAAATTAGGTCACATTTACTTGTTCAAATATATATATATTTTACTTTTTCTATTAATTTTTTTCGATTTTCATATAGCTGTGTGCATGTGTGTATCAGTACTGTCGCAAGTTTGCAGTTTTGAAGAAGTCAGCAAAAAGACAATGTTTTCTTTTTTACTCTTTTTAAGTAATAAACTCTTTGGTGCACAGTCTCGACTGTTCTGTTTATGTCATGTAAGAGCAAGTGTTTTGGATAGCCTTACTCCGTTACCTTGTCTTTCAAATTTTTAACTGAAGTCCTGGTGGCGTCTACACACTAGTAACTGGGAGCTTGTTATCTGTCTAAGAGACATGTCTTCATATATAGAACTGTTGTGGCTACCCACTTATCATACTTTCTTCTCATTTCGTTCTTTGATAGGAATCATAATGATCTCTATTTACTCTAGTTGATTCTTCCTTTGATTTGTTTTAGTTTTATTTTTTTCACTTCCGCTATTATGATAACCTGCTTATCAGATTAGTCTCTCAATTTCAGCTGGTTTTCTTTTGCGCATTTCAAGTCAAGTATAACAATTTTGCTTTCTTTCCATTCGTACTGATGCACCAATGCTTATTATCAGGTCAAGGTAGTAGATAGAACAGCTGTTGTAACAGCAAATGCGGAAACCGAGGTTGTGAAACCACCTGGCATTCAAGAAGCCATCAATGCTGAAACTGGTATGTATGCTGCATATGCGACCTGTTTTTTTTAAAGCTGGCGCACAAAGAATTGTTTATTATTTATAGACCTTCGATTTGGTGGGCGAGCATCTGAGAAAAAGATGATTCAGTAACAACCTTCTCATTGTACAAGAGTAGAGGAACTTTTAAGGACTCTCTCAATTTGACATTAGTAGTATTTTTTTTTTTCCTTGGGGAATTGGACTGAAAATAGCAAAGAATTCTCATGGACTCTTCAATTTTTATTGCAGCTAAATATCCTAAAGGCCGGTGTTTCATACGACCATCAGGGACAGAAGATGTTATACGTGTTTATGCAGAGGCATCGACGCAAGATGCAGCAGATAGCCTTGCAAACTCTGTGGCGCAGCTAGTGGATAAGTTCTTGGGGCATAGCAGCTCCTAAGGTCCGAACTTATTTATCACTAACTGAACTGACAGATTTATCCAGAGAGAGAATCTTCATTGGACTTCCTGAAGTGTCGGATTTAATAATTAATATTGAATATTAACTAGGATGTGTTCAATCGTTCCAAACTATATGTTTTTGTCTGGTTGTGAAAAGTTTGAATCTTTGGACATTTGAGCTAGACTGCTGAATGTCCATTTAAGTATGTACCGGAGTATAGGCATTAGTGAAGTTTGGACAGAGAGAACTGGAAGTTCCAGGTTATGCATTGTCTTCTGGTTTATTATAATTCCAAAGAATTTAAAATAAACTGTCTTTGTTTACATTTTGGGCCTACTTTTCAATATACATGACAACGTGCCAACATTTTCTGTTGATTATTGCCGGGTGCATCGTCTATCATTTTGGTGACTGGTGTGAAACCTTTGAGCGTCTCTCGCGACGGGTTTCTTGCCTATTTTTAAAAGGGGCTTTGTTGACACGGTAATTCTTTACTACCGAGAACTGAGAGCTATGCCCACTTTCAGAGAAAATTGCACATCTTATACGTCTGTTCTCTCTCTCTACCCGTTCAACTTGTGTCCCCAACCTAAAGAAAATTAGGACAACAGAAAAAATTACCAAGTGTGAAGTTCTCAAGATCATGATGTCTTTTCATTGGGACAGTAGTGTGAAATTCCCAAGGTCCTGATGTCTTTTTTATTGGGATGATAATTAGGCTACACAATTCAACAGCTTCCATGTATCATAAAGCACTACTTTTTACATGCTTATGATGTTTTCTTTCTCATAGAGTCGAACTACTCTTTTTCTCCCCCTCCTTTTGAGCATTCCGATGCAGTTTCTCAAATATTTGTGTGATTTTAAAATTTTCTAGGAAGTAATAAAAATGTTGAAATGAAGTTTATCCTGTCTTATTATAACTTTCATGTAAGTTTTAAAATCTATTCAAATATATTATTTAAGTCATATTTTGCATTACAACAGACTCGAATACTCAGTCAAGAAATTTGGAGGGCAGCACAATGTGCGTGTAACTTTAAACCGAATCTCTGTTATACATTAGAAATCAACCGTAAAATTCAAAAGATGTAAAGCGTTCTTTGGTAACTTCCAGAACAAGTAAACCAATATCAAAAATTTTCCAAAGAAAATTACCTCCCGAATAAATAAAAAAATGATCTTTTTCCCCTCATCTAACTCTCCGGCGCCACCGCAGCTGCCGATTTCGAGCTCCGAAAATCCCTCTTCAAGTCCGCAACTCTCTTCACACAAGCTGCCTTCGACTTCCCCGGCACGGCAGCCGCGATCTTCTCCCACCGCATCGGAGCGTCCTTCGGGAATGCCTTCAGGGCGTTCAGAAGAGCAATATCCTCTCCGGAGCTCCAAACGACACCAGCATTGTTGTCCAACTCCGGTCCTTGATTCTCTTCGGCAATCCTTTTGTCCACCGGCTTCCTCTTCTTCAGAAACTCCGAATACGAATCGGCGTCACTCAATTTCCTCTCCCCCAATTCCTTCGCCTTCCTGATCACGCTCTCCACCTTATGCCGCCCCCGGAACGCCTCCGCGATCGCCTCCCACCGCCGCGGCTTCCCGACCGGATTCTTCGCCAGTTGCTTCTTCAGAACCTCGATCTCCTCTTCGTTCCACTCCTTCTCCTCCCACTGCTCTTCGTCCTTCTTCGATTCTCTCGCGGTGGAAGTCGCTAGGGTTTCCGCTTCCTCCGCCTCCGCCTCCGCCGACGGATTTGTCGGGAAATCCTCCGATCGGCTGGGCTTCGGTCTCTTCTGAGGGGCTCTCTTCTTGGATTCGTCGTCGGATTGGGACGATTCGTCGGGGAATTCGACGATCCGGCCGCGGCCGACGCGGATGTCGCCGCCAGTGAGAGAGATCGGGGCGAAAGGGCCTAGGAGGAGGGAGAGGGAGAGCCAGAGGAGGAGGGATTTCGAGGGCTCGGATTGGAGGACGAAGAGAGAGAGAATGAGGAGGAGGGAAGAGAGAGAGATGGTGACGAAGAGGAAGGGCTTGGAGGCGGCGTGGGAAATGGTTTGTGGGTCCGTGGTCGGGGAGGAAGTTGGGGGCGGTGGTCGGGACTGGAAAAGGAATCTGGGCCTGGTGTCGTCGTCCAAGAACTCCATTTTTTCCGGCGACGGATCTCGGTGCCGGAGAGTTGATTAAAAGCCGGTTTTGGTTTTTGTTTTGGTTTTGGCTTTGCTTTGGACGGTTGACTTTTTTATTTCTCAAGTGTAGAATTGAAAACACGTTCTGACTACACGGGGAGAGAGAGAGAGAGAGAGAGAGGATGCTGTCTCTTTTTCGGTCGTTTCCAATTTTTTATGTTGTCGTTTTCAATTTTTTATTTGGGAAATCTAATGTTTTAACAAAAATATATGGTATATTTGTTTGATAAAATAACAATTCCAAAATATATTTGTTTGATACACTATAAATTCCTTTTCTTAAAACTAGTTTGTATACACGTGTTAGATACATATTATAATAATTAATATTATAATTAATAATACAGATTTTATAATTGATATAAAAAATATCAAATATTTTTAATTTAACATATATGTACGGATCTAAAATTAAAAAAATAAATATATACTATTTTTTTAGTGAGTTTTTTTGAAAATAATAGTTCTACGTACATCATAATTTTGCCGTGGAATTCACCAAAAAAAAAAAAAAAAAAGGAATTTGCTGCATAAAAGCGAAACAATAACTACGATATTTTTATTAAAAAAAATTAATTTCCTTCAATTCTCCATACACACACATGTTTTAAGGTTTTTTCTGTGTTTATTTGCATGAGAGAATAATATCAAATAAAAATATTTGTGTTAGTGAATTTTTGTCATAGAGAGAGAAACACGTGTTTATATATATATATATAATGAGAGATTAATGCGTATCGATTCCTTGATCTAGGGATTGCACGGAGAAGTCTAATTACTTATAAATATACGAATTTCACAAGCAAAAATATAATTTCCCATAGTTGTTCTAAATGATTGAAAACTGAACAAACATGAACATACTTTTACGTGTTATTTAAATATTAAATAGTTACTTTGAACAGTTGCAACCGAAAAATGAATAGATTGTATTCGATTAAAACCTTTTATAAAATAGAGTTATTTTGAATAGTTACAATCAAAAGATAAATATACTATAAATGATTAAAACCTTTCATGAAATAGACTCATTTTAGTGAGAAGTTACAATAATAAAAAATAATACGGTATATATAATATACAACATTTTAATTGAAAACTTGCAACCATTTAAACTATTTTTCTAAAAAGAAAAAAAAGAAAAAGCATTGTGGTGTTTGCAATAAACTGTTTTAAAGAAAGGAAAAAAATTGAAAAATCATGAACACGCACCTGCTCGCAAGAAGATGATTTGACATTGTGTCTTACATGAGTCAACCACTTTGTCTAACATCTATAACTTGCAAATGATTTTTAAAAAGGAGACTTTTAGAAAGAATTAGACCATGAAAAAAAAAACCATTTTGGACAACCTAGAATAAGTAGTACATCTCTCAATTTGCTCTTTTGGTATTGTTTGGATGTGCATATACGTGCTTGGGGAGGTAAAAAAGAGAGAGAGGCAAAAAAACATGATATTGGAAAATAGACAAAAGGAGAAACCATTATTGGAAAAAAAAAAAGTTCAAAGGAGAAAATTACACAAGCGGTGTATGCAAGAGGCTTATATAAGCCCCTCTAGGAATATATAATAATAATTTGCAGACACATGCTGGGTGGAAAATAAAAAGAGAAAGAGAGAGAGAAAAAAAAAAAGATATTGGAAGAGAGAGAAAAAAAAGAAATCATTATTTAAAAAAAAAAACTAAAAAGGGGACTTTTAGAAATAAATTCACCTACACTCTCGATTAGAAAAATAATAAGAAAATTTTTTTTGGTAACAAACTTCAGAAAGGAAATTAATAAACATAAATGGCAAATGGAACAGAGATTAGAAAACGATAACACATGGAATATAAAGTTACGACAATAATATGAAACTATTTTGGATGACCTAAAAATGAACAGTCTAAGATGAATTTGTTCTTTTAACAAAAACAAAAACGCATAGCTCATCATTTATCTATATAAGAATCTAAACAATCAAAACAAATATAATTTAACTCTAAAAAAATGATAAACTAGATACATATAATAATGTATTAAATTAAAATTTAAAATATGTAAAATTCTTTATAATTTATATAAATATAGTTCGTGTCTGATTCATCAATTAAAATTCCAAAATTTCAAGTCATTTTTATTTTTCTTTTAAAGTCAATAAGTTTTTTTTAAGAATTTTTGAAAAATCAAACAATTTTAATCTAAATATTTCCAGCATGCTTAATAAATATATCTGACTTTATATACTAAAATGTAACTTCTAGGAAATCTAATGCTCATCTCCACTATAGGTGCTGTCTTTTTTTTTTTTTTTTAATTAAATCGCTTCAAAGTTTTGCTGTAATTTTAATGATTTTGTCGTTTTTAGAATATTATCGTTGTTTTCTTCCCACCCGTTTTATTTTGTCTTATTGTCCTTTTCGAAGTATCATCGTTTTACGAATTTGTGTCGTTTTCCAAGATGTGTCGTCGAAGATCCGTTGTCATTTCTATGTAGTCCTCCAAATTCTTGATTGTTGTTGACTCGTTTCCATGTTGTTTGTCCTTCCAATTTTTGTGTCGTTTTTAGTGGTGAAAACTGAAAAGAATGGTGTAGATTTTCTTAAACGACAACATTTCCCTTAAAGAAGACGGTTGATGAGCTTCTCTTTCCCCAGAATCTTCTCTTTCAGTTTCACTCGAACCTCGTACAAACTGCGATGTCGTAACTTAAACGTCTGTTACTATGAAACCCAGAATGCAAATTCCCGAGCCCATTCCTCTAGGCTCACTTTCGACGATTCCCAGCTTCTCGACTGTCTTGTTCGACGAAGACTTGACGATGCACGCAAACTGCTCGACAAAATGTCCGACAGAGCCGGTCGCAGCCGTGTGGTTCATTGGACTTCACTTCTCACGAAATACTCGAAGTGCGGTCGGACTAACGATGCTCGGACGCTGTTTGATATCATGCCCGAGAGAAACATTGTTACCTACAATGCCATGCTGTCCGGGTATGTGCAGGCTGGGATGTTGTCTGAGGCTTTTCGGTTCTTTGAGGAGATGCCGGAGAAGAACGTCATCTCGTGGACGTCGATGCTTTGGGGATTCGCAGATGTAGGGAGGATTGATGAGGCTGTGGGGTTGTTTGATGCAATGCCTGAGAGGAGCGTTGTCTCTTGGAATTCGATGGTTTCGGGGTTGATTAAGAATGGGGATTTAGAGGGAGCGAGGATAGTTTTTGACCGGATGCCGACGAGGAATGTAGTTTCGTGGAATGCGATGATTGCAGGGTACACTGAGAGTTCTAGAATGGAAGAAGCAAGAGTTTTGTTTGATGAGATGCAAGATAGGAATGTTGTTACCTGGACTAGCATGATATCGGGTTACTGTAGGTCTGGTTATGTGGATGAGGGGTATTCTTTGTTTCGAATAATGCCTGAAAGGAATGTTGTGTCGTGGACGGCGATGATTGGTGGGTTCGCTTGGAATGGCTTCCATGAAGAAGCCCTATTGCTTTTTCTTGACTGGAAGGAGAGCTTTGACATGAACCCGAATATAGAGACTTTTATATCACTTGCTTATGCTTGTGCTGGTGTGGGCTTGTCTTCTCTTGGTAAGCAATTACATGCTCGGGTAATTGTAACTGGTTGGGATAAGGATGATTATGATGGCAGGTTAGGTAAGAGCCTAATTTACATGTATTCTGCATTTGGTAACATGAATTTTGCGCAATTCATTTTTCACAGGATTTCGAAGGACATTTCTGTTCAATCTTGTAATCATTTGATTAATGGTTATATTCAGATTGGACAACTAGAAAGGGCTCAGAGTTTGTTTGACAAGGCACCCATTCGAGATAAGGTCTCCTGGACGTCTATGATTGGTGGGTATTTTAGTATCAGAGAAGTGTCCAAGGCTTTTCATCTATTTTGGAACATGCCGGAGAAAGATGCAGTGGCATGGACAACAATGATTTCAGGCCTTGTGCACAATGAGCTTTTCACGGAAGCTACCAATACATTTTCAGAAATGCGGGCTCAGGGTGTTTCACCATTAGGTTCAACATATTGTATTCTTCTTGGAGCCATGGGTGCAATTGCAAATCTTGATCCTGGACGGCAGTTTCATTGCCTGGTGATAAAAACACAGCACATGTTTGATTTGATTATTGACAATTCACTGATCTCCATGTATGCCAAATGCGGGGACATAAATGCTGCCTATTGCATTTTCTCAAATATGGTTTTACGGGATGTAGTTTCTTGGAATTCCATGATCATGGGGTATTCGAACCACGGGCATGCAAAAAACGCCCTAGAGACCTTTGGAGCTATGGTGCGATCTAGAAATCTCCCGAACTCGGTAACCTTTCTGGGCATTCTATCAGCATGTAGCCATGCAGGACTTGTGGGTAGAGGGTGGGAATTTTTCAATTCCATGATCAATGTTTATGCTATTCAACCAGGTCCGGAACATTACATCTGTATGATCGATCTATTGGGCCGAGCAGGGAAAGTAAAGGAGGCATATGAGTTCATCTCGAGGCTACCTTTAGAACCAGGGCAAGCTGTTTGGGGGGCATTGCTTGGAATCTGTGGATTAGGCGAGACAAATGCCGAGATTGCTACACATGCAGCAAAACGGCTACTTGAGCTGGATCCTCTCAACGCACCTGCCCATGTGGTGCTTTGTAACATCTACGCAGCAAATGATCAGCATGGAGAAGAGGAAAAGTTGAGGAAGGAGATGGGACTGAAAGGTGTGAGAAAGGTTCCGGGATGTAGCTGGATAACGCTGACAGGGCGAGTTCATGTGTTTCTCTCAAGAGATAGAGTAGAACCAGAAGTTGATGACATGTTGTTGCTATTGTTCAAGACGGTTAGTAAAACATTAGAACAAGAGATTTTAGAAGTGCAAAGTTATTGATTCTTTTGGATATATGCACAACTTTTTCATAGAATTGCAGCTTCTGTAGTAGTTCATGGCTATTACAAATTATATGGGGTGAAAAAAAAAAAAGGCTATGTTTAGGCAAATCTGAATCTTTCAGGAAAAAAAAAAAAAAAAAACATACAAAATACTTTGGACATTCCTATTTGTACAGATGTCTAAAGGTATAAATGTGCAACAGATCACAATAAATAGTATGCTTTTTTTTTTTTAATAACCTTAAAATGCAGATATAAAAAATATATATATGTTTTTTATAGTAACAAGACTATCCTTGCTGATTTTTAAAATAGTTTTAAGTATTTAAAAAAAGGCTTCACTGTAGTATATTGTCCATAAGATATGCTTATATTTTCAAGATTATACATGCCTGAATATTATCCTTCGTATATAAAAAGGAGAATATATCAAAGAGTAATGGATAATGATGTTTCTGGCGCAGACATATAAAGTAAAAAAAAAAAATTGCATAACATGTATTTCATTAGATAAAATACCTAAAATACTTCATAATAATATTTTAATGTCAAAATGTGGTTGCTTTACAAGCACTCTATTATAACAGTTGGGTTCTGGGCCTGCTCAGATTATTTGGGTATGTCTATCATTTTTTATCAAATTGATTGAGTTAATTAAAAGTACATTATAGGGGTGTAACAATAATTAAGTTCAGTTCAAAGGATGTTCTAATAATACTAACATAAATCAGGGGCGTAAATGTAATTTTGACACTGTAAGTATATTCAGCTCATTCCTTTTTCTTTCACATCCTTCCCGCCAAATCACAGTTCCAAAGTAGACCCAGAAGCAGAAATGCCCGTTCCTCTAAGACCTTCCAAACCCACCTCTCGTTTGTCGTCACTTTCCCTCGAAAAGCTCAGAAAATCAAGGAAAAATCTCTCTAGAACCCCACCAAGACTCTGGACCCAAATTCAAGACCAACCCCACGAAGTCGACGACCGAGGACTCCCCATCTTAAAGCTAAGCCACCCTCTCCTCCGAGCCTTGGACTCTTGCCATGGCCTCAGACAGTTCCACCAGGTTACCGCTCAGCTCTTTGTCTCCGGTCTTTTCCACGATTCTCTCGCCGCGAGCCGGGCCATTAAGAAGCTCTGCTCGTCGTCGGAGACTCTCTCTTATGCCGTTTACGTGTTCGATAAGATTAATGAACCGGACGCTTTTCTTTGCAATGTTGTAATGAGAACCTACGTGAATTTGAATGACCCAATTGGTGCTTTAAGGTTTTATTACGGGAAAATGGTTGGTGAATCTGTTGCTCCTAATCATTTTACGTTTCCGATTTTGGTGAAGGCATGTGCGGGTATTGGGTCCGTAAGAGAAGGGGGGAAGGCTCATTGTAAGGTTGTGAAACTTGGGTTTGCTTCGGATTTGTTTGTTCGGAACTCGTTGATTTATTTGTACTCAGTTTGTGGGAGGGTTGGCGATGCTCGTAAGGTGTTTGATGAATTGCCTGAGCTGGATTTGGTGAGTTGGAATTCGATGATTTATGGGTATGTTAAGAACGGAGAGGTCCGCGTTGCGCGTAGGCTTTTTGAAGTAATGCCTGAAAGAGATGTTTTTAGTTGGAACATCTTGGTTATGGGCCATGCAGAGATGGGAAATATGGAAGCGGCGGAGTTGTTGTTTGAGATTGTGCCGGATAAAGATGTTGTGTCTTGGAACTCTATGGTTGATGGGTATGCAAGGATGGGCAATGTTTCGGAGGCTCGTGAGTTTTTTAATCAGATGCCGATACGGAACATAGTTTCGTGGAATACAATGTTGGCTCTTTATGTGCGAAGTAAGGATTACAGCGAGTGTGTGAGATTGTTTGATAGGATGTTAGAAGCAGGAAAGGTGAAACCAAATGAGGCTACTCTGGTGAGTGTCCTCATCGCATCTGCAAACCTTGGAAGGCTTGACAAGGGAAAGTGGGTTCATTCTTATATTGAATCTAACGGGATTAAGCCCGATGTGTTACTTGAAACCGCTCTCTTGACAATGTACGCAAAATGCGGGGATATGGACATGGCTAGGAGTGTCTTTGATGAGATGTCCGAGAGGAGTGTTGTGTCATGGAATTCAATGATCATGGGGTATGGTATGCACGGGAATGGAGAGAAGGTGCTCGAAATTTTTTTAGAGATGGAAAAAGGAGGCCCTGTGCCAAATGATGCTACTTTTGTTTGCATTTTGTCTGCATGTACGCATTCAGGAATGGTTTTGGAGGGTTGGTGGTACTTTGATCTTATGCAGCGAGTTTACAAAATTGAACCAAAGATTGAACACTATGGTTGCATGGTTGATCTTCTTGCCCGGGCTGGTTTGGTGAAAGATTCTGAAGAACTTATTAAGAAGATGCCAATGGAGGCAGGACCGGCCTTATGGGGATCTTTACTTTCTGCTTGTAGAAACCACTCAAATTCAGATCTTGGGGAGATTGTGGCCAAGCGGCTAATTGAGTTGGAACCGATGGATATTGGACCTTATATAATGTTATCGAATATATATGCATCAGAAGGGAAATGGGATGATGTTGAACGTGTAAGGAAGATGATCAAAGCAAATGGATTAACAAAAGAAGAAGGGAGAAGCACAGTTCACCTTGGAGAATTCAGATCCGAATTTCGTATCGATAACGGTTCGCTTCATAGGAGAAGCATGGTGTACTCTATGTTGGGGGAAATAGGTTCTCAGATGAAGTTATCTTCTTTGGAAGAGAGTTAGAATACTTAAATCAAAACTAGTATTGGAGCATCATTGTATGCTTGCATGAAGGATTTCTGTGGTCGGATTACACTGAAGAGAAGATTTCATAGAAAAGGTAGTATAGCTGGTCAAATAAGCTATATGCAGGCCAAGCAACAGGTTTTTAGATGGCCTATCAAGTAAAGTGACAAAAACAAATTCCCAATTCCAGAAAAGAGACAAATCATGGTGATGTACATAAAAACGAGTATCATTATTATTTTCTAGCTCATTTTTGCTAGTGAATTCTTCAAGTATTTAGCGTTGAGAAATTTTGTTGTTACAATTTGAAAGAGGTATTGGGATTGATGGGATGTGGTGCTGAAGCAGATGCTACAATGCATGCTCTTTCTTTTGCAGGGTGAGGGAAGATTAGAGGAGATCACTTTGGTAATTTCTGCCTTCACTTATTTAGATCTGCCTCTAAATCTGACTTTGAGATCACTTGTACTGTGGCTTGATTTCTTTGGTTCAAAAGTAATAGAATTGTTCATCAGAGGCAGGTGCATGCTCTGCGCATATATAGTTGTTGATAATGACAGCCTCGTTCTTCATGAATTCCAGGATTTCGCCCCCCCTGCACTCCTAGTAGGAGCAGGCCTTCTCTCCGGTCTCCTCCAGACTCGAGGATCGATCTGCTAAAATTTTATATGGATGATTCTATCTTCCCGGGTTCTGATCGAGTGGTATAAGTGGCATCATCAGAAACAAATTTGGAGTTGTGATTGTTGTACTTGCCAAGCAGATTTATGGCTCTTTCCCTCCTTTTATAGGTGGGAACTTTATCTGAACAACTACATTGTCGATTTGATTGCAGAAAGATTTCTCTCCTTTCCCAGGAGCGGGTCTTCTCCAGGACATAGTGACTGTTCTTGATAGTTTTCTGGTGCTTCCTGTAACTTTTCCTACTGTTCTGGTAATGATGCAGCTCATAGACTTGCTTTTTTCAGTTCTGTGAATGTCTTTTCTTTTAATAGAAGTGTTCTAAGGCCATTCTCCGTGGAATTGTTGCTCTTATTTGTAATTCTGCCCTTTAATTTTGAATGAAATTCAGCTTTTACCCTTAAAAAAAAAATGATCATAAGTGAACTGATAAGGAAAATTTTATTTTATTGTCGTTTTTGGTGTTTTCAAATTTGTAGTGTGGCGCGGGTTGAGCAGAGATCGGAAACTTACAAGATTTTTGTCGATCTAAATGCACTTAATACACTTTGAAGTGCCACAATGAATTGAGTCTAACACTCTTCATACTAATTCTAAACTAATTCTTGATACTAATCGTAACATCTAACACTGTTGATACTAATTCTTAATATATAGAGGTCACGCACTTTTAGAAATGCCACAATGAACAAAGTTCTAATTTTCTAAAACCACTATTGGAGATATAATAGATACTTGGGGGTGGGTATCCGAATTTTGCATCTTGTAATTGAGTCAGTGTGAAATTACCATTACATTATGTGTGTAATATTTTTCTACGATTACAAAATTTGAAGCTCCGAAGTGTGTGTATATATATATACACACACATACATTTTGAGAATAATATAGGAAATATAATTTGAGCAACAAGAAATTGAATGTGTTTGGTCGGTTTCAAAAAACCAAAATGGAGGGTAACAATAGAGGTCAAAATTGATGATTAAAAGTGATTGTAAGTATGATTTAGTGGTAATATCACACCTAATTATATCTAATATTGAAGAGTTTGAATCACTCCATTTCTAAATTCAAAAATAAATAAAGGACAAATTTCATATTTTCCACTTAATTTTAGACATGGTAACGATTTGCCTCCCAAACTTTAAAATGTAATATTTCTTCTCCCTAAACTTTGAAACGCTAGCAAATTTTACCCCTAAGTTAAAATTTAGATGGAAAATGCCACGTGTCACACATTCCATTCACAAAAACCCGCCAAACTCTCCAGTTCAACAGTACGGGCGGGTTTTTGTTCGCTAGTTTGGGGTCGGTTTAACATGACCCGACCGCCAATAGATCGAGAGAGAGAGAGAGAGACGACAACAAGACAAGCTATCGAATTCTGTCAGTCTCGGAAAGTCGCTGGAAATCAGAAAATCCCCATTCCATTCACTCTCTAAAGAACAGAAATCCCCAATTCATTCTCAAAGTCTCAGATTCCAATTTTCGCAAGCCCCTAAGCTCCAAAATTCCCAAACGCAGCCCTTTTTTTTTTTTTTTTCTGTCGCAGCGCCAACGCCCGCCAGTTCCGCCGCCTCCCTCGTCTCCGGTACAGTCACATATTCCCATTTTTAGTTTTTTTTTAATGAGAATTAGTTTGATTAAATAGTAGTACTTTTGATTGTTCGTTGTTGAATCTAAAGTGCAAAATAACTTTTTTTTTTCTTTTTTGTAAATTTTTTTAGAACTTGAAAAGTGGAGAATGATTTGATAAAGAGTGTATCTTGTTCAATTGGAAAAGTTGTAAGTGATGAATAACGACACATCCTGCTAAATTAATATATATATATATATATATGTATATTTACTTATATATATATATATATACATACACTTCTACACACACACACGCTCATATATACATATATATGTATGTATCCGTCATAATCATTGTTGGGAATACTCAATTGGGTATTTGGTATTTAAAAATTATTTGGCTGGTCATAACACCTTTAGGCAATTACGTCAGTGTTTTGCTCTTAATTTTCTGGTTGAAAGCCTTTGTTGCATAAGTTGGGAAGATATTTTATATGTATTTATTCATGTTTGTACTTATGTATTATTCTGTGATATATTTAATTATGGAGCAGAAAGGTTATTGCTAGTGAGTGAAAATGGCAGCTTCGAGTTCGAAGTCCCTTAAGGATTATTTGAAACGATACGAGACCAATAATGAAGAGGAAAAGAAAAAGAAGAAGAAGAAGAAGCAGAAAGCTAAGCCCGATGCCACGGGTGTTTTGGTTGTGGATGAGGATCCAGTTTGGCAAAAACCAGTAGTTCTTGAAGAAGAAAACGACAATGATTCGGCTGGTAGGTAATCATTTGTTAGGCTGTTTTTTTTTGGGTCAACTGTAGTTGACATTACACGGTTTATTGTTTAATATTGATTCTTGAATCAATTATTCTTCGTAGATGAAGAGAAGCCTCAAGTTAATGAAGATATTGAGGTTAAGCGGATGAGGAGGCTTGAGCAGCTACGGGCCAAGCGTGGGTTAAATGACATATCTGAGGATGGAAGTGGTTGGGTTACACTGTCTCCAAAACATTCGAATATGAATAATTCGAATTCCGATTTGTCTCCTCCTCGTAAAAGGACAGCCAGAAACGATACACTCTCACCAGAACCTGGATTGAAGCGTTCAGGATCTGGAGAAGGTAGCGATTTGTCACCACCACGGCAGAGGGGCAGGCGCCACACTACACCGTCACCTGAACCTGATATGGACTTTTCTTTAGCTCGTAATCGAAGGGTACGATATGACACACCTTCACCTGAACATGGTGGAAAACCTAGAAAGGAAGAGATGGATTTGTCACCCCCTCGACGGGGAAGGGCTCGAAACGACACACTTTCCCCTGAACATAATAGAAAACCTGTCAAGGAAGGTTTGGATTTGTTGCGTCCTCGACGTGGCAGGGCCCGCAATGACACCCCTTCACCTTCACCTAATAGAAAACCTGTTGAGGAAAATCTGGATATGTCACCTCCTCGGCGTGGAAGGGCTCGAAATGACACACCTTCACCTGAACGTTATAGAAGGCCTGTTAAGGAAGATGTTGATTTGTCACTACCACAGCAGCAGCGGAAGCACCACCATACTCCATCTCTGGAACCTGATGTTAAATCCAAGCGCCCTTCTAGGGTTGACAGTGATATTTCTCCTCCTCGCCGGCGTCATCGTGATTCTCCACTTCAAGCTGACTTGCATACTTCACCTGGTTCAGACCTTTCACCCCCAAGGAAAAGTAGAAACGATGGTAAGGGATTTGACTTATTTGTTTTTCGTGTAAATAATCACATAGGAATTGGAATTCAAATAAAACTTATTGCTTCATACGTTTTTTGGTTTCAGATCTTTCTCCACCAAGGAAAAATAGAAAGGAAGCATCTGTTTCAGATACTAAAGAGGAGCAAAAAACCGGTTTAATTTCTGGCCGGGACATCAGTGAAGAGATTGCTAGAACCAAGAAGCAGGATTTGCTAAGGTAAACTTCTTCTTCTTCTTCTTTATTTTATTTTATTTTTTAAAATTTTATTTAACAGACTTTCATCTGCTTATCGGTATGAAGTTCTGTATCTCTTATAAAGGTTATTGTTTTTGAACTACCACTCATTATTAGTTAATGCTGTGAATTATGTTGCCTTATTCTTATCACTTTTTCCCTTATATGCATGTTAACAATGATAGTTTGTCTTTGGAATGATCCCAAATTATTTCTTGAATAAGCTGGAACAAGATGGGGGAATGAGTTCTAGCTCATAAGATATTTATACTGACACTTTGGCATATAAATGTTTGCTACAGTCCTGACATGTGTTTACTGTTGTAGGTTCCAAGAGATGGACCCTTCTATAAGTGGTCGGGGTGCAGAACCTGTATATCGTGATAAGATAAAAGGTCAAGAAAATTTTCTCTTCTCCTATAGTCCTATTTAGTTTGCTCATGCATTTATGCTTTCTCTATGTCTCACTTACCTATGTGCAGGGGAGCGAATTACAAAGGAGGAATATTTGAAATCGCGACAAAAAGTAGAAGAAAAGCCCAAGGTTCATCTTAAAATCTATTGTTATATTTCATCGTTGTTTTCGTTGTTCTCATCAATATGGTGATGCAAGGCTGTCTGCTGCTTGTCTTACTAATTTGCTACCTTTACATGCTGGCCTAAAACCTATCTTGTGACGTCTTTTTCTTTGTCTTTGGTGGTTTGTACAAAGTACAACTTTTTAGATGTTTGTCTTATGTTACATTTGAAACGTAGTTAAGGTTAATTGCACAACCATCTAGATTTCTTCAGATGATCTTGACGTCTGTTGCTAGGTTGGTATTGACCCTTTTCGCTCTTCACTTTATATAGAACTCATGTCAACGCTATTCTTTTAGGATGCAAGTGCTTCTTGACTGAAGGAATAGGGTTAACTGAGCAGTTAATTTAAGGTAGAACACATTGGGAAGTGCTGTGTTAATGGAACTATATCTTGGTTTTAGGTTATGCCGGTTTCTCCTTTTCTTTGCTATAATTTAAAGTTTAACTATCCGAAATAATATTTTTCGGCCCATATTTTTAATTAGCTTTAATGGTTATTATCCTGCATTTGTCAGGAGATTAAATTGGAATGGGGCAAAGGCTTGGCTCAGAAGCGGGAAGCCGAGGCTAGGCTGCAAGAATTAGAACGTGAGAAGGACAAACCATTTGCACGGAGCAGGTAGATTCTATGTATATGAAACACTTTTATATAGTTCTGTAGTTTTCTTATGTTGTAATTGATTTTTATCATCAATGAAAGGATGTTTCTTATTTAAAACAAAAGCATGGAAAACTTTGGTTCTAGTTTATATGCAATATTGTAGATGGTTTTAGTTTGTGGTATTTGCGTACTTGGTTCAAAGTCATGCTAAGTGGCGTTCATATGACACTATTTATGGTCTCGTACTATTAATTGTTCCTTCTTTTTAAGAAACCTTTCCCTTGATCTTCTTGATGGTTTCTAGAAATGGCAATTTTATGTGTCTTGATGTTTGCTAGAAACCGCATTGTATTTTTTATGGTTCTGACTTCTTAAATATCTGGATGCAATTATTCTGCCTAATAATCAAATTCATTTTGCCACAGAAGGTATTTTGCAAAGTTCACAAAAAGTACGGTGTCGGACAGCATATACGATTTATGTTTTATTGGGACTCTCTCTCTCTTTTTTGAATCTTTGTAGGGCGGCATATAGGATTAGAGGCTCCAACTAAATATAGATTCCAACTAATTAGAGGCCTAATGAGCCACAAATTCCCTAATTCACAAAGCATGTCGTACGCCAAAGTGCTTCTTAAGCTTTGACTTTTAGATGTTGCAACGTTCTCATAGTGTCGTCTATTGTTTGCAGAGATGATCCAGAACTTGACGAAATGCTGAAAGACAGAGTAAGATGGGGTGATCCAATGGCACATTTGGTGAAGGTAATTTACGTGACTAAAGCTTATTTAGTGGGTTTGTCATTTTCCCTTTTACTACATTGTTTCAAATGCTTAAAAAAGCTTTCAAACAGTTGATCCACTTATTTTCTGAACTGATGCTGGTCATTTTCACATATTGCAGAGAAAGCAACATGAACCTGTTCTCCCCAACTTGGGTGATAATGAGAAGATGAAGGAATCCGGATTTATTATTCCTCAGGATATCCCAAATCATAGTTGGTCAAAAAGAGGACTAGATGCCGCACCGAATCGATATGGTATAAAACCAGGAAGACACTGGGATGGTGTTGATCGCAGTAATGGTTGGTTCAGTTCCATTATTCTGCAATCAATTGCTCGTACTGCACTCTATGGTCCTATAATGCTATATATAAGGTAGAACAAATTTTGCTAATAACTTTTTTGCCTTGTGTTTTGTAGGATACGAAAAGGAATTATTCAAAAGGATGAACGAGAAACGAGCCACGGAAAGGGAAGCCTATCTTTGGTCCGTCTCTGATATGTGACTTGAAATTACCCGGTATTCTATACATTTTGTACTCTTTTCTCCTGGGAAATTTTCGGAGGCCTTCCTAAACAATCAAGATGTTTGTTAGAGAAATATGCGTGTAAAAGTTTTAAGTATGAATTGTAAAGAGGCATTCACAAAGTGGGATTTTTTGGACCCATAATCTTCGAAAAGTAGGAGCTTGTTTGGAGGCCATGTGATTAGAAAACTAACAAATTTGGAATCTTTTTTTGCTCTCTCTCTCTCTTTTTTAACACGTTGAAAGAGCATCTATTGATATCTATATGTACATGCATATTGATGGATTTGTCTTCAATAAATTAGAGCATATATGAAAAGCACCAAGTTAGAAAAAAATATATATATATATTATAATTAACTTTCTTTTCACTGTTACATGTTTCTGTATCTATATCTACAGTTATTGAAACAATTTACTCAAAGCAGGATGAATTCCACTGTGGTCATGAAAAAAAATTAAAAAAAAAAAAAGAGGAAAATTTATCCTTTAGATTGAAAATCTGAAATCCCAGAATAATTCGTAACTTTTCATGTTTATTGTTTTCTATTTATTATTCAACAATAGAATGATTGCATCCATGGCCTCAATGGCCCTCTTATTGAATCATACTTATTGGCAAATGGAAGGGAAAAAAAAAAAACTAAATTTAAAAAAAGAAGCAAAAAGGAACCCCAGGTACAATTAATAAAGCCAGGGACTTATTGTTTGGTATTATAACCCACAAAAAAAAAAAAAAAAAAAATGTTGCAGATGTTTAGAAGTCGACTTGAACTCGAGTGTCGTAAGTTGTGTTATAGAGAGGAACAACCCAGGACTCGTCTCCGTCAATATCGTCCCTGAAAAGCTATCTTTATTTGCAAAGGTCCACTTGGTGGTGTGGTTGTTGTCCAAACCGCTCCATAGCTCCTATCCAACAGCTTCCACACATATTTATCTGTCTGCAAATCTAATGATTTTTCTTTTAGTTCATCATGATCTGACTGACATGTATCCTTGACAGAAGTGTGTTTTTAAATGTTAGAAGTGATTTAAATTGGTATAGCATCCATTTTCAGTAGTGCGTGTTTTTGAACGTTAGATTTAATTTCCAATTGTATTAGAATGAAAAATATATGCAGAACTAACAGAGCCTGATAAAGATGTAACAGCGGTATAAAACAGTACATGGAATAGCTCACAGAGCTGTACGGCGGTGATATCTCTCTTCCCTTGCTGATGCCAAATGACAAAAGCCAAATAAGGAGGAAAATTGCTGTTCTCGTCTATTTTTATTGCAATGTTCTTGCTGGGATAGCTGCAAGGCACTCTGTTTGTAGACAGAGAAAAAGGAAGAAAGAGAACTGCACAAGTTTTAGTTCCTCCAAAATACGCTGCCGAGTTGAACAGTAAGTTTCGATGGTGAGCTCAGATTTTTATGAGAGAAAGCACTGGGAAAAAAAAAAAAAATTTAAGGATAATGTTTTAAAGAGCCACTTCCGTCTATATTCTATATCGACTACACCAAGGGACAACAATGATGCAGCTGCATCAGTGGTTTGAGCCATCCGACCGAAGGCTCGTCTGCTCATGATAAAATCGGTGCTATCACCCGAGTCTTGGTCCGTTATTACCACTGTTACTCCTTTGTCCGAGCAATAGGCACTGTTGGTGCATCTCACCTAGTGAAACAAGATCAAAGTGGATATCATAATTCCAATTACAAATTTATTGTTGGTGCAACTATTTCTGTATTTTATCCCAAGGATGAAATATTTTGATGTTCTGATCCAAATTCACCTGGTAGCAAGCGCCGCAGCCAACTCCGTCACGATAGAGATCAGACACTGCCGAGACATCTCCACCGTCGATGGTTGCTACAAATGAGCCATAACCGCATCCACTGTCTGCGGTTCAATGAAAAAAGGTTGGCTAGCACGCATGTTTAAAATCAAAATATGCATTTTTTTTTCTTTTCTTTGTTGAACTCTCTTACGATCTGTCCCTTTCTCGTCAGAGTTCGGATAGTAAGCCACTCGAGATTGAATGAAACAGTCACTACATGTAGAAGCTTTAACTTGAGCCTGCTTTAGAAGCAAAATTGCAAAAATGAAAGAACGAGACCTAACAGAGAGTGCCATTTTGTAAAACTAATTTTTAAGCAAATTAGGCAATGAGAAAAATCTGAAGGGCAGGTTGGTATGCATATTAAACTAGCAAAATATTCCAATTTATAGCCAACCAATTAGGCAAATTTCAATTTATCAAAAAAAAAAAAAAGACAAATTTCAAAGTGGTAATTAACTTAAACAACTTTGACTTTGTGCTATCAAATTCATTTTGAATGAGATTTTGTCAATGGAATTCTGTTTTAGAGTAACTTGCTTTTTTTGGAATACTGAGGAAAAACTGATTTCTGCTTTTTCAAAGTAAGCTGCAACATAATGTCCTTCCCTTGTTGAATTCCTTTACTATTTAATTTTCAAAAAGTCATCATCAAACTATACCATGATGTGAACTTTTGCACCTATTCAAGCATGTTTCACCACCGGTCATTTGGTGAAAGTGATAAGGTTGCTCGTTCTTCTAAAAAGGGTCTTGGTTTCGAGTCAGTTCTACCATAATATTGTCTGCCAGAATTATTTGAGTACGTCATCCTTTATCCTTTTAACCATTTAGTACGTATGTATAGTAGAACAGCAGAGTTTCATTTCAAATGAATTACTACTTGTCTGCATTTCATTGGAGTGATTGTACAACATTGTCAGTTGTTATCTCTGCTCACGTCAAAAGCATGAAGTGGATAAGCTTGTATAAGATGGTAAAATTGTATTGTCTATACTTTCTCGCTATTTGACCATGAATCTTGTCTTGCCTAACAGGAGAGAGAGAGAGAGAGAGAGAGAGAGAGAGAGAGAGAGAAACAAACTCAAAGAAGTTGAATTGCTTGATTTGGAATTAGAAGTAGTTAGGTGCTTATTCACTGAGAAAATATTTGTGTTTGGCATCTCTGTTGATTTTCACACCGGTTATCAATCTTTTGGCTGTGATCTTCCTCTTTCGTCTCGAAAGTACAACGGAAGCGCCCCATGCCATGCATCTTACCATTTATCGCTTGTTCAACAAAGACGAAAAACCCAATTTAATTTTCTCATCAATGTCAATGAAATAAAGTGCAGAAGAAAAAGATGCAAAGCACATTTAACAACAGTATGACCATGATATCACCAAGAGCTTGGTGGGATAGTAAGCTCATTCGTCCTTCGTGTATGAAGTCATGCTTTGAGTCGGCATCCATGGTGGTTTATTTTCAGAGATTATTTAGATACGTCACCCTCTATCTTTATAACCCTTTATATATATATATATATATATTTTTTTTTTTTTCTTTTCTTTTCTTTTTTTTTAATAGTGTAGAAAACATCAATGTCAACAGCTAAGTTGATATTTGCACTGCAATTCGTCTTAATTTTTTGCGCTCCAATGTGCAATGCTTTTTCTAATTCTTTATCAACTTTTTGTCCATCATTATTATGCTTTGTTCAAAAGGACGAACGAGAAACAGGCGACGGAAAGGGAAGCCTATATTGGGACCGTAGATGAATTGTAACCTGAATTAACTCGGTTTAGATCTTAGACGGTTACGTTTCATGAAGATTTCAAGCCTTTTTGTACAGTGAAAACAGCGAGTTTTCGGATCCTAGATGACACGGTGATAGAACAACAAATACCCAATTGCAAGAATAGAGACCAAACTATAGCATTGTCAAGATTAACTCCTTAATTTTGAATACTACAACCTGGTTGTATCCAAAGGATAGAATGTAACTTCATCTTCACTGTGGTCATGAAAAATATAATAATAATAAAAAATAAAGAAAGAAAAGAAAATTTATCACTTAGACTTATTGATCGGGACTTGGAAGAATTCGGGACTAAACTAATCAAGAGACTATTATCATTGAATACAGGAATTCAATGGCCCTTATCGAATTGAACCCAATTACAATGACTAAAACCAGGGACTTATTGTAAGCTATAAGCAAAGAAAAAAAAAAATGTTGCAGATGTTTAGAAGTACACTTGAACTCCGGTGTCGTGTGTTTGTCCAGGTTTCCAGTCTTGCGGGATGTTGTTCACAGGAACAACCCAGGACTCATCTCCGTCAACATCATCGCTGAAAAGCATCCTTATTTGCAAAGGTCCGCTTGGGGGTGTGGTGGTTGTCCACACTGCTCCGTAGCTCCTATCCAACAGCTTGCACACAAAGTTCTGTGTCTGCAAATTTAATGATTTTTTTTTTATTTTAGTTCGTTATGATGTCAATGACATGTATCCCTAACGGTAGTGCGCCTTTTTGAATGTTAGCTGTGGTTTAAACTGGCATCTAAGTGAAATTACATATATATATATATATATATATATATAAAACTGACAGAACCTGATAAAAAACTGACCATATTAATATAAAACAAAATGGTGTATTTTTTTCGTACTCAACCGAAGAATTACCTCACAAAGCTGTACGGCGGTGATATCTCTCTTCCCTTGTTGATGCCAAATGACAAAAGCGAAATAGTGAGGGAAGTTGCTGTTCTCGTCGATTTTGATCGTGATGTTCTTGCTGGGGTAGCTGCAAGAAACTCTGTTTGTAGATAGACAAAACGAAGAAAGAGAACTTCAGAAGTTATCGTTCCTCTAAAATACGTTGCCGAGTTTGAACAGTAAATTCAAATTTTTATGTGAGTAGACAGTATAAGAGGCACTTACCGTCTGTATTCTATATCAACTACACCAAAGGACATCAAAGAGGCAGCTGCATCAGTGGTCTGAGCCATCTGACCGAAGGCTCGTCTGCTCATGATAAAATCGGTGCTATGACTCGAGCCTTGGTCCGTTACAACCACTGTCACTCCATTGTCTGAGCAATAGGCACTATTTGTGCATCTCACCTAGTGAAACAAGATCAAAATTAATATTATAAGTCTAAGTACATAAATATTTTCATGTCTCATCAGGGCTGAAACATTTTGAAGTTTTGGATCCAAATTCACCTGGTAGCAAGCGCCGCAGCCAACTCCATCTCGATAGAGATCAGACACTGCCGAGACGTCTCCACCATTGATTGTTGCTCCGAACGAGCCATACCCGCATCTACCGTCTGCAATAAAATGAAAAGGATCGGTTAGCGTGGCATGTTTACTGGTGCAAACACCATGAAAATGTGTTTGATTTTTGTTGAACTCTCTTACGATCTGTTCCTTGCTCATCAGAATTTGGGTAGTAAGCCGCTCGAGATTGAACGAAACAGTCACTACATGCAGAAGCTTTAACTTGAGACTGCATCAGAAGCAGAATTGCAAAAATGAAAAAGAGAGAACTAAAAAAAGGTGCCATTGTAACACAACTAATGAAGCCAAGGCAATGAGAAAATCTCAAGGGCAGGTTTGGTGTATGCATTAAGCTAGCAAAATATTGCAATTTATAGGAAACCAAAAAGGCAAATTTCATATTCTGAAAAAAAATAAAATAAATAAAACTTAGAAAAAAAAAAGGGCAAATTTCAAAGTGGTAATGCTCTTTACCAACTTTGACCTTCTTATGACCTCAAATCCATTTTGAATGAGAATGGAATTCTGTTAGAAGTGTCAACCGGTTGGCAAGTTGCAAGTTTTGGAATACAAATTGTGGAAATACTGTTTTCTAACCTTTCAAATTAAACTGTGACATAATTTCCTTCTCTTATCGAATTTCCTAACATTTATTTAGTTAATAAAATGTCAGTATCAAACTATATTGGTGTGTAAGCTTTTCTAGCTAAACAAGCCAAGTTTCATTTCAGATTAGTTTTCTTTATTATTCTTTATATAGATTGGAAAGAGACAATCTTTTTATTATCTGCATTTTGTTATGAATGGGTTTGTGTAAGATATAGGAAACGCTATGGCCAAAACTACGGTGTGAACTCTTTTTTTTTTTCCTAATCGTACCTTGATGTAATTTGTTACATATTAGATTATAGACAAATTAATCTAAATTATTGATATTTGAGCTACTTTTATTACGTGTGATACAATAACAAATAACATGAATGATCCAGATTCTTATGGTCGTAAGGAGACTCGAAAAAGTTTTCTTATTCAAAAACGGTCTTATATGTATACGTTCATGGTATTTGCCTAACAGGGAAGAGAGAGAGAGAGAGAGAGAGAGAGAAATCAAACTTCTCAAAGAAGTTGAATTTGCTTGATTTGGAAATAAAGGCAGTTAGGTGCTTGGGCACTGAGAAAATCTTATGATTTTCCGGCTGGTTATCAACACATGGGCTGTGATCTTCTTTTTGCTTGGTGGAGGGAAAGTACAAAGGAAGCACCCATGCATGTAACAAAGGAATCATATAGTACATAGATACATATACTTGTATAGATAAGGTTTCATGCCCGTCATTTATAAAACGACACTTATAATATAAGGCTAGTGCATGTAACACCAAGATATACATATTCGTATTATATTTTTTTTCTTTTTTTTGTTACAAATAGCTTCAAATCGTACTATATTACACATAAATAAAAGCATTTAATAGTTACATGTACTTATGAATAGAGAGCTATATTTTTCGGATAAATACGATCAAATGATAGAAGACTATATATATATATATATATATATATTTTTTTTTTTTTGTTATAGATTTTTTTTTATGTTTTACATGCCTTCTCATCCCAAGTCACTTGTTCTCCTATAATAAGAAGTATGTTATTTTAGGTGAAGAAATCGGCTTAATCTGACTTGAACAATTTTTGCAGCCTTGAGGTGCAGAAGTAGAAAAGCTGGGAAAGGGTAAACAACTAACAAGGATTTCGTTGAACCACATCAGCCATGACATGGAAACCATTTTGGATTTGTGGGTCCCTGCCATGCTCTTGATTTCTACTAATTTGATTGGTCAAATTATGGTAAATATCTACTTGAGTTTTTTTTTTTTTTTGGGCCCTTTTTTTTGGCTTTTTTTTTTTTTTTATCCTAATGCATGTCAAGTCCAAATCTCAATCATTTAAATAAACTGGAAAACGATCTCCTGTATTCAAAATTTCTCAGCTTTTATCATGTGACAGCTAGTATTTTCTCTAATGGGTCAAAACGTTTTTTTTTTTAATCGTCCAAAAAAATTGAGATAAATTATAGATTTTGGAAATTTAAATTGTGTTATAAACTTGTAATTGTTCTAAAAAAATTAAGATAAAAAGAGGGCTAGCTAGGGATGGCAACGGGGTGGGACGGGGTCGGAGAATGCTTTCGCGTCCCCATCCCGGCCACCAAAATCATTCCCATCCCTGTCTCCATCCTCGCTTAAATAGAAGCGGGGTCGGGGATGAGAATTCCCCATCAGAGGGGCTTATAAACAAACTAACATATAAATATATATAAATAAAATATTAAAAAATAAAACTATTAAAAGTCTTATCAAAATGTTACAAACTCTTAAAACTAAACCTTTATAAAACACTTAAATTAAAAAAAAAACTTGAAACCATAAAAAATAAATATAAAATTATCATTTTTTGTCTATTCCTCATAGTTTTAATATTCATTTCATGGATGTATACAATTTCAAAAATAATTTTCATAGTATATTATATACTTAAAAATATATATGAAAGCACGCATATATATACATATATATATCTATTTCCTGTCCCCGCCCTGCTAAGCTTCGGGGATAAGATTTTATCCTTATTCTCGTCCCCATCTCCGAACTTTGTCCTCCATTCCCGCTCAATTCAGGGCGGATCCCCGGGGGGCCGTCTCCGCAGGGAATATTGTCATCCCTAGGGCAAGCTGCATTGACAAAGGCTGCAAGGCACTTTGTATTGGCAGTTACTTTCGGACATAAAAATGCACGGTGCAAGTTGCAACATTTGTTACATCACAAGGATGGGATGCTCACGAATAATCCCAAGCAAGTTGTGTCACATTGGGTAGATAAGTTTAGCTAGATTTTCATAAACTAATTGCATGACTGTTTTGTTTCACTTCAAATCAATCCACCAGATTGGATTGGATTAGCAGGGTTTTGAATCTTTATTGGATTGAAATGCCCAATCCGAAGGTTTTGGACCTTTGGAACGATGATCGTACACGTCCGTTAGAGTAATCTTAGTCGTTAGATTTGTTTGTATTGTGGACAGACGACGAAGATGAAGTATTGGCAACGCAGGGGTGGACACAAATCATCTATCTACTCTCTATATCTCTTCTGTCCTTTCACTTATATTTGGTCACATCATTTGTTGATGCTCGAAATGATTCCGGCAACAACATCCAATGTGGTCGGGTAGTCCGATGGAAACTCGTCAGTCACTCCGCCGTAGGTTACCTACAAAACGGAAGCACCTAGGAATGAGGGGGACACCGGTGTGGTGTCTGCCGTGGGCACTCCGATGCTTAAGTCAGTAGGAAATCTGATGAGCAAGAGGAGAGGCAGAGCTTTGACAAGACAAGGATGACCATACCTGAATTTGGAGGTTCTTTCTCTATTTATAAGTGCTTCCCACAGGTCCAGGTGCTCGGGGAGACCCGGCCGGGTCGGCTACCTAGAATACCCGTCGGGCAAGTAGGCTTGCAGGTGCTATTGGTCCAATGGATCGAAGCCACGTGTCCCTAAATCCCAACACAATGGGTAGTTGGGTTTCTCAGGCGTCACCAGCAGGGAGGTTACAGTGCCCGTCAGGGTAGGTGGCTGCAGGTTGTGATTTGATGTCTGACAGGAGTAGGTGAGCGGCGTCAGCAGTCAATAAAGCAAGGGTGTGACCGGTGTCACATCCCCAGTCCCTGACGGAGCCTGGCCTGGGGATCAGAGCCGAGACACATATCAGTGCCGACCAGTGTACTCGGCGAGTCGGCGATTCGAGCACTCGGCTATGCGAGTGCCCTGGTATGCTCGGCGTGTGACGTTCCTAGAACGCTGCAGACCGAGCAGACCCACATGACTTTGATCGAAGGTGCCGTCCAACCAGTCGGTGTCACAGACCGGCAGATACTGGCGTTAAACTACCGGCGCGTTCGCCCGAAGTGATCGGAGCTGGTCGGATCATCAACATCATTTAAAGCCAAAAGCTGCTAACAAACGAAAGTTACAAACAACTTCTTCAATAATTAAAAGCCAGGGACCATTTAGTAAAATTACTTTGTACCATCAACCAAAAAACAAAGCAGACTCTCTCAACAAAATATATATATATATATATATAAATAAAGAAAAGAAAGAAAAATTTTGGTAAAGTTGTAAGACTTATGTGCGTACTGTTTCTTTGAGTTCAACATTTTGAAACTTTAAACCTAATTGAGGGGAAAAAAAAAAAAAAAAAAGCAAACACACACCCGGATTCTTCTTTTCTTTTGAATATTTCCGTCTCTTGAACTTTACTGTATTATTATTAAAAAAATAATAAATTACTATAATGATCCCTGAACTTTAAATGATGGTGTCGATTGATCCTCGAACTTTTTTTTTTCTTTCTCTTATTGATTGGTCCTTGAATTCTTAAAAAAAGGTGCAAAATGGGGCAAAACCCTAACAACCATTTGAAAAAAGACGGATTTGTACCACGTGAATTGCACAAGGATTTATTAAGTAAAATAATCAACACAGAGGACGTAGTGAACCTAACCAGGGGAAGGTAATGACGAGCTGGTTGAATGGAATTTTTAATATAATTTATTAACGATATATTTAGTGAATAACTCGGTGGTTAAATGAAATTATTATTGTATAATTAAAGACATGTTATAACAAAGAAAATTTAAGACATATGTGGAGTCACAATCGTCTGCATCAACATCAAACACTAAAGAATCAAGTGTACAGAACCAAAGTTTCAACATGGTCAGAAATCCAATCGTAGTACGCAACAAAGAAATAGCAAATAGACCACAAGTACGTATGGGACTCTGCTACCACCTCTTCGGTTGAACGACAACGGCGGAAGTGCAAGTGCAAGGCTTGTCACGGCCATGGACACAACAGAGCCACTTTGCCCTCTAAACAAGAATAGGCCGAACGCAGGCATCGGTCTTTCACGAGAAATAACAACCCCTCTAATCCATACATGTCCCCAGCCATGCTCAGAAGATTTCATTCCCTAATTAGACTAGTAGCCATTAGTAGAATTCAACAAAATATATAAAACACCCACAAGAGTGGACGAGTTAATAAGAGTGGATGCCTTTGTTATGTTTCCCACTCTTGTTAGGCTTTTTCTCTTCGTCCATCCGGGTTCAATTCCCATTGCCACCCCTTAGGTCTCGCTCCAACTTTGACTGTTGAAGTATGATTTGGTGATGACAGAATAGACCCCGGATGGCCGATTGAGAGAAATTAGTATAAAAAATATGTCTCCTTACCGTACCTAGGGAAATGGGTTCCTACCTGTGAGGCTGAAATCTTAGAAATGATGGGGTCACCCTCAAATCCTTTCATTCAAAAAAATAATTTTTGAAACAAAAATCGTTAAGAAATAACATTAAACGTGAATTGACACCCACATAGATGGATAGGTTGGCAAAGGTGGGTGCGTTTGCTAGGCTTCTCCCTTTCATTCATCCGGGTTCAATTTCCATTGCCTCCCCGTAGGCCTCGCTCCAGCTTTTGCTGTTGAAGCATAATTTAGTGATAGTAGGGTAGACCCTAGATGATCGACTGAGAGAAACTAGTATAAATAATCTGTCTCCCTGCCTAACAAAGGAAAAGTAATTCCTGCTCGTGGTGCTGAAATCCTAAAAATAATAAGACCACTCCCAGATCCTTTTATTCACAATAAAAAAAAAAACATTAAACGTATTCGTGGCTATATTACTCAAACAACATAACACATACAAATTTACTTAAATATAGGGACATTACTGGGCTTGATAGCAAATTGATTATAGAGGTGTCCTTGTCCCTATATTAGAGGTCTATTGGCACCGAATCTATTATAACTTCAACCAATTAGCCACTCCTTTAATATTGCATATTATAAACTCTATTAGATGCTGTGAGTTTTAAAATTCAAATAGAGTTATTAATATTGGGCTCGTAAAGAAGTCCATTATGGAGTTGTTATTGTCCAAGGATTTGCGGTCCAATTTTAAGAATTCTATGATAACTTCAAGCAATTACGGATCCCTTAATTTTCCGTATTCTAAATTCATCAATTTTGATTTTTCTTTTTGTTTCTTCATTCATAATTTGCTATACATCAACAAATAATAGATACAGATTAAGGAACATAAACATAGCATTTTAGAAATTATAAAAGAAACTTCTTAAATGACATGTCTAGATTGTTGAAGCTAATTGGGTGATGTAAATACCTTCCTTCAAACATTCTGAATACTCATTTTGATATTGATATTGATATTGATATATTTTCTTATCAAATTTTGCATGCCTACAACCTTATATACAAGTGATATTGCTAAACAAAATACAACAAAAGTCCAACCTCTACAGAAGCATTTTTGCAAGGGTACATATTATTTTCGGTGGTCCTGGATATCCAGAGAGGAAATTATTAAAATTAATCTTCACAAAAATAATTATACACTCTCCACTGATTTTCGTTTTTTTTTTTTTGAATAAAAATGATTTAGGGGAACGTTATTATTTTTAAATTTTTAGTCTCAGAGACAGGAATTCATTTCCCTAAATATAACAGGACGATGAATTATTTATACAAATTTCTCTCAATCAGACATTCAAAATCTATCCAACCATCATCAAACTTAATAATCAAAACTAAAACGAGATCTAAATAAGATAAGGAAAATCGAAGCTAGACAATCTAAAAGAGAAAAACTAGTACAGTTATCCATCGTTACCAATGCATCTTCCCCGTGAGTGTCCACTTATTTTTGTCTTACAACTTAGCTGCTTTCACACAGTAATTTGGAACACTTTTATCAGTACCGGGCCCACAACACAAAATCTGACAAATAGAAAAGAATGGAGAAGACGAGGAGATTAGAGAAGATAATACGTCTCTGTATGTGTCCAGAGACCTTGAGATATTTTAGTCAAGGAGAAAATTGCATACTTTTATTTTGTGTCTTATCAAAACGATAAATTGATATCTTCATCACCCTAAAATTACTTTAAAAATTGGAATTATTGTTTGTTTGAAATAAATTACGATTACGAAAATTTAACATACAGATAATACTTGAGTTTTTATTTTTTATTTTTCCCATTACATAATGCACATTTTCAAATATTTTTCATGTAATTTGGGTAAGTTACTATCAATTTGTGTGTAGTAGGTGAATGAGTTGTTTACAATGTATTGAGTCTTGTTTTCAAATTTCAAGAGCAATTTTTTTTTTTTGAAATATAAGGGGCAATTTTAATGTTTCTAAATTTTAAACTAAATTCAAATAAATAGATATAAAGTAGCGTATTAAGCGTAACACATAGTATCTAATTTTAAATTTGTGTTTTATTATATTATTTAACACGATAAAGAAAAATATTTTAGCTAAAATTCTCCACTATAAAAAAAATTTAGATTCGTCCAATAACGATGTTCTTCGTCGAATTTTTCATTATGCCTTTTCTTTTTTCCAATTTGTGCTGGGAACATAGAACGAGGAAGATGTGGCCAACTTGACTACATACAAAAATAAAATTAAAAATAATAAATTAAGTCATTAAATTTTTAAATTTATATAATTTTAATTCATATTATTTTTTTCGTAACTAAAACTATTAAAAATATTACTATTCCTTAATTTTTAATTTTTGAATTGTTATTAACATAACTTTTTAACTAAATTTTTAACATATACCATCTACAAATTAAGATAAAAATATAAATTAAAATTATATAAACTTAAAAGTTAAGAACTAAATAAATAATTTATCCACAAAAAAATTAAAATTAAAAAAAAAACACGCTGGTGCACGCACACGTGCATCGATCTCAGCCACATAAAAGCCTAAAGGCACGTGCTTAAATTTGGGTACTTGGTACATGTGGCGGCTAGAGGATTTGACAAGTGTGTCATTGTGCCACCAACCTACTACTGCCCACCAGTGTAGCCATTCTACTTTAGAACCCAACTAAAGCACGAACAAATTCACACGAGTCACGGGACACTATCCCCAAAATGTTAAGAATTAAAAGGAGATTTTTACGGGGGAAAAAAAAAAATCAAAATTTAATAGAATTTTCTTATACTCCACAAATACTTCACGGATAATTTTGTTTTGAACAATTGACCATAAATTTGATAATCTTGACAATGTATTCCAATCGAAATAGACTTTAATTAATAAACTATAACTAGGCATCATATACTAGAATTAAAGTTACCAACAAATAAATTATTTCGAGTGCATTAGTGAAAAAATCGTTCAACGTTTATGTAAATTAAGTGACACTTGTTACCTACTTATTACACTTGTTTCTAATTTTTTTCATATTTAGATTTGTCATTTGTCAAATTAAGACATTGATTGTGTTAAAAGAAACTAATATTGATCTTGATTGATGATGCACAATATTTTTATAAGCACAAGCTTTAGAGAAATTATAATAGTTTTCAAGTCTAGTTATATTTATTTCCCACTAAAAGATTACTTATTTAGTGCAACAATTGAAATTACTTTTTCCTCTTTTTTTTTTCTCTTTAACAAATAGTTAAAAAGAAACTAAAAAGTATTATAAAAGCTTGGAAACTTTTACCTTTAGACTTCTTATCTTATATTATGGATAATAATTATTATTTTAATTGTTAAATTAATTTTTTAATAATTGAGTTTATAATTAAAACAATTATGCACTGCACACTATAAATTTTAATATGAACCATCACAGATATTGTAAAACGATTCACATTGATGAAAAATAAGAGGTTTAACTTTATCTATACTACATATATTTTAAAAGAGTCGTCTCTCCTTCCATGCTTATCATGTGACAGTTGCATGATTGTCACATGATGACCACGTCATAGTCACGTGGTGATATCGTCGTCATGTTTTTTTTCCCCTATTCCGCACGCTCCTACAACTAGTAAACTCTTAAAAGTTTAAGGGTTCATTTGGTGTTCGGGTTGAGTTTGAGATAAGATAAAATTTTTAAGTTAATATTGGTTGATTTTTTAAAAACTAATTATAATTTTTATTAATTTAAAAAAAAAAAGACAAAAAACTAATTATAAAAATATAAATAAATTTAAACTCAATTATAATTCCAAATATAGACTAAAGAAAAAGAAAAAGAAAGAAAGAAACTTGGAAAAGAAAAGTTCGGTGAGGAAAAAAAAAAAAGGAGGCGGAAAATTAGGTGAAACCCTCCCACAAAAACGTTTTAACAAAATAACCTCCATCTAATTTCTCCCAATATTTTTCTTTTCTACATAAAGAAAAAGCTGACATGTAATTTGGAATTACATATTTATCCTTTACGTTTTTTTATCCTCCACTTTATCTTTTTATAAAAAAAAAAAAAAAAAAATTAGAGATCATTTATTTTGAAAAAAAAAAAAAAAAGGCTCTCGCTCCTCGTATTTCTTCGACTTCTCGTTCTTCTTTGCTCCTCTCTCAGAAAATCAAGTAGAAAGTCGCCGTCACAGTCGACCCGCCCCCGTACCGGCGAAGCTCTGTCGAAATCATCGTCGCCGTCTCCGTCGAAGTCGTCGTCGCCGTTCAGTTGGTCGCCTCGCCCCCAGACCCGCGAATGTCCGTCTTCAAGCAAAGCTGGTTCGGCCTCACTGATATCTCCTCTAAGTAAACAATTACTTGTATGAAATCCATAAATATACATTATACAGCATTATATATATATATATAATTTTGTTTTCTATATACGTCTTTGGAATTCTAGATCAAAATGCGGTGTCATGGTGCGTTTGGATTGAATAATATGGAATGTACAAATTTTTTCTTTTTTTCTTTAGGCAACTGAAGTTCGGTATGAGTTTACGACAGAGAAATTGCTTAATTTAGTTAAAGACTGTAAAAAGCTTTGGCTTCTCCGTTTTTTCTGTGGTTCTGTTTGTGGGATTTTGCATTCTTTTGATGGAAAAGATTGTTGCATTATACACAGCTGGAGATAAAAGCTGATCAGATAAACAAAGCCATGATTGTTGTATTATAATGCATCCTGTGTAGATATATGTTTGGGTTTTCAAAGATTTTACCATATAAGTTATATGATGCACATTGAAATCTCTCCTTTTCTTTCAGAGCTCTAATTGCATCGTGTTTTCGGACTGATTATTATTAGAATAAAAGTTTTTTCACCAATGGCAAGAACAAAGCAAGCCTTAATAAACGACTATATTCGTCGTATGGAGGAGCAAGCTCGACGGCAAGCATTGGAGAAGGCTCAGCACGACTCTCCGTCGAGTAATGAGGACAGCGAAGAGGTGAAAAGCACCTCGGAGGAAGAGGAGGAGGAGGTGGAGAAGGAGGGGTCGAAAGAAGAACCAGATAAAAAATTTCAAATATAACTACTAATGACTTGTTTGGTGAAACTGTTCAACTCAAACTAAACTGTACTTTTTCATATCAATTTTTATCTTTTTCTGAAAAGTCAACAAAAATTATAACTAGTTTTTAAAAGGTCAATCAACTCAAACTTAAAAATTTCAACTCAAACCGTTTCACCAAACGGACCCTAATTTCTTATTCAAATTAGGCATCCCAACTTGTAATCGAACGTATTAAACGTCGCTAGACTATTCATGTAGTGGCCGGACCGTTTCAGTCTAATGAGACTAAAATAGCTAGATGGTATCAGTCTAGTTGCTATCTAGCTGATTATTTACCGGTCAAGTCGAGCCCTCATCACATTCTAATGTTAAAATTAAAGCTGATTTGGGATAACAATAATAAATAACCGAGGTTTCACGATCACACGAGTCCCAACACAATCATTCATTGTAAATGACTTGTAACTTAAAACTACTAGGGCCAAAATGTTCATGACACTAAGTAATAAAGATCATGATAATATTAAAAAAGAAAACAAAAACTGTAAATTTGATTAATTACTAATTTTCAACTTTTTATTATTCAAATTAGACATACTAACTTATAATCGAACCGTATTAAACGTGACTAGACTATTCTTATAAAGACTAAACCGCTTCGGTCTAGTGAGACTAAAATAGCTAGACAATCTTTGTCTAGCGGCACCGTGTCATGCATTTTGTTACGATCAAATATTAATTTCAAAATTAATTTGTATTTGTAATGACAAAAAAAAAAAAAAAAAAAACTACTGTACGTACGTGTGGGGATCTGTTGTACGGTTTTTTTTTTAATTCAACTTTTTTGTTTTTTTGAGATTTTTAATTAAGCTTTTACGACGTTTCGTTTTTAATTATCTGTGAAAGGGTATTTTGGGTTAAAGAGAAATTTTATTGGAGAAAGGGCTATACACCTAATTTTATTTATTTATTTTTTAAGGTTAGGGACTTAAAACGCTTTGTAGTTAAGGTCATAAAACTAAATGGCAATGTGGGCATCTGGTGCTTTTAGTTGATTATTCCAGGTAGATTCCTTTCTCTGGTCTTCCTCTGTCTCTCTTTTATATTTCCACAGCCTTCCTCTGTCTCTGCCTCTCCTCCAATCAACCCCACCTAAAAATACCACCATTTCCTCTGATTTTCCCAAAAAAAAAAAAATTTTTTTTTAGATTGCAGTATTTGCTACTTCCCATTTCTACAATGACAGCTTCCTGTTGTGGAAACTCCGTCGACAGGTAAACTGTTTTTTTTTTTTTTTCTTTCTTTTCTTTTTCTGGTGTACCTTGATTTCTTCTTTTTTTGCGAGTTTGATTGAGAATTTGATCTGGGTTCTTCTTATTTCACAATTTTCTATCTTTAAATTGCATTCCCACCAAATAATGATCGATAAAAACGGAAAAACTTGAGCTGTCAAAAAGTTTTTTTTTTTTTGGTTTTCGAATTTAATCATCGTCACCGTCGAATTGATTTCTGTTGGAATTGTCATCTTCTTGTATATATTTCCCGTTTACTTGTATTTAGTCCTTTGCATGTTATAATTCCCAAGTTTTTACTTTGATTATCTATTTGTGGTTTGAAAAAAAAAAAAAAAAAAAAAAAAAAAAAAAAAAAGCCCTCTCTTTTTGCTTAGAAAAGTTTTCAGTTTTGTTTGTGTTCATAGTTAATCTTATTCCCATTTGTATCTTATGTTTAAATGAAATGTTTTTTAATGTGATAAATTTACCTGTCGAGCGTGCCTAGATCTGCAAAGAAGGATAAATAAAAAAGAATTAAGCTCCTCGATATGATACTGAAATGCTATGTTATATGTGTGTGTGTGTGTGTGTCTTGTTTGTTTATTCAACTTGTAATATGGTATGTCGCTTGTTTGTTCATACATAAAGTGCAAAGAGAGCCTCATTGATATAGACAAATCTTTTTGTAAGTTCTAGAAGAGTTTGTATCATAGATAGAACTTGTTTGAGATTGCTTCTTGGAAAATACTTTTGGTCTTCTGAACCTAAAGCTGTGTCTGTAAGTGTTTGGATCTCGTCAAAACCTTTTTTTTTTTTTTTGACTTTTCTTTCTTCTACTTTCCATATGGATAAGCAAAAAGCAGTTTGGCATTATTTTGATTCTTATGAAGAAGCTATTGTTTCTTGCGATAGTCTTCGTCGGGGAAAAATTTTGAGTGGGTCAAAAACTGACACTCAAGCCATTTTTCCTTCAAAATATAAATAAGGGATGCAATTCTCAAAAAATGTAATCTCAGAGATGAGAAATTTTGTATTTTATAAGGGGGTGATATCTACTTTTTTTTTTTTTTTTTTTTGGGGCTGAATCTTCAGCATTTTTGCCTAGATTCATGTCATATATTTAGAAGAGGAAAAAACGTACAGAAAGTGATAAGTTTCTCTATTTATGTTGTAAATCTTATGTTCTGATTGAAAAGTTAAACTAAAAGATAGGCAATTGATTTTTAGCTGGATAGTCTTGTGTTTTTTGTGATTTAATGATGCTAATTTTTCATGAACGCATGTCGCCTTTTCTATAAAACTTGCGGAATTAAGATTGACCAGAATATTTACAATGAATATGTTTTGAATATTAACAAGGACTATTTCCACTAAAACTCTTCTGTCTAATTGCTTCTTTTTTGTTGGCCAGCAAAAGTGCACTCTCTGCACTAGCTCCACTTGAAGCAGTACTCTTTGACGTCGATGGAACTCTATGCGATTCCGATCCGCTTCACCACCATGCTTTCCGGGACATGCTTCTAGAGGTAAAAGAGGATTTGCTTTCCTAGCTTAAACCTATAATACTATATCTTCCTCTGTTTCTTGATTTACAGTTCATTAACAGGAATCTGGTGTAATTAACAGATAGGTTTCAACGGAGGAGTTCCCATTGATGAGGATTTCTTCATTAAGAATATTGCTGGCAGACATAATGATGATATTGCCAGGATACTCTTCCCTGACGATTACGAAAGAGGTTTAAAGTTCGTAGATGAGAAGGAAGCCATGTTTCGTCGGTAAATTCCACAGCTTCTCTACTTGGAATTTCTTTGAAATCCCTTACTGAATGGTATCCTTTATGAAACAACAGACTGGCTGCAGAGCAATTGAAGCCTCTGGATGGTCTGTATAAGCTGAAGAAATGGGTCGAAGATCGTGGGCTAAAGCGTGCTGCTGTTACAAACGCTCCAAGGCTAAATGCTGAACTCATGATCTCACTTCTCGGGCTCTCAGACTTTTTCGATGCTGTAATCATAGGGAGCGAATGTGATCATGCCAAGCCACACCCGGAACCCTACTTGAAGGCTCTGGACATCCTCAAGGCATCTAAGGATCACTCATTTATATTTGAGGTCCGCCCTCTTCTCGGTTAACTTTTTTTCAGCTATTCAAGTTTAAGCAAACTTCTATTCATATTAGATCTTTTCTTGTTTTGCTAGGATTCCGTCTCCGGGATAAAAGCTGGAGTCGCAGCTGGGATGCCAGTTATTGGTATAACGACCAGAAATCCGGCACATTTGCTGATGGAAGCAAAGCCCGCATTTCTGATTAAAGATTATGCTGATCCAAAATTGTGGGAGGCACTAGAAGAGCTTGACAGGAAGGAGGGTAAGGCTTCAAATGAAGCTTGAAACATCATTTAACTCAGTTTAAAAATATATATAAAATTCCTATGAGAAACTTTGATTTAAATAATTCTATGGGGAAAACTTTAATTTAAATAATTCTTTGAGGAATTTTTTGTCCTCCCCCGTAGCTATTTCACTCGAGATAGGAGATGAGATCATTCTCTTTCAAGTTATAAAAGTTATAGTAGCGTAATAGTCACATATAGAGAATATTTATCAAAAGAATGTGCTTCCTTCTTTTGGGTTGCCCTTGTAAAGGGTAAATTTGACTCATTTGTCCTTTTTTTCTGTATTTCGTTAATTAAAATATCAGAAAATATTTCTTTTTCACTTAATTAGAGGGAGAAGGTCAAATATTTGGCAAAGAAATATTTTTAGAAATAGCGTCTTTTGGTGGGAACATCACGTCCTCTACCATGTCGTTTTTCCTTTGAAAGCTTATGTCGTTTCAGTTGGGGGTTAGTACCTAAAACTACATGTTTATTAATGCTTAAATGCAATCGACATAAACGACATGTTGTTTCTCTCATGCAATTTTTTTTGAAAGTCTGTCGTTTTGAGTTTTATTGTAAACTCCACGTTTTAGAGGGAAAAAGGGAAATAATATCGTTGAAGTAGAAAACTATATGTAGTGTTCGCTTCCTTTAAAACATTTTTGTCTTTTGTGTTGCAACTTGGAAAACAAACACCTTCTAATTAAAGCATACGTTATGTCGTTTTTTTAAACGACATATCGTTATTCATGTAGTTAGACTTGGTCGTCGTAAAACTTGATGTCGTCCGATATCAACGACTTGTCGCTTTATAAAACTTGGATAGTTTTTTAGAGCAAAAACACCATGTCGTTAATAGTAAAGAATTTTCTGTCGTTTCAATGGAAACATGTTCATGAAATTTAGGTAATCTTTGGCTCGTCTCCAACTACGAAAAGTCCAATAACAATAACTGTAAATGTATCTGTAACTAAAGTAAATAACAGATTTTTAAATATTTGTAGTAAATAGCAGTGAATGGAATGATTCATTTATATCTCGTAAAATAAATCATTTACATTAGTGATGCCAACGGGATGGGGCCGGGGAATGCTTTCCCGTCCCTTTCCCCACCCTCAAAATGATTCTCATTCCCGCTTAAATAGACACAGGTTCGGGGACGGGAAATCTTCATACCCGTTCCGTTTCTCATCTATTATAAATATGCATTTGAAAATATAATAAAGTAAAAACAAAAAAATAAAGTTTATATGTATCATAAATTTAGTTCAAAAATCAAAGATTTTATAAACAAATCAAACTTTAAACATATGCGAATGAAATCCTAACCATAAAGCCAATAAAGATCTCATCAAAACATTACAATATCTGAAAACTAAACCTTTTATAAAACACTTAAGTTACAAAAGTTTGAAACCATAAAAAATAAACATAAAATTCTTCTCCTTTATCTATTCTTCATAACTTTAATATTCATTTTATGGATGTACACACTTTTAAAAATAATTTTTATAGTATATTTTATATTTATAAAAATATGAAATCACATATATATATTGAAATAGGGGGCGAGGCGGGCAATGTTTTCCCCGCCCCCACCCCGCTAATATTCGGGGATAAAAAATCATCCCCATCCCAGAACTTTGTCCCCCATCCCTGTCCTATTGGAGACGGACCTCGTGGGGTCCCGTTCCAGCAGAGAATATTGTCATCCCTAATTTAACTTGACTTAAATTAATTATTTACTCAATAAATATGCTATTTAATTTAAATATTCTAAAAACCTGTTATTTAGTTCAATTTATTCCAACCCCAACACCCCCCCTATAGTATATTTTATATTTATAAAAATATGAACCACACATATATATTGAAACGGGGGTGAGGTGAGGAGTGCTTTCCCCGTCCCCACCTCGTTAATCTTCGGGGATAAAAAATCATCCCCACCCCCAAACTTTGTCCCCTATCTCCGCCTTGTTCGAGACGGATCCTCGCGGAGTCCCGTTCGAGCGGAGAATATTATCATCCCTAATTTACATAATAAACTTGATATAAATTAATTATTTACTCAATAAATATGCTATTTAATTTAAATATTCTAAAAAAATGTTATTTAGTTCAAATTATTCCAACCCCAACCCACCACACCCCACCCCCACCCCCACCCCCCCAACACAAATAACCATGAGAATTGTCTGTCTAACCTAAGACGACATATGGCCAAAAATAGACAAATGGCTAAGTTGAGAAAAGAATGTTTATTCTTCTTTTTTACAATTTTGATAGGTGAGCTATTTGAAATTGACAAAAGGAATACGGTTAAACTGACCCAAAAAAAAAAAAATCAACATTTTCTTTTCTTAAATTATAGACAAGTAGGGAAAAATAAAGGCATCAGTAGAAATTTAAAATTTGAAGTCCTACGCGAACCAATAAAAAAGTTCGAAATACAATATTGCTTAGGGGTGGAAATTATTCACGAAATTCCAACCATCGATGATGAATACACACACACACATCATGGAATACCCTTTTGAAACACAACAATGATTTCTCGTTTCAAAATTTCTTTCCTGCCTACCCTCTAGGTTCAGTTCAGCTAGGCCACCAACAAACCAAAGGAAAATTTGACTTCTAAAAGAACGTGACGGCACTACAATATCTCCATTTCAAAACATATACACATAATTATGAACAACTGTAACAAAACAGGACACCTAAATTTATGGGGAAAAAAAGAAATCAGGAAATCCATACAATAAAATGTAAATGATAAAAAAAAATCCTACTGAAAATGACCATTCTCCAAGCAATATAGCTGCAGCTATTAACAGAATTTTTGTCCGAGTCGCATTTACATTAAATCTTTATCTTGACCATGATACCGAGTCAATCTCATCCCTAGCTGACTTGTAAAGCTCAAGCCTCTTTGCATATTGCAGCCTTTTTTCCATCAACACTGGATCTTCATCCAACAGTTGACCTAGTTGCTTACCCTGCAAAAGAAACAACCATAACCGATCGAGCAAGTTGCTTATGCAAGAGAGAGAGACAGAGAGCGAGAGCGAGAGAGAGAGAGGATGGTGAAGAACCGATTGTTGGATACCTCTTTCTTGCCCAGTTGTGTGTAAAAGTGGTTAAGCAAAGACCGCTTAGCCTCCCTAACTTGGCAATGAACAACAGACTTGGGAATGGTATTCCTCAGTGTCTCGGAGACCATCCCAACGTAGGAGGAGACATTTAATCCTATTCTGCGGAAATGCCCCTCCGAATATCGGTCTCCAGAAGAGGCAGCAGCTTGATTCCCTCCCTTCTCGACTTCCTGGGGGAGTTTCCGGAAGAAATCTACAGTTAGGTACGATGACTCCATGTCCACCAATCGCATAGTTGTCTTCTTGCCATCTTCACGGAACCTCTCCAGTGCTTCATTTGCTGCTGCTGCTAATTCACCTTGAAGGGTCGGAAACCTCTTCAACTCCTGCTCCATATAAAAAATAAATAAATAAACAAATAAACAAAAAGAAAATCGATTGATACATCTTTTAATTGTTCCTAGACCACTAATGCTATATATGAAGTTAAAATGAAGGACATTGTATGTGAAATCTGAACCTGAGTTTCTGCAATAGACCTCCTAACAAGTTCTTTGAGAATGAAGTGAACCTGCAGTGCCAGATCGCCGATTAAAAGAACGAGAATGGACCCACAGAAATCACCCAAAGGGGACAATGAACAGTAACACTTACAGCGTCTACTGATGCTTCAGCTGGGCCTCTGAAATAATTCAGTGCACTATCAATGAGGCGCCGATAACCTTGCTCAGGTGCAACTAGATGAGGTTGGTATCCATCCGCTTCTGAAACCACTTTCCTTATATTTTGAAGCGAAAGATGACGATCAAAAGGGAGCTTCCTCAAAGCAGAAGGAAGCTGATGGTCAAATACACCATAAATCCGATCGCCACCAGGTCGCCTGAGACAGCAAAGACAATATAACAAGAAACGTTTAGAAGTTTTAAATATTTATTTGTAGTTTAAATGCATGGTTATATAACCCAATACAAGCGAGACAAGATAGAATAAGAATCTAACAGACGAGAAGTTAGTTCCTAGACACATAAACATGGGCTGTTATATGAAACGAACCATTTATGCTTATGAGTCTTGTCTTTTGATGAGTCCCAAACGCAAACGGAAGTGCACGAAAATTTGTATAATTCCATTGATAAGTCCCAAAAATGTTTGGTGGCATACAAGACTCTAAACTTTAAGCTCAGTTGGCAATCAAATGAAAAAGACGCGTTTTTGTTCGTTTGTAAAGTTCCAGATTAAGATATAAGAAAATATTACCCTCCATCCAAATGCTCCTTAAATATCCGCTCAAATGCACGGCATAACTCCAGGATTGTATATAACTGTGCCTAAAATACATGAGAAAAAAAGTTTCAGGTAATTATCCGACTAATTCAGATAAGAAAATAATAAAAAAAACTGATAAATAAAGTTCCTACCCCAGCATCAATAGCAACAGGTCTACCAAGATAGTCCAACTCTGTTTCAATTTCATCAATGCTTTTGTTGATCAACGATAGAATTCCTGGGAGGCGAGCTTTAATTACAGCTTCCAAATGCTGAAACCATACAATATCAGTAAGAGACTTGCTATTCTATGTCATTGAAAAACTTCGAAAATAGAAAACAAGCATTTGAAAAAATAAGCAATATAACTAGGAGAAGAAAAACCTTTGACAGAAGTTTTGCTAGATATTCCGATCCCATTTTGCTCGCCAAGTGTCCATAATCAGGACTATTGGCAAAAAACTCACGCTCCCTACGCCGAGCAGCAATCATGTCAACATTTTTATTTATATCAGACTGTGAGCGGTTCACAATTCCAACCCAAGGGTGTTGAAGGCGATAAGCTCTTCCTTCAAGAACCTAGCAATACAATACAATATGAAACGTTATTGAGAAATAAAGAGAGAGGAATTCATCACCATCAACACCACGGAATCAAAAGGTCAACTTTTATCATATTTGTTTGCAAAAATACCGAATTCCCCAATCATGCTTCTGGCTTCCCCCACCCCCCTTACAATGGTCATCCATATTTGAGCTAAATGTATGAATTCCAAATAATCAAAGCTGTACGGGGAAAAGATTCTTACGTTCAAAGCATTTGTTCCTTTATCCATCAAGTCAAGCTTTGTCAACACCCCAAACGTCCTATCACCTAAAAAAGAAACAAGTCCAATAAGATAGGGAATGGAAAAAATGGAAAACTCACGTTTCTCCAGAAAAGCTGGTAAAGTTGAACTATAAAAGTTACCGGTTGGATCAACTTCTCTCGCAAGTTTGATAGCATCAGATGTTGCTATATCTTGATTGGCTGGAGTTATGGCCAGAATGACACAGTTTGGCTGCAAGCCAAAAGATCGTACAAACAAAAAACAAAACTACAATCAAACCCTTTTCTATGTGAAAGAAAACAAGCTCAAATCAAAAATAGAACCATGAATTCAGAATCTGAAATGCTAACACGTTATTGTGATATCAGACATAATGGAGAAAATGAAAACACTAAATTTGACATGACTTGTTCATTACAGTTGCGTATTGAGATTTGGGGGAATAGTTAATTGAGATTAAGATATCATTGAAGCTCAAACCTATAAGATGGGGAGACCAACAAACCAATACACTTATTAGCTGCACTTATTTAACTTCATTGAGAGTAAATGACACTCTATTTTGTAATTTCCTTATTACCTTCTCCACGTAGGAGCGAACCATAATTTCAATGTCTTGAACAATACTCTCTGGCTGTCCCTCTGCAAATATCAAAACCATCCGCAACTTAATTATTCAGCAAAAGAAGTGAATATTAAATTTACTCCGATTAACAAAGGAAGAAAAGGACAAGCAAGTATATACCTACAGCAACCTTGGTTAAGCCAGGCAAATCTATCAACGTTAAATTGACAACTGCCAAAAAGAAAAACCAGGATTTTCAGATAACAAATCGGACTAATGAGGACAAGAACGACACATAATAACAATTTTATGAATTTGTTTTGACATCGAAGTTCAACCATCTATCACAGGATTAACAAGCCTAATGAACTATTTGCTTGCCTTATCACATAGATTAGACAAATAGAATGCACAAGCCATGCGTAAATGGCCTGATATTTGGTAGAAAACCAACATGACAACATTGCAAAATAATTGATTCTGACTATGAAATACAGAATTATAGATTCGATGATACTTCTTGGTAATGGGATGTGAATCAACTGATACTCTAAAGAAAATTGATTATCAAACAATACATAACAGTCCAATAGCATAAACCATCACGTCATAATTTTTCTGTCAATGTAATTACCTTATACAAACGTTTATAATACACCAAAATACCACATAGTAACAGGGTCAAATTCAATGCAGGCGGCAATTAAACATAGTACTAAGGTGCTTGATAAAAAGGCAAAACATCTACTTTACCATTTGGGGAGTAAATACTGAGATGAATGGGAATGGGAGAAATCTGTTTAGACCTCCCAGTCATTCTGTCAGTTTCCTCCTGAATTTCCTTCCGAACCATAGCTGTAAAAGGAAACAGACGTCAAACAAGCAAATGAAATCACATCTAGTTTTGAAAAATGTAAGAGACTGACAAACTACTGAAGTTCTGCGGACTTCATAAAACAAAAGAAAATAAGAAGAATTAAGCCGAACAGTTTCCATAGAGTTCTTTAAAACCAAGTTATCTGAGACAGTCAATTTTGAAAATGAAAATGTGATGCCACCTACTTCAAGAAAAGGCCGACTTCGATTATAAAACTCAAGCAAACACAAGTACAAGGAAGAGCAACAACACACATTTGCCACTATGAAGTAAACTTCAAAGTTTCAAACCAAGTCATCCATGATGTTCCGGAACAAAAGTCGAATTCCCACTTATTATTAGCATGTAATAAAGAAATCGCATACCAAAATCAGTGAATTTTTTCTTTGGCAAGTGAAGGAACTCTGCATACTCTTCTAGACCCTGTTCAGTCTTGTGAAGCTGCAAAACCAACGGCCTCCTAGTGACAATCCCTGTAATTAAATCCCTTACAACAATAAGAATTCAAAAAAATAGAACTCCCCTTTTATTTGTAGATATATATAAATCGCAATTTTATATTGTCGTTTTCATTGCAGAAATGGAACTTTAGATTTGTTACTCATGGGAAATTAAAAAAATAAAAAAAATAAAAAATAAAAAGTTAACTATCTAAAAGAAAGAAGAATAAAATATTAAACAATCTTTCCCAAATCCCAATATTATTGTACCTTTAAAAAAAAAAAAAGGAAGAGCAGTTTGACTCAGTTGACTTCCCTTTCTTTTTCCTCACATGGACTGAAAATTGACTTTGAACTTCAATTTTGTACGGACATCAAACATTCTGAGACACAAATATAATTATTTCTTCCCACTCAGGTCACTTTACAGCCCACAGAAACACATTCCGTTTTAACTTCACTCCTTTCTTCAACTTTCTCAGCAACCAAACGGAGCCAAAAAAATAAAAATAAAAAAACTTAACAACAACAGCAACAGTAACAGTAACCAAAAACCTAAACTCCAAACCTGATCCTCTTGGCAGAAAATCGCGACCGACGATGCTTTCCAAGACCGACGATTTTCCAGAACTCTGCATTCGCATCCACAAAAATAAATATTTAGATACAAATAGAGATATAATAGACATAAATATCTATATAAAGGAATATAGAGTAGTGGTACCTGACCGCCAACTACGGCGACAGAAGGAAGAGCCTCCCAGAGAGTAGGGAGAGCAGAATCGCCGCCATGGTCACCGAGGACCGTACACGCTCTCTGAATCCGATTGACAAGGCCAATTAAGCTTTCCATAGTTGCCATTTCGCAGTCCGCCGCTGCCGCTGCCGCTGCCTCCGCCGCCGCGACTCCTCCGACGAGACGGGTTTTCGGCCGAAGAACGAGCGAGCCGACGAAGACGAGAGAAACCAAGACTAGGTAGAAGACGAAGATGACCACGAACGCTATTTTTGCTTTTCTTTTTTTTTTAATAAATTAATAAAATAATAATAACTTTTAAATTTTAAATTACTGGAAAATTATTTGATTGGATAAAAAATATTTGTTTATAATTTAAAGAGTCGGTTTGTTGTGGTTTTGGAGGGGAGATGGTGGGGGGCGAAGAAAATGTGATTTGTGGGTTTCTTGTTGATACTTGATAGTGGGGAATGGGAATGAAATGCGATGTCACGTGCCCCACGTGACGTGATGACCTTTATGTATAGAATATATATATATATATAGGTATATAAATATATATATATATTTGGTTGGAGGATATGATATAGAATATTATGGTCTTTTTCTTGCTTGACTTGTTTTGAATTTTAGTCAATCTTGTTCTTTCTTTTTTCTTTTTCTGCTTTTGGATTTTTGTGTGCTACTTGAGAACGTGAAACGGGTTTGAAAGTTTTTGAATTCGGTTTTGGCGGGCTCAATTTGATAGCTTTCTTCTTCTATTTTTGGTAGGTAATTTTGGAAAATCTGCATTTAAACGTGAATTTTGTATATGTTTTGTTGAGAAAAGGGAATAATTAGCGTCTTCACGTTCTCAACTAATGTCGTTATAAAAATCTATTGATATCACAAGTGAAACGGAATAAACATCTAGCTCATATTTTTTACTTAATATCCATAAAGTCTAAAGTCATTAAAGATCAATCTAACTTGGAGAACATTAGAGAGATATAATCATAATCTCACAAACAATAAAATTCGACCTTTGAATTTAATGCAAGATAGCCTTGGTAGGCGTGATGAATTATGCAGGCTCTTTGTTGTATTATACATATATGTACATAACAATAACAATAATCAATAGATAGAATAATATTTTAAATTGTCTTATTTATGTGTTGCCTTTATCTGATAAAATTGACCGCATCTGTGTATGAATTGATCTTCATTAATCAATTAAACGAACTGTCCAAACAATACCTGACTTTGGCTATTGATTGAAGGCCCGTTTGAGGGTACATCTCCAAAAAAAAAATTTTCCTTTTTCTTCAATTTAAAATTATTTTTTACTTTTCACATTTTAAAAGTTCATAACTTTCTCATTTCAAATCAAAATAATATGATTCTTGTGTCAAAATACTCACAACAATGAGACGAATTTTTTTCTGAACACATTTTAAATTTTTACATTATTTTCTTTATCACATCACGCATTACCAACCCAACTTCCAAAACTCCCTTTCCAACCTAATCTCTAAAACTTTGTCTCAAATGTCACCCCAAACAGGCCCCCAAGTTCTTGGACTCAATAAAATCAAAATCAGTTGATTCTAGTTTCATTTTGATATGATTTTTTAAGAGACATCTTGATATGATTTCCATTAAATTGATATTAAAATCACATATTATTGATAGAGACACTCTACCAAACGCCAACACGATTAGTGTTCTGCAAAATTTTTCAAAAAAATTTACATCCCCAAGTTCGTTAGGTTATTTTTCCATTAAATTCATTTTTTTGCTTGGAACATCAGGTAAAGCTTGCAGCTTGCTTTTATTTAGGCCTCGTTTGGAGGAGGCATTGCAAAAGTGTTTTCCAAAATTTTTTTTTATCTTTTTCCTCTAATTTTACTATTCATTTTTCTAAATATCTCTTTCTCATTTTTTTAAAAACTCAAACATTAATAGCACATAATTTTATTATTTCAAGTCGAAATAAGATACTTTTTTTAGGAGATGTTTGGGGGCACATATCCAAAACCATCACCATTTTTTTTGTTGACTTTTTCTTCAATACAAAACTATTTTTTTACTATTTACAATTTCAAATGTCTACATTAAACTCAAGCTTTAAAAGTTCATAACTTTGTTATTTCAAATCCAAATGAGATGAATTTTTTTTTAAAATTACATTGAAATTCGAGAGGAACGAAACAAGATCCATATTGAGATTTTTTTTTCTGAACACATTCCAACTTTTTTACACTAAACAATTTATTTTCACCAAACGCACACTTCTAAAACTCAACTCTTCTCCAAACTCCAAAACACCGTCTACAAACATCCCCCCAAATGAGCCCCTTAATTGCATAGAAATTTGATTGGGACAAAACAAGATCCACATTGTTATTTTTTTTAAATACATTTTAAGTTTTTACATTTTTTTACTCCAAATAATTCATTTTCACTAAACGTACATTTTAAAACTCAACTCATCTCTAACTTCTAAAATTTCGTCTCTAAAAACAACCCATAATAATATACTTTGGTCCTTGATACAATTTCTTTATAAATTTAGACACATAGTATAAAAAAATTTAGAACTAAATTGAAGAAAAAGAATCATTGCTCTATAGACTATAGTCGTTCATCAATTATGGTCGGTTTGTCATTAGTGGTGTGCTGTTATTCAAAAATCCTTTCTATAAATTTCTTTTCTAAAGCGATTCTCGATACTAAAACCATTTTGTTAAACTCAATCATTGTTTTTTCTTACAGGAATCTTTTTACCATAGGATTTGTCATCTACATTATAAGTAATAATTATTTTTTAACTATTAGATTAATTTTTAACAATTTGATCAGTGAGTGTTCACCTTAAAATTAAAAATATATAAGGTGCGACACAGAAAAATATTTTTTAAATGATTTGGAGTATGCTTATTTTTTAACTATAGATTTTGTTTAGCTCTGTCTCTCTTTTACTTTCTTTTATTTATTTACATCGGTTTCTTTTTTTCCCTTATTGCAAATAATTACCAAGCTTGTATTCAAATTTAATTTTCTTTTACAGTTTGGAATCGAATGAAGTTATGAACTTATATATTAGTATGATTGAATTTTTGTTTATTTATGTTCTAAGCTTGAAATATGCGTATATTTATAACTCAAAACTTGGCTATAGTTACTATTTTCTAAAAATTCTATGAAATATTGCAATTAAAAAAATGTTAAGTGGACAAACTAAGAGAAAAAATGTAGAAGACCTGACCAAGTTTGGAATGATCTAAACTTGGTGAACAAGTTCAGCTTCTATCATGTCGTTTCAGCAGGCCTTTGCTTTTACTTTGTGAAATTCAAACTTTTTCTAATTTATTGTTTCAGGATACCACTTATCCCGACTATTCAATTATGTCATGAATTGTAGCTAATTTTGCTTAGCCCTTTTCCCTAAAAAAAAGTACGAGCTATCCCATTTCTAACATCTTATTAACATCTTATTAGAGCTATAAATATGGATCAGGTTACACGGGTCTGTCTGTGATCTATCTCTTTGATATGTGGGCCGGCTCACAGAGACACTCGGACTGAGGTTATCCTAATCCTAATATTCAGGCCGGGCAGGGCCGAGGTTCTGGACCTATGGACCGGCCCGCATATGCATTTGTTATGTATATTTCAAACAAATTCCATATAAAAGCACTAAAATTTCCTATAAATATACCGGTTGGTCCAGCCCGACCCATGGCCAACCGGGCTATAGGGAGCCACCGTTTCCTTCATCGGGGCTGGCCCGCTCCTTTCGACGTTTTATTCATGGTCATATTAACTAGCTTTATGCTGCTGATCAACAACCAATTCCTAAAGCTTTTGGACAGTTTGACATCAACAAATCTCCACTGCACTCCTAGCAACTTCATTGCTAATTCTTTTGTTCGCCTTCGATTTCGAGTCGTCGAGATAATGCTGATAGATGTAGGACAGGAATCCCCAGACAGCCAGAAGCATGGCCATCACTTTCACCGCATTCATCTTATCATGAAAGAATATCACAGCAAGAATAGGAATGACAGGCAAGGCCAAGGTACTAATAACGTTCGAGAACAGAGAAGACACCTCGAAAATTAACCCCAACAATCCCACAGAGCAAATCTGCCATGTCAAAGCAGTCCAAACCAAAGTCATGACATAAGACACCTTCCCCTCTTGGTATTCCTCCATCTCTTTCCCCAAGCCCCGCCATTCCCCGCTAGCGAAAAGCCCCGCAACGCAGGCACACGATGCGACGAAAGAAGGGTATATCTGCATATCCAAGACGGTAGAAAACGTTTCTTGCTTTATAATCTTCTGGAAGGAGAGCTGCACTAGAGAGAGGTACAGCGAGTACGTCGCGGAGGCTCCAAGAGTGCATAAGAAACCGGCGACGTACTTCCCCTTAGAGACGTCGCTCGTGTTTTCGGTGCCTGCATTGATTGCGAGAAGGGAAGCTGATGTGGTGAGAAGGACAAGAGAGTTGAGTATGAAAGGAGTGAACTTCTGCGAGTTGAGAAAGTAGGAAAAGAACGCGTTGAAGGCCAATTGGGTGGCGCAAAGTAAAGAGTAAGTAGAGACGGGTAAGTAGAGAAGTCCATAGGAGTACATCATGTTGTCTCCAGTTAAAATTAGGCCAAAGAACAGGTAGAGGAGAACTAAAGAAGAGACTTTTGGTTGTGTTGAAGGGGAAGATGGCGTTGTCGATTTCGACGGTGACGAGAAGAGCGGTAAAAGGGGAAGCAGAACCGGGAATCCGGCCGATTGGACTAGAGTTGCCATCCACTTGCTGTTCCCACCTTTGTCATAGTACAATCTTCCCAACAGAGTGGCTGCAGATTGGCCAGTGAGGAGGAACACGGTGTAGATCGAAACCCGAAGCCACCACTTGTAGTGAATGAGTTTCAGAGGCGGGATTCGGGTAGCAACAGAGGGATCAGAGGTGTTTGAATCTGTATTTTGTCCCTGGTCATGATCAACTGGTGAAGTGCCACGAGTAAATTGAAAGGTTAGTTTTTTTTTTTTTTTTTTTTTTTCAATGTTTGAAGAGGATTTCACATATTTGTATTCATAAATCAGAACCATAAATAAGTACAAAAAGAAACATGACGAAGAACTTGTTTAAAGGAAATTAGAAATACCCTTTTCCCTCTGGAAAAAAAGTTGGAAAATATTTTATCTCGGAAAAAATAGACATATAAATTAGAATAGGAAAATTTTGAGTAAATTTCTAACCTCTGGTTTGTAGTTGAAGTTCTTGTGCAGGCTCCATAAAAAGCTCCAAAGAGGGACATTAAACTATCTAAGAGGATAATTTAATAAAATGAAAATTTTGTATAAAAGAAGAACCCAAAATGATAACGAAAATGATCTTTTATTTGCTTCTTGAGGTCAATGTTTACACCCTGCAGTCACACTCAAACGGTGCAAAAGTCAAAATTAACTTCATACAAGTTTAGACTTGACTCTGCTAATTATTGAGATTACCCACTTGAAGCATCACTTATATCTATCTATTTTATTTTATTTTTCTTTTTATTTTATTTTTTTGTCTTTCACATGTTAGGTCAAATTAAAAAAATAAACAGCATGCAAATACTGTGATTTTGATCCTAAAAAGGTCACTATCATGAATACCAACTTTTGTTTGGTAGAGGTTTGCACAAGCATGCACCTTTGCTATGGTTATATATAGTCTAGTTTTTTTTTTTTTTTTTTTTTTTTTCATTTTTTAGGGAAAAGAATGCTACATAAATTTAAAGATCATTTCACTAACATAACACAAAAAATTAATATTAAACCAACATGATATAAAATTAAATTAAAGTTAACTTAATTTTATGTTATGTTGATTAAAAATAGAAAATTTGTGTCATATTGATCAATATATGAAAAAAAATAATTATTATTTAAGTAATTGTCTCCATTTTTTATTTTAAGCATGCTCGTGAGATGAATTGAAAATAGTTGTACTTTTTAACCTGACTTTACTATCAAAAATTAATATTTTGGTTATTTTTATCGGTACAAATTGCGGATTGTTAAATGTTTCCAGAAGCAACAACTAAAAACATGCTTGTATGTGATAAAATCCCACATGAACAAGACAAAAAAAAAAAAAAAAAAAAAAACTATAAAATAGTAGCAAAAACACACAACAAAATACACCTTTTTTGGACTTTTGAGTAAGATGGATTTTATTAGTAAAGGTTACATGTCTACTAGAGTTGTATATTTTTGTGCTTCCATCAAGGTTTCTAGCACTCACCCAACAATAAGTCAGCCATGAAAAGTTAAAAGGAGAAGTCATCTAATTGATTACGGTGCCCATATCGGTCGAACCTTAGAAGGTGAATACCAAGGCAGATCAAAAAGTCAAGGAACTTGCATACTCAGCGAGGACGTTGCAAGGTCAAAGTTGAAGGAAGAAGACAATAGATTATTATTGCCAAAAATATAACAAATTAATTTTATGGGTGATTACCTTATACAGAACCATAAGTCGATTCCTGTAGTTTAAAAGTAAAAATAAAAATGTCTTTTCAAAAAAAAGAAAGTAAAAATAAAAATGTCATTTCATGGTTTTTTTTTTTTTTTTTAAAGGACATCTCATGGTGTTTTACGTACTTATTCTTACTTATTCTCACTTAAAACTAACAAATGGTCTATCCCTACAAATTCCGGGTTCAAATGAAAAAAATTAAGATGAAGATGGGCAGGACGGAGGAAAGTGAGGGGTGGGGGGAGAATCTCTTCAAATTCTATTTTAAAAACTCTCTTTTTATCGATTCTCAAATATTTATAAGAAGGCAATATGATATTCTACTAACGAAGATCGTTGAGCCAGCAACGGCTAGCAAAGGGTGGTCTTGTGCAGCGGGGGCAGCAGAAGAGGGCCAAGAGGCAATATCGAGACGTGTGGTGGTGACCGCGTCGAGGATGCAATCTATCTAGGGGGTGTCGTGATCGGTAGTGGAGAGATTTAGGGTAGCGAATGTCGCAAATGGTGGCGGCAAATTGTTGAGCTTAACCGTTTGAAACATCACTTTTTTTTTTTTTTTTTGGGTAAATCCGTTTGAAACATCACGTGCATCTGTTGTATTTTATTTTACTTACCTTTTTGTCTTGTCTTTCAAATCAAGCCTGCAATTACTGTGATTTTGAGCCCCAAAAAGTCTCCAATGATTACCAATTTATTTGGTCGAGGTACATGCCCAAGTATACACCCTTGCAATGATTAGAGTCTAGTTTTTCTCTTAGCATGCTGGTGGGAAGAATTGAACATTTTAGTACTTTTCAACCTTACTTATTAGGTGATTGGTGTTTGAGTTGAGTTTGAATTGAGTTAAAATTTTTAAGTTTGAATAGTAATTTTTGTTGACTTTTTAGAAAAGACAAAAAACTTTTTTAAAAAAGACAAAAAACTTTTTCAGAAAAAGACAAAAATTTAAATTTAAACATCAAGTTTGAGTTGGAGAGCCAAACTCCCCCTTACTTTGGATCTTAGTATTTTGATTGTTTTCAAGGATTCAGAGCTAAATATTCTTTTTTTTTTAAGAAGTTTTTTTAATAAAAGACTAAGGGTGTGTTTGCGACTTTCACTCAAACTAAAATATTTCAACTCAGTTTTTGTCTTTTTCCCAAAAAGTTTTTGTCTTTTCTGAAAAAAATTTTTGTCTTTTCTGAAAATTCAAAAAAATTTACTATTGAAACTTAAAAATTTCAACTCAAACTAATTCTAAAGTTTTTAAAAATTAATTAAAAGAGTTCCTTGCCCTTTTTTTTTTTTTTTTTTCTAAAACTTATTGAATAGTCAATTAGTTATTGATCACATAATATTATTTCTTTAGTCAATTAGTGATTGAACGTAGTCAATCAGTCACCAATTATTATAATCAATAATTTTATTGATCATTGTCAATTATCAATTGACTAAATATTAAAAAAAATGACAAATGACCATTTTACTGAATAAAAAAAGTTCGATCATCTATTAGATTGGGTGACCAAAAAATACCCCTCAACTTAATTTTCTTTATTTTTATGGATCATCTATTAGGATGTGAATGTTCAACACCCTAACCCTTTTGATTTCCACATTGGTTATCTATATTCTACTTCCTGGTGGATTCATGAGTACACTTCTGTTCTCGCCACTCTGTCTCTTTGCTTACTGCTATGTATCATCAATGTCGATTATATTACCATCTGATTCCTTACCTGCCAAAATTAATAGCTTTTTGATGGTATTTGTTCCGATGTCGTACTTGTTCGCACAACCTTTTGTGTATAAAGTTGCCAAAAAAATAAAACGGCGCTGATAAGGGTGTTAGCTTGAGATCTTACAGGGGCGGCCTCGAGGAGAGAGATAACGGTTCGTGGTGCTAAGTCATCCAGCATCTGTTTTCATTTGATGTTATTGTTATAGTTGCAACGTTTGAGTGAAAAGTTCATTTCCGATCAATTTAAATTAGAAGTTTCTGTTTAGAATTGTGTTAAAGTTGAAGATCTGGGCTGTCGTTTTTCCGACATATTTTAGCCATTTCAGAGCCTGTTGTAACGGTTCTTGAAAGAATTATTTCTTGTTTTGCTGGCATAGTTATACCTTTTAAGTCATAACTCTGATTCTCTCCATTAATTGATTAGCCATGGTGGTGGTGGGAAGAAACAAAAACATATTGCAGAGCAGGAAATGTTTCAAGCAGCAAGAAGAGAAGTTGTATAAGAAAGTAGCATTGTCCCACATGGACTAGAGAAATAGAGTGGATGGAAAGGGAGCCTATAAAAGTGTAGTTAATACACATTTCAAAGCATACCTTTCTCGGCCTTTTGGCTAAGATCAAGTGTAGTATCTGTTCTTATCAGTTTAATATCTGATACGTGAGTCAATGACTCACATGATATTAAATTTATTTTTTTAGGGGAGAGCTCACAACAATAGCTTGCTATTGGGGTTCTCAAGCGTCGCCTTTGCCTTGCACTACAGCATGGGCTTGGCGCACCCTCTAAATCAAGTTTAAAGTTTTATTTTTCTTTCGTAATATTCAATCAAGCTTAAAATTTTGTTTAATAATATTTATTTCTTTGTTATATTTACTTTGTTTGCTCAAGAGGTTTTGTTAATCAACTTTTTTTTTTTATAATTGGCATGGGAAACTTTGAAACCCCCTCCCCGCCCGAGCTACCTAGTCATGTTTGGATCATTGTGCAATGTTCTAATCAAATGCTAGCGGCATCATCAAAGCCGATGATCGTAAGCTATGTCCTCCGTCACGATGTCAAATGAAACTATCCATGGAATCGTGCATCGTGTGAAACGTAGATCATCGCCGTTCTTAATCGAGACTTAGGCTTTTTGTTAAGCAACCTAACCAAGATCATATAACTTCCTTCACACTAAAAAAACAAAACAAAACAAAACAAAAAACAAAGCCAAAACAAAAATTTAGACTTTAAACACAACAACAAAGAACTATAATAATTACAAGCATAATATAACGGTAATTTTACATTGACTATTATATTAAAAAATGGGGATCAACATTCACTGAAATTACATATAATTTTTTTTTTCTTCACAAACTTCTAACTTACTTACACAACTTACCAGTGGTGCAATAACCTTAGGATTCTCTTATGACAGATTACATAACTTACCAACGCCAAAGAATTGTCATTGAGAATCTTATGACATATTTGAGATTCTAATTTCAATTCCTTCTTCGTAATCAATTTGTTACATGACTCCCTCTCCCTTTTAAATAGTTCCATCTCCAACATTAATTTTCAAAAAAACTGAAACTACTAACTCATAATTTTGACTACCAACCTGATAATATAATATAAATCCTCAACCTAACTTTATTTTTGAACTCATAATTCTGATTATATGTTCGATGATTAGTCGATTATTTTATTGGCTGTGGTGGTGATGAGAAGAAACAAGAAGATATTGCAGGCAAACAGTTATGAAACCAGAAATTTTAATAAAAGGGTACTAATAATAACTATAAGTTTTTGATTTTTGGAGGACTAAAATGAAGTTTTTAAATTTGAAGGCAGCAGCATTTTCAAAAACACAATTAAAAAAAGTAGTCCTTGCAGGCAAACAATAATAGAAGTTATGTTTGAAACTAACACTGTCCCACATGGACAAGAGAAGAGAGTGCTCGGAGAGGTAGCCTATGAAATAGAAGTGAATACATGTTACAAGGCATACCTTTCTCGGCCTTTTGGCTAGGATCAAGTGTAGTATCTGTTCTAATCAGTTTAATATCTGATACGTGGATCAATGATCGGCATGATATTAAATTAATTTTTTTAGGGGGGGTCCCACAACAATAGCTTGCTATTGGGGTCCGTGCGTCGCCCTTGCCTTGCACTATTGCATGGGCTTGGCATACCCTCTATATTTAAGTTTGAAGTTCATATTAACTTCTAAAGTTTTTCCTTATTATAATTACTATTATTTTTTTGTTAGAGAGTTAACCGAGTTGAACGAATCACAATTCATACAACTTTTTCACAACTTTTCATCGTAAAATTAGAATAAATGACAAATTTTTAAATATTTAGAGTAAATAGCAGTAAATAAAAAATTTACAAGATAAATTATTTATTTACGTCTTTTAAAATGTGTTTTTTACTGGTTACTGGGTAAGTAAATTTTCTATTTACTTAATAATTTATTTCAAATATTTAAAAATTTTGCTATCTATTTCAACTATTTTCGTAAAAGTATATTCACTATAATTTCCCAAACTAAAAATCCTTAACTTACATATTAATTACACACGACAATACATACGTATTATTGGCTTAGTAAAAAACGAGACCATTATTCGTTATGTTTCAATCTAGTTAATATGTTACATTACTCCATAATTTTCCAGAAAAACTGAAACCGCAAAAAATCACTTAAGTATGCTTATAAGGGTATGTTTGACAAAGCTTTCATTTTTGCTTCTAGTAAGTAGAAGGGGAGAAATAAAATATGTGACTTCTTAGTATGTTTGGATCCAAAAAGCTTTTAAGGTCAAAATAATCTCTAAAGTATTCTAATAAGTACTAAAAATGTTAAATAAAGTTTATAATATCTAGTTGAAATTTTGTAAAAAATTTTAAAGTCTACTAAGATGAGCTTTTGCCAGAAATCACATTTTTTGACTTTGACAGGAAGTACCTTTGCATGTTAAAAGCTTTTCTGACAGATTATTCAAACACTTTCAGAAGCTGCTTTTGGACCTGAAAAGTCAAAAACAGCTTTTATAAAGCTTTTTCATAAAAAAGAAAAAAAAACAAAAGAAAAAAAAAAACAGTTGTTGCCTTTGTTTCAATTAATTTAAATTTGTATGTCTAGTTTAGAATTATATTAAAGTAGAAGGCTTATTTTTCCCAATTTGGAGCCTGTTGTTTGAATGTAATATGGAAATGTAACAGCTCTTAAAAGAGCTATTTATTATTATTGTTATTATCTCTTGAAAGAGTTAGTTCTTGTTTTATGTGGCATGTTTTATCTTTTGAGAGCCTTTTTTTTTTTTTTTTTTAACTATAGTTTTTGTTGGGTAGAGGTACGAGCTTAGTTATGTTGATTAAATAGAATAAAAGAAATTAGGAATTCTTATCCTGGCTTTACTAAGCATTATAATTATCTTGATTGATTATTGGATTAATTTATTTATTGGCCATAATATTGATGATGTGAAGAAACGGAAACAAATTACATGGTTCAGCTGCAAGAATAGATATTATGCTTGAAACTAATATTGTCCCACGTGGACAGAGAAGAGAGTATTTAAAAGAGCAGCTTATAAAAGAAAGTTCAAAACACATGTCAAAGCATATCTTTCTCGGCCTTTTGGCTAAGATCAAGTGTAGTATCTGTTTTTATCAGTTTAATTTCAAATACATAGATCATTGATAGATATGATATTAAATTAATTTTTTTAGGGGAGGTCCCACCACAGTAGCTTGTCCTAAGTGTCGCCCATGCCTTGCACTGCAGCGCGGGCCTTGGCACACCACTCCATATCAAGTTTAAAAGTTGGTGAAATAATTTTTAAAAATAAATAAATAAGGATTTAGTGCAGAAAGGAAAGAAAAAAGAGGGGGGAAAAAAAAGTTGGTACCCATGTTTCATATATTTGGCATTCACAGACTATAATTTCAGCCGTAAAATCAACTTTTCAATATGATATTAACTATGACTGTCCGTGTCAAAACTTTATATTGATAAGTTAATCTAATAATTGAAACTGTGTTTCCTCGTAACAAAAAGATGGACAACATGAAGTTCATGGCTCATAATGTAAGCACTATAAGCAACCATAAAAAATAGAACATGCCATTGTATATTTAATGCAGAAAAAAGTGGGGAGAATTTTTTGGATATACAAGCTTTTAGAGAACCAGCCAATAATTACAGTTACTCCAAGGGTAAAAGCAGGTGTTAAAAGGAGATTTTGGAAGACATTTTAAGTTAGGAGAAAATATATGTGGTTAGACACTTTAGGATTGCTTTTAATTAGGCGTTGTTACAGTTTTCATGGTTTCTACTTGAAGACGATTCAGCGTACGCTTCTTTGGAATTGTTCATAGATTCGTCACCCACGCTTCTATTTGAGGACCTTTCGGATTGCTTTCTCTTCAAGCGGCTTTTCAGTTCGTCTTCTTTCTCATCAACAAACGAAAGGAACGTTTGAAGACGTCTCGGCTGCAGGCTTCCATCAGAAGACTGTAGTTCCTCTTTGTGCCTGCTGAACTGGCGGATCATCTGGATGAAGTATATAAAGAGAGCAAGCAAGCAAGCCAACCCGCATAACGTAAAGAGACCCCAAAAGCTCTTGAGTGGAAGACGGTCTATTTCAAGTGTCGTGCCTTGAGAAGTGCAGGCGCTCCTCATAAGCCATTTGTCGTGGATCCTCTCGAGATCCCCGTTCTCCGACAGCTTCAAAATGGCTGTTGACATGTCAACCGCTAAGGGCGAGTCACGTTGAAAGGCCTAAATTGGAAAGGCAGTCGAATACCATGTCAAGTGTCAACTCCTACGAACAGATATTCTTGTTCTTTGAGCAATCAAAATGCTGAAATACAATAAAACCATTGAGATATATATACGCTTATGTACTTACAAATCCCCATCCCGCCTTGGTGAATTCTTGCCCAACTATACTGAATTCGCAATGTGTTGAGAGGAAGAGCTCTATGTAAGCGCGCTGGTCGATAATGGCAGAAACTCCACCGCCATGTGGACCATCGCGCAAGGCTTTGGCATACTCCTCTGGAGAGTTGAGAGGGACGAACCTGGACTCTTGAATGCCGAGTTCCTCGATCAGATAATCCCTTGAATAGGAACCCTGCTGATAGCCAATGGGGTCACTGGTGACAATTAAGGATTCAATACCTTTAATGGGAGACGTGAGCTGCTGAACTGTGAGGATCGAGGTCAAACTCGCTGTGTAGCTAGAGTTGATTATAAGAACAACAAACAGCCATATGATCAGTACTAGGCGTCCGAGAGTGCTGACCGTATTTTCCCCTGCACAAATTAAAAAAAAAAAAAAGGTTGAACTTAGATAAGCATGTAGGTATTCGTTATCTTTCTTAAACGAAAGCTTCTACTCGCTTATCGCCGTTAAAGCTCCTATCTACTTACTATGGGAAAAGAACATGGTTGAAAAACTGAACCTGCAGGATCAAGGAAACATCGGTTAATCATATGTTGATACTTTTTTTTTTTGACAGAATTGATGAAAACAACTTCAAAGCACGTCGTTTTCTATACGAATGATGGATTCACACTAATCGAATAGTCAGAAGAGCGGTTTTGTTTTCATGAGAAGACCCCTTGTCGACAATCATCCAGAGAAGTATGAAGTCGGCCCATAGAGTATGATACGAACTGATGACAGAGTATCTTACCAAAGAACAGTGACGACTTGTTTTTTGGGAGGACCCCGGAAATCATCGTTCAGCCTGTGCTCCAAAACCCAAACGACGGTTCCAATAATGAGAAAGAACGCGGCTGTGACTATCCACATTTCTTTAGTGAATGGCTTAAGAAAAGCCCAAGCACCAGAATTCTTTTTTCTCATAGGCACTACAACAACTAATCCAGATTCGATAAACGGCTGTGTGAAATCGACCATCCTTGTTCGGTTGGTGATGATTGTAATGTCCCCAATTGCCGCATCAAAAACCTGCATGGAAAAAAAAAATGTAGAAATCCCAAGTATGAACAGTTAATCTCACTTGACTAGTAGAAACAACTCCACAGCATACATATATAACACTCACTCCTGTAGTGATCAAACGAACAAGTTCTGTGCGACTCGAGTTTTTACGACCGTCCCCGAAAGGCTGTAACTTATAGGGGACAGCATAAGGCAAAAGGTTCAGTGCAGCAGAAAAGACATCAATGCAGTAGCCAGTGAACATATCAGTGCCTTCTACTTGAGAGACAAACTCTCGAAAGCTCACTCTGTAGGGAACTCCAATTCTCAATCGCCTCCCATTGTTCGGAAAAACCCATCCACGAGGCTTCTGAGATGATTGTCCAGGCCAAATTGGATCATATAGTCTTTGGTTCGAGCTGGAACGATTTGCCGGTTTATTGTAAAACGTCTCTGGAGGCAATACTGATAACCCGGAATAGTTAGACCAATAACCAATCCTCCTCATCACGCCAATCACGTTGAGGATTTCATACGCGGGGCGGATGAGGTTCCTTTCGGGAGTGAATCCAAACGGACCAGTTAAGCCTGTCATGTTTGTCTTTAAGATATTCTGGAGTAACAAGTTCCCTTCATCAAAGACGCTCAAAGCATCAAGATTTAAGTTGCTTTGAATCCTGGTCAACCTCGAATCATTTGAAAACGTTATCTTTCCTCCTTGATTGAGAAATGCATCAATTGCATGAGCAAGCAACCGGACAGTGTCATAGGCATAAAGAACAAAAGTATTCAATCCAAGAGGGCCGTTAGCCGGCTTTCCCTTGGTCAAGTTACTCCACCTAGAAATAAATTTCCGTTTCAGTTCTGAATCCGGTGTGTATGCACGCAAAGTAAGGATTCCATCCAAATTAGCCATGTCATCCTCAGAGAGAGGAAAACTGGTATCTAACATGGTGGAGAGCCAATTAGAGGCAATCCAAACATATCCAGTTCCCATCATGCCAAGGCGCTTAGCTTCATCAAAAATCAGGAAACCCGAGTTATCATAAACATGAACCACGATAATGCGAGACTCAGTTAAAGCCACTTGGACAAGTAAATCTGTGATATCATCCCTGGTTGGCTTAGAGACCAAAGGAGCTTTGTATGAGATTGTACAGCGTTTCTCGGCAAGCTTGTTCCCTAACTCCGCAATCCCATTTCTACCATGGTCATCATCAACATAGATTGCAATTACCTCCCTCCATCCATAGTAATCAACCATTTCTGCTATGGCAGACATCTGGAACAGATCACTCCGCGTGGTTCTCACGAAGAACGGGAACTGGAGTGGAGAAAGAGTAGGGTCCTCCACTGTAAATGATAGCAAAGGAGTTTGGAGCTCACTTGCGATATGCGATATAATATGAGCTGTCACAGCATTTTGAGGCCCAATTATGGCCACAGTGTCCGTCTCCATGAAACGTAAGGCTGTAATAGGCGACAAAGCAGAGAATCAAAAATCTCAATCATCCCTCAATGATTCATTCCACAGATATGACACAACAAATAAAGTTTCAAATTCAAATAGAAAGAACACAAATGCCCGGTGCAACCAAAAGCTTGAGCTAATAGAAGACGGGCCAACGTTGATCTTTATGGCCATAATTGGCCACAGTGTCCGTCTCCATGAACCGTAATGCTGTAATAGGCGACAAAACATAGAATCAAAAATCTCAATCATCCTTCGTGACTGTAGGCATAGTCTAGTGGTAATATCACACCTAATTCAACCTAAAGTTGCAGAGATCGAATCCCCCCATCCCCAAGTTCAAAAAACAAAAAAAAACAAAAAAAAAATCTCAATCATCCCGCAGTGATTCATTCCTCAGATATGACATAACAAATAAAGTTTCAAATTCAAATAGAAAGAACACAAATGGCCGGTGCAACAAAAGCTTGAGCTAACAGGAGGCAGGCCAAAATTGGCCTCTTCATTCTCTAACATCTATGAGAATGATGAAAAATTCATAACAGAAACAAGACAAGACATACCCTCAATAATTCCAAGAAATCCGCTAATATTGGAATCCTGCATTGTAATTTTCAGTTGAGTTCCATTTAGAACAGTGGGATCAGCATTCACATCCTCGATCGCTGCTTCTATCGCCAATTTGGCAACTCTACCGACGATGGTACCGAACGAGAAAAGAGAACCGATATTCACTACGCTTGGTCTCACAGAATTTGAAACATTAGTGCTAGTGCTAGCCCCATTTGAGGCCAACCCATTGGTGAGAACTATCAGCACAACCAGATACCAAATTATGTTCATGATGAATTTCCTACTTCCTCAGAAAAAAACCAAGCAAGACTTCCAGAAAAGGAAAGAAAAAGTGCCTGAATTATGTGGATAAGACATATATTAAGTTTCGTACTATTAAAGAAGAACTTCATAAATGGAAACAAGACATAACTTGCAAATAAAGGAAACAAACTGGAGTTTAAGTTTAGACCCAGATCTAAAAGCAAAAAAAGACTTTCATAAATGGACAAGAGCCTAACATATTTCTACTCTACAACAACAAAGAAGAAAACCCTTTGGAAGAAACAGTGGAGCCGCCACCACAGCAAAAAGTTGGGACACATCAGTTATTGAAAGATGATTAAAAAGCTAAAAATGTGTGAATAATGAAAAAGTTAAAACCTTTAATTCAAACAGCAAAAGAAGAGGTGAGAAACCTCAAGAAAGAAGAAGTTTTGAGCTCACAATAACAAAAAGAAAAAAAGAATTTGGCAAAGCAGCAAAGTCCCACATGTATGAAAGGAAGTGTGAGAAGCATGCAAATAATGAGCTGAGTATATAAAATTTTTTTTTAATTTAAAAAAAATAGTCAAACTTCATTAAATAAATCTCTCACCTGAGACGTGAGGAATTGGGAAAAACACAAGGGGAAAAGAAGTCTTTGGAGCTCCTAAGATTAGTGCAAATGAAAGTGGGTGGTGTAAAAGAAAAGAAAAGAAAAACAGAGGAAACGTCAGTATTGGCTATAATGAGATGAGAATTTCCTTGAACATATCTTGTTAGAGAGAGGTGGGAGGAGAGACAGTTGGGGTGGGGTGTGGTATGGGAGGGAGGGACCATTTTGAGTGGCAAAGAAGGGTGTTGGTTGTGAGTGTCCATAGCATCCTCATGTTTCACCAAGGGATTATATTCCTCAACTGTCATTGTTTAGGAAAAGAATATGGTATATCCTCATTTAAATATCCTATTCGTTTATTTTTAAACAGTTAAAATATAATCAAATGGCTGAAATTTATTTATATATAATGATTATAATACACCTTATCTCGTATTAATTTATATCAATAAATTAAAAAATAATTAAAAAAAAGAAATTTAAAAAAACCAACCTTTGGCTGGTGGTAGACACCGCCTTCCCCTACACCGGCGACGGCCTCCCTTCCCCCGACCAAATCTACACCCCCCCACCCCTCGACGCCCCTGTCCGGCCAAGAACCGACGACGCCCCCCCCCCTCCCTTTCGATGCCGTCAACTGTAAAAGATGTTAGTTTTTTTTTTATAATTTCTTTTTTATTATTATTTTTTAATTTATTAATTTATACTGATACAAAATAAGGTATATTATAATTGTTATATATAAACAATATTTCAGCCGTTCGATTACATATTAACTGTTAAAAAATGAGCTATGCCGGTAAAGTATATAAATGAGGCTCTACCGCAACTTCACCACATTATTTAAACGTGCAAAAGTTTTTTTTTTATTTTTTTGTTTTTTATTTTTTTGTTTTTTTTGTAATATGTAGCTATCTTAGTTACTATTGATTAAATCATTCACAATAACAGGATAAACATCAATAATATAATCTTGACATAACATGATTTTCAAAAACAGTGTTATATAAATAGTTCGTTATCTTTTTTTTTTTTTAAAGATTATATGAAAAATAGTATAAATTTGGCATCTCTTTATAAATTTGTCAAATTTATATTTTAATATTAGAGTACACAAAATTCTGAAAAATTACTTTAAACATAACTTTCCACCTAATTTTCTCTTTAAAAAAAACTCCGATATTGAGATTGAGGCTTTTTTATATAGTTCTGGTCATGAACTTTTTGTATTTGGAAAATTAAAACTTGGATGAAAAATATGAGCAATTGAGACTTCAAATTTCAAACTCTAGTGCGATTAACCCCAATGAAGAGCAAGTTTAAGGGCAACTAATAGTTTGAATTGGACTCTGTACGAATCAAACTCACTCGTTTGTAAGGCTGATTATCTTTGAATTCTTAATGAAAAGAAGAAAGTCTTGTATAAATAGAGCCCAATAGGAGGAAGAAAAAACAAAAAAAAGATACTAGTCACCAATACAAAGTCACATTAAAAAAAAAAAATTCAAAGCTTTAAACCTACTCTCAATTAGAGTCGAGTGTCATGGATTTTGAAATTTAAGAGCTCAATTGCCAAGATTTTAAACTTAGATATTTATTTGACAAACGCAAGAAATTCAAGGACATACATGCAAATAAGCCCAATTGCATCTTTTGTATTCTAATAAATTATTTTATGCAATTATTATTCTCCATAGTAATAAATTTAAGATGTCTTGATTAATTTAACAAACGGAGGTAAAAAGTAATTTACATACCCTCATCTCTCAACATTTGCCACCTTTACGTCACTCTTAAGTGATTTTCTCTTCTCTTGGAGGGAAGTCGTCGTCTTTTTCTTGTCCTTTTCCTATTTACATGAATTACCACGTGTTTCATGCTAGTTCAGAATATGTCAAACTAAAGTATTTATATTGTGCAAAACGATTACAAAATTGTGCGTGGGTGTGGCATGGCAAGGCAAGGCATTGAAAACAATAAAAATAAAAATAAAATAAAATTGGTCATGGATGAAGTTCGTTAAAGTTTTCAATGCAAATAAATAAAATAAAATTGGTTATGGATGAAGTTCGTTAAAGTTACAAGAAATTTTAACCTATGTACTTTTTACTTTTTTAAAGGCAAAGAAAATTTAAACTACGATCACTTTAGTCCCGGAAGAAGGAAAAATATCATAAATTCTCCGTAAACTTTATCATCAATATTAATATGTCGTATGAATTATGAAATGTATTTATTGTGTCCCTTGAACTTTAACATATATATCAAGTTATCCGTTCTATTAGTTTCCGTTAGTTTTTCCATCATCTTTATGTCAAAATGCCCCCTAAACTTTGTTTTTGTATCAAAATATCCCATGATCTTTAATATTTGTGTCAAACTACCCCTTGATCTTTAATATTTATGTCAAACTACCCCATTTATCTTATTTTAAGTATTTAACGTTGTAGAATTGCCTAATAATTATTAACTTTTTTAAAATAGGTAAAAAGTATATATATTTTTTATTCTCCTAAAGTGATATGCATATTTTTTTAACATAACTTTATATTGATAAGTTAATCTAATGATTGAATCTATATTTCCTCGTAACAAAAAGATGGACAACATGAAGCAATCATAAAAAATTGAACATGCCGTTGTATATTTAATGCAGAAAAGAGTTGTGAGAATTTTTTGGATATACAGGCTTTTAGAGAACTAGCCAATAATTACAGTTACTCCAAGGGTAAAAGCAGGTGTAAAAAGGAGATTTTGGAAGACTTTTTTAAGTTAGGAGAAAATATATGTGGTTAGACACTTTAGAATTGTTTTTAATTAGGCGTTGTTACAGTTTTCATGGTTTCTACTTGAAGACGATTCAGCGTACGCTTCTTTGGAATCGTTCATAGATTCGTCACCCACGCTTCTATTTGAGGACCTTTCGGATTGCTTTCTCTTCAAGCGGCTTTTCAGTTCATCTTCTTTCTCATCAGCAAACGAAAGAAACGTTCGAAGACGTCTCGACTGCAGGCTTCCATCAGAAGACTGTAGTTCCTCTTTGTGCCTGCTGAACTGGCGGATCATCTGGATGAAGTATATAAAGAGAGCAAGCAAGCAAGCCAACCCGCATAACGTAAAGAGACCCCAAAAGCTCTTGAGTGGAAGACGGTCTATTTCAAGCGTCGCGCCTTGAGAAGTGCAGGCGCTCCTCATAAGCCATTTGTCGTGGATCCTCTGGAGATCCCCGGTCTCCGACAGCTTCAATATGGCAGTTGACATGTCAACCGCCAAGGGCGAGTCCCGTGGAAAGGCCTAAATTGGAAAGGAAGACGAAAACCGTGTCAAGTTTCAACTCCTACGAACAGATATTCTTGTTCTTTGAGCAATCAAAATGCTGAAATACAATAAAACCATTAAGATATATATATGCTTATGTACTTACAAATCCCCATCCCGCCTTGGTGAATTCTTGCCCAACTATACCGAATTCGCAATGTGTTGAGAGGAAAAGCTCTATGTAAGCGCGCTCGCCGATTATGGCAGAAACTCCACCGCCATGTGGACCATCGCGCAAGGCTTTGGCATACTCCTCTGGAGAGTTGAGAGGGACGAACCTGGACTCTTGAATGCCGAGTTCCTCGATCAGATAGTCCCTTGAATAGGAACCCTGCTGGTAGCCAATGGGGTCCCTGGTGACAATTAAGGATTCAATACCTTTAATGGGAGATGTAAGCTGTTGAACTGTGAGGATCGAGGTCAAACTCGCTGTGTAGCTAGAGTTGATTATAAGAACAACAAACAACCATATGATCAGTACTAGGCGTCCGAGAGTGCTGACCGTATTTTCCCCTGCACAAATTACAAAAAAAAAAAAAAAAAAAAAAAAAAGTTGAACTTAGATAAGCATGTAGGTATTCGTTATCTTTCTTAAACGAAAGCTTCTACTCGCTTATCGCCGTTAAAGCTTCTATCTACTTACTATGGGAAAAGAACATGGTTGAAAAACTGAACCTGCAGGATCAACGAAACATCGGTTAATCATATGTTGATACTTTTCTTTTTGACAGAATTGATGAAAACAACTTCAAAGCACGTCATTTTCTATACGAATGATGGATTCACACTAATTGAATAGTCAGAAGAGCGGTTTTGTTTTCATGAGAAGACCCCTTGTCGACAGTCATCCAGAGAAGTTTGAAGTTGGCCCATAGAGTATGATACGAACTGATGACGGAGTATCTTACCAAAGAACAGTGACGACTTGTTTTTTGGGAGGACCCCGGAAATCATCGTTCAGCCTGTGCTCCAAAACCCAAACAACGGTTCCAATAATGAGAAAGAACGCGGCTGTGACTATCCACATTTCTTTAGTGAATGGCTTGAGAAAAGCCCAAGCACCAGAATTCTTTTTTCTCATAGGCACTACAACAACTAATCCAGATTCGATAAACGGCTGTGTGAAATCGACCATCCTTGTTCGGTTGGTGATGATTGTAATGTCCCCAATTGCTGCATCAAAAACCTGCATGGAAAAAAAAAAAATGTAGAAATCCCAAGTATGAACAGTTCATCTTACTTGACTAGTAGAAACAACTCCACAGCATACAAATATAACACTCACTCCCGTAGTGATCAAACGAACAAGTTCTGTGCGACTCGAGTTTTTACGACCGTCCCCGAAAGACTGTAGCTTATAGGGGACAGCATAAGGCAAAAGGTTCAGTGCAGCAGAAAAGACATCAATGCAGTAGCCAGTGAACATATCAGTGCCTTCTACTTGAGAGACAAACTCTCGAAAGCTCACTCTGTAGGGAACTCCAATTCTCAATCGCTTCCCATTGTTCGGAAAAACCCATCCACGAGGCTTCTGAGATGATTGTCCAGGCCAAATTGGATCATATAGTCTTTGATTCGAGCTGGAACGATTTGCCGGTTTATTGTAAAACGTCTCTGGAGGCAATACTGATAACCCGGAATAGTTAGACCAATAACCAATCCTCCTCATCCCGCCAATCACGTTGAGGATTTCATACGCGGGGCGGATGAGGTTCCTTTCTGGCGTGAATCCAAACGGACCAGTTAAGCCTGTCATGTTTGTCTTTAAGATATTCTGGAGTAACAAGTTCCCTTCATCAAAGACGCTCATAGCATCAAGATTTAAGTTGCTTCGAATCCCGGTCAACCTCGAATCATTTGAAAACGTTATCTTTCCTCCTTGATTGAGAAATGCATCAATTGCATGAGCAAGCAACCAGACAGTGTCATAGGCATAAAGAACAAAAGTATTCAATCCAAGAGGGCCGTTAGCCGGCTTTCCCTTGGTCAAGTTACTCCACCTAGAAATAAATTTCCGTTTCAGTTCTGAATCCGGTGTGTATGCACGCAAAGTAAGGATTCCATCCAAATTAGCCATGTCATCCTCAGAGAGAGGAAAACTGGTATCTAACATGGTGGAGAGCCAATTAGAGGCAATCCAAACATATCCAGTTCCCATCATGCCAAGGCGCTTAGCTTCATCAAAAATCAGGAAACCCGAGTTGTCATAAACATGAACCACGATAATGCGAGACTCAGTTAAAGCCACTTGGACAAGTAAATCTGTGATATCATCCCTGGTTGGCTTAAAGACCAAAGGAGCTTTGTATGAGATTGTACAGCGTTTCTCGGCAAGCTTGTTCCCTAACTCCGCAATCCCATTTCTACCATGGTCATCATCAACATAGATTGCAATTACCTCCCTCCATCCATAGTAATCAACCATTTCTGCTATGGCAGACATCTGGAACAGATCACTCCGCGTGGTTCTCACGAAGAACGGGAACTGGAGTGGAGAAAGAGTAGGGTCCTCCACTGTAAATGATAGCAAAGGAGTTTGGAGCTCACTTGCGATATGCGATATAATATGAGCTGTCACAGCATTTTGAGGCCCAATTATGGCCACAGTGTCTGTCTCCATGAACCGTAAGGCTGTAATAGGCGACAAAGCAGAGAATCAAAAATCTCAATCATCCCTCAATGATTCATTCCACAGATATGACACAACAAATAAAGTTTCAAATTCAAATAGAAAGAACACAAATGCCCGGTGCAACCAAAAGCTTGAGCTAATAGGAGACGGGCCAACGTTGATCTTTATGGCCATAATTGGCCACAGTGTCCGTCTCCATGAACCGTAATGCTGTAATAGGCGACAAAACATAGAATCAAAAATCTCAATCATCTTTCGTGACTGTAGGCATAGTCTAATGGTAATATCATACCTAACTCAACCTAAAGTTGCAAAGATCGAATCCCCCCACCCCCAAGTTCAAAAAAAAAAAAAAAAAAAAAAAAAAAAAAAAAAAAAAAAAATCTCAATCATCCCGCAGTGATTCATTCCACAGATATGACATAACAAATAAAGTTTCAAATTCAAATAGAAAGAACACAAATGGCCGGTGCAACCAAAAGCATGAGCTAACAGGAGGCAGGCCAAAAGCGGGCCTCTTCATTCTCTAACATCTATGAGAATGATGAAAAATTCATAACAGAAACAAGACAAGACATACCCTCAATAATTCCAAGAAATCCGCTAATATTGGAATCCTGCATTGTGATTTTCAGTTGAGTTCCATTTAGAACAGTGGGATCAGCATTCACATCCTCGATCGCTGCTTCTATCGCCAATTTGGCAACTCTACCGACGATGGTACCGAACGAGAAAAGAGAACCGATATTCACTACGCTTGGTCTCACAGAATTTGAAACATTAGTGCTAGTGCTAGCCCCATTTGAGGCCAACCCATTGGTGAGAACTATCAGCACAACCAGATACCAAATTATATTCATGGTGAATTTCCTACTTCCTCAGAAAAAAACCAAGCAAGACTTCCAGAAAAGGAAAGAAAAAGTGCCTGAATTATGCAGATAAGACATATATTAAGTTTCGTACTATTAAAGAAGAACTTCATAAATGGAAACAAGACATAACTTGCAAATAAAGGAAACAAACTGGAGTTTAAGTTTAGACCCAGATCTAAAAGCAAAAAAAGACTTTCATAAATGGACAAGAGCCTAACATATTTCTACTCTACAACAACAAAGAAGAAAACCCTTTTGAAGAAACAGTGGAGCCGCCACCACAGCAAAAAGTTGGGACACATCAGTTATTGAAAGATGATTAAAAAGCTAAAAATGGGTGAATAATGAAAAAGTTAAAACCTTTAATTCAAACAGCAAAAGAAGAGGTGAGAAACCTCAAGAAAGAAGAAGTTTTGAGCTCACAATAACAAAAGTAGAAAAATAATTTGGCTGAGCAGAAAAGTCCCACATGTATGAAAGGAAGTGTGAGAAGCATGCAAAAAATGAGCTAAGAGTACATAAATTTTTTTTTTTAATTAAAAAAAAAGTCAAACTTCATTAAATAAATCTCTCACCTGAGACGTGAGGAAGTGGGTAAAGCATAAGGGGAAAAGAAGTCTTTGGAGGTCCTAAGATTAGTGCATATGAAAGTGGGGGGTGTAAATGAAAAGAAAAGAAAAACAGAGGAAACGTCACTATTGGCTATAATAACATGAGAATTTCCTTTAACATACTTTGTTAGAGAGAGGTGGGAGGAGAGACAGCTGGGGTGGGGTATGGGAGGGAGGGACCATTTTGAGTGGCAAAAAAGGGTGTTGGCTGTGAGGGCCCATAGCATCCTCATTTTTCACCAAGGGATTATATTCCTCAACTGTCATTATTGAGGGAAAGAATACGGTATAACCTCATTATTGAGGCCCCGCCCCTCGATGCCCCTGCCCGGCCAAGAACCGGCGACGCCCCCCTCCCCCGACGCCGTCAAATGTAAAAGATGTTAGTTTTTTTTTTTTTTTTTGATAATTTCTTTATTATTGTTATTTTTTAATTTGTTAATCTATATTAATACAAAATAAAGTATATTATAATTGTTATATAAAAATAACATTTCAGCCGTTCGATTACATCTTAACTATTTAAAAATAGCTCTACCGATAAGATATATAAATGACACTCTAAAGTTTTTTTATTTTTTTGTTTTTTATTTTTTTTGTTTTTGTGTAAACTGTAGCTATCTTAGTTATTATTGATTAAATCATTCACAATAACAGGATAAACATCAGTAATAAAATCTTGACATAACATGATTTTTAAAAACAGTGTTATATAAATAGTTCATTATCTTTTTTTTTTTTAAGGATTATATGGAAAATAGTATAAATTTGACACTTTTTTATATTTAAAGTTGATAATTTTATTATTTCATAATATTAAAATTATCAACTTTAATATTAAAGTCTGCAAAATTCTTAAAAATTACTTTAAACATGACTTTCCATCTAATTTTCTCTTTAAAAAAAACTCCGACATTGAGGTTGAGGCTTTTTTATATGGTTCTGTTCATGAACTTCTTGTATTTGGAAAATTAAAACTTGGATGAAAAATATGAGCAATTGAGCCTTCAAATTTCAAACTCTACTGTGATTAACCCCAATGAAGAGCAAGTTTAAGGGCAACTAAAATACTTTTAGTTTGAATTAGACTCTGTATGAACAAAACTCACTCGTTTGTAAGGCTGATTATCGTTGAATTCTTAATGATAAGAAGGAAGCCTTGTATAAATAGAGCCCAATACGAGCAAAAAAGATATTAGTCACCAATAGAAAGTCACATTAAAAAAAAGTCAAAGCTTTAAACCTACTCTCAATTAGAGTTGAGTGTCATGGATTTTGAAATTTAAGTGCTCAATTGCCAAGATTTTAAACTTAGATATTTATTTGACAAACGCAAGAAATTCAAGGACATACATGCAAATAAGCCCAATTGCATCTTTTGTATTCTAATGAATTATTTTTATGAAATTATTATTCTCCATAGTAATAAATTTAAGATGTAATTGATCGAACTTATGCACCATCATCGAGTCTTGTAACCATCTACTACAAAAATAAAGTCTTAGTACCATCCAATAACATTAATTCTTATCGAGCCTTTTTTATTTTTGGCTAAAGTAATTCTTATCGAGCTTTAACCAATTAGGAAATTACGTGCAAATTTTGGAACTCATGTGATAAGACAATTTCTAACAATCTTAAAAATAACGACAATAATGATCATCTCATGATGTCTACCACTAAAACAAATTTGACAACTCTACAACCATAATTCATTAGTAAGTGGAGTAGTTTACAAAATAATTTTTGGGGCTAATTAAACAATGATTATGATATTCTATTGTATTTACAGCCTTATTAATATTATAATTTTTAGCATTATTTAGCTGACCACTGGCTATTTGCTCGGCCAGTGGCCACTATAAAACACTACGAGCTTGTTTGGTGAATGAGTTGAGTTTGAGTTAAGTTGAAAGTTTTAAGTTTGAATAGTAATTTTTGTTGACTTTTTAGGAAAGATAAAAAAAATTTCAGAAAAGACAAAAAACTTATTCAGAAGAAAACAAAAAGTTGAGTTCAAACTTGAGGTTTGAACTTGAGCTCCAAACGGAGACTATTAGGGTATTTGATAAATGAGTTGAGTTTGAGTTAAGTTGAAATTTTTAAGTCTGAATAGTAATTTTTGTTGATTTTTTCAGAAAAGACAAAAAACTTTTATAGAAAAAGATAAAAAAAATACAGTTTAACTTTAGTTAAACTCAAGTGCCAAGTAAGCCATACATATAAAGAAAAGAACAAAATCCAACCAAACATCGTGGCCCACATAGGACCACCCATTTCTACTAAAGATTCCCACATTGTTTTGTTGGATAAAATAGACCACCCCTTTGGTGGTATTCACGGAAAGCAACATTGAGTTTTCTTTCTGGTAGCAAATAACAAAAAGAACATGCCTGCCATAAGAACTATCCTTTTATATATATATATATAAAATATTGGAAGAAATTATTATTTTTTAATTGTCAGCTAAATTTTTTATTGTCTGATCTATTAATGCATATGTTAAGAATTTGTAATGTATATATGACATACAACTATTCACAATGACAGATTATATCATTAAATCCTTAATTTAACGGTCAGCATAACAACTCGTCTTTGAAAAATTAAGGTTCCTACTGTATACATTTTCTTATTACCTAGCATTAAAAAACAAAGAAAAAGAAAAAGAAAATTTGTATTATTGTGGATTGCCAAACTTGGCACGCCACTATGTTTTGTTGTTTTAGTAACAAGTCACTTTTATGTGGACTTGTGGTGCACCTTTAACTCATGAAACTGATTAGATAATTCACCAAAAAGAAAAATGAAACTGGGTTTTTTTTTTTTTTTTTTCTTTGAAGAAAATGAAACTGGTTAGTATTTGTTATACCAGTGAGCAATGAAGATTGTTCAAAATACATATATTATTCTAATATGTATCTCGAATTTTAATTCTCATTTTATCTTGCGAATTTAAAAGCTTTGTTATCAAGTTTGAATTTATCCTATTTAACTCTTTTTCTTAGAATTTTCGTTAAAATAAAACGGAAAAATAGAAGATTAAATGTGGTCATATAGTTTTTTTTTTTCTGTTTGTTTTTAATGAAATTTCTAACATAAAAGGGTAAATAAAAGACAAATTCAAAATTTGAGAAGCAAAGTAAGAGTTTCTAAAATTCGAGAGATAAAGTGAGAATGACACTAAAAGTTTATGAGTATAGGTGAGAATGCTCCCAAAAATAAAAAGTGCAGTGTTGTATGTCAATCATTTAAAATTTAAAAAAAAATACTTACCAAAAAAAAATTCAAAAAATAAAAACAAAAACTTAAAAACGCATCATCATGAGGTAATAATCTTTTTTAAAGAAGTAATGATCATCATTATGTTGAGCTAATCACGTTTAGTAACACAGTGATCAACATAAATTTACATTAAAATTTTAATTATTTGAAAATTATGATGGGTAGTATTTCTCTCTTGTGGATGGTCCAATAAAGGGACAATAGAAGGAAGAAGGTTACTGGGGTAACCTTGTAAAGAAAATTCAACCTAAACCGTTAGAAAGGCATTTTTCACATCTTTTGTGATCTTGTGTTAGTTTGGGATTGTTGTATTTTGAAATATTATTGTTAGTTTTCTTTTATATGAAATATTAATTAGCTGTGTTTTAGTCAAAAGTTGTGACCAGAAACAAGTTTTTTTTTTTTTTTAAGATACTATAATAAGAATCTAGTTGAGTGATAAATTATGGATAAAATTGTTTTAGAGATAGATAAATGAGTAAAATATACCTATGCTAGTTTCATTTAATAAACTTTTTATTTTGTTCACATAGTCGGAATTCTAGTTTTTATGTCTAGTATTAGAGTGAATATTTACAATTTTTTAACACCAGAATCTAAAAAATATAAAATTTCAATTTCTCATCTTATCTGTGAAATGTACAACATTATAGAAAGGATAATAACTCCTACTACTGTTCACTCACCTTTCGTCCAAAACAAACTGTTTTGGATGAAAAACTTTTGTATTTTCTTTTTAGTTCTTTAAGTTCTTTTTTTTTTTTTAAAGACCATTTTTGTTTTCATTTTAGTTCTTTTTTAATATTGATTAATTTTTTTCATTTTAGCACTCTTATCTTTTTAGTCTTTTATTCATAATCCTTTTTTTTTTTTTTCAAGTCCTTTGTTGATTCTTTTTTGTTTTTTTGGTCTGTTTCTTTTACTTTTTATTTTAACTTTCCCCTATTTATAAAAATTTTTTCTTAAATATGTTCAAACACATGCTTCAGACTATTTTATGTCTAAACAACTAAAGTTGGTTACAATTCAGCAAAAAAAAAAAAAAAAAAAAAGAAGGTTACAACTTAACTAAAATCAAATTTTCAAACTTAAGTTGGCGAACCAAAGGGAGGTAAAAAGTACTTTACATGCCCTCGTCTCTCAACATTTGCCACCTTTACGTCACTCTTAAGTGATTTTCTCTTCTCTCGGAGGAAAGTCGTCATCTTTTTCTTGTCCTTTTCCTATTTGCATGTTACGATATCATTTGTTTTTATTTCCACGTGATTCATACTAGTTCAGAATATGTCAGACTAAAGTATTTATATTGTGCAAAACGATTACAAAATTGTGCGTGGGTGTGGCATCGCAAGGCAAGGCAAGGCAAGGCAAGGCATTGAAAACAATACAAATAAAAATAAAATAAAATTGGTTATGGATGAAGTTCGTTAAAGTTACAAGAAATTTTACTTTTTTTATTTTTTACTTTTTTTAAGGCAAAGAAAATTTATTTAAGGCAAAGAAATTTACTTTTTACTTTTTAACCATTATACTTTTTACTTTTTTTAAGGCAAAGAAAATTTAAACTAACGTCACTTTAGTCCCAAAAGAAGGAAAAATAACATAAATTCTCCCTAAATTTTAATATCATTGTCAATATGCCTTATGAACTATGAAATATACTTATTGTGTCTCTTAAACTTTAACATATGTGCCAAGTTACCCATTATGTTAGTTTCCGTAAGTTTTTCCATTATCTTCATGTTAAAATATCCTATAGTCTTTAAAATTTATATCAAACTATCCCATGATATTTAATATTTATATCAAACTGCCTCATTTATCTTATTTTAAGTATCTAACATTGTAGAATTGCCTAATAATTATTAACTCTTTTAGAATAGGTAAAAATATATATAAATTTTTTATTCTAATAAAGTGGTATACATCTTTTTTTAACATAATTTTTTATTTTACTTATTTTAATTCAATTTTATTTGGGTTGTGGGTTTACTTATGCGTAACCATAGTTGATAGGATTCAAATACAGGATTTGGATTTCAAATATGCTGTTTATTTGGCCTACATAATTTGAAATCTTTAAAATAACCAAAATAAAAAATAGTGGGTAAAAAAAATACATTCTCTTTTATTAAAAAAATATTTTTTTACCTATTCTGTAAAATTTAATAATTATTAGGTAATTATGCAATGTTAGATAATTAAAATAAGATAAATAGGGCAATTTGATATAAATATTAAAGATCATGAGGTAATTTGACACAAATTTTTAAGACAGTGGGGTATTTTGACACAAATACAAATATTATGGGGTATTTTAACACAAAAACAAAGTTCATAAGGCATTTTGACATTAAAGATGATGGAAACTAACAGAATGGCCAACTTAACACACATGTTAAAGTTCATGGGGTATAATGAGTACATTTCATAGTACAATAGGGCATATTGACACTAATGACAAAGTTCATAGGGAATTTATGAAAATTTTCCCCAGGAAGAATTTAGACAGTGAGAGATTGATTCGAACTTTATAGCTTATAATGTAGTTAAATATATTATTATCATTAAATATGTCTACAATCACTCACAATAAGATATTCAATCATTTTTTTGTCTGTAATCACTCCCGATAAGATATTCTATCATACTTGAAATGATAAATGTAATAGTTTATCATTTAGGATCGGCCACTATATTCCTTTCTTACGAATGCTCAAAAGTATATAACTTGCTTAACTTTATTTATATTATTAAAATATTCTTCTGTTTGTTAAATATAACTTTTTCATTTAGATATATGTAATTAGTAATTACTAGTTGTTTATGTGTAACATAATACTATTTAAAAATATTAGCATAAAAAACATGTATAAATAAAAATGTTGCACATGCCTTTCTTGCTAAGCATATCTTCAAAATCGTTACCCAAATCTCTTGTTAAACTTCCATTTTTCTCATTTTTGACCCACGTTTTACATATGTATCTCTAAATTGAACTTGGGAAATCAATTTATTGTAATTAGTCCTTTGACTAATGAAGCCATTTCTTTCAATGCAAAAAAACCATGTGATCATGTAGATATCTTGAGAAAATAGTTTGTGTGAAGACTAGTTTTATAATATAGTTTGCGTGTATTGACTTATTTTATAATATAGCTTTTGTGCATAGACTTATTTTATGCTATAAAAATTGCTCGGCGTTCAAAAATTGAATATTGTAAAAGGAATTTTCAGGTTGAAGCTTTCCTTCTTTCAATGGACATTACGCATTTTGGTGTTTTAACAATTTGGAAATTTTAATTAAACAAGTAGTGCCCTTATGATTCCCACTTTTGTTTATATTAATATAAGATAGGAATTACGTAACTAATCAAAGTGGAATCAAAGGTGGGGCCTTACTTAGTCCCACATTGATAAAGAAACAAACAAGAAGAGATAAACTTCCTTGTTAAAAAGCCAACTAAGCAAGTCATACCTTTCTCGGCCTTTTCGCTAAGATCAAGTGTACTATCTGTTCTTTTCAGTTTAATATTTGATATTTTTTACGCGGAGAATCATAACGTTAGCTTGCTAATTGGTGTTCTCAAAGTGTTGCCCTCACTTTGCACTACAGTTTGGGCAGGCAGACCCCTCTAACTCTTAGTTTTAAATTTTTTTTTTTCCCTTCCTCTCATTGATAGCTTGCGATATGTGCTTTCAAATATATACATATATATAAATATTCACTAGGGTGTATATTATTTGTATATATTCTTCATAAGAATCTAATGCTCACATGACATTACATTTTCAAGCTTTCTTGTTATCAGTTAATACACATGATGATGATATGATATTGTCGGATATTGTTCATCTGTCCAAATTTTGTCCTATTCTAATAGAAAAAAGGCGCGACAGCGCGTTACAACAGCTTGGGAGACATGCGGTTTAAATATATACTTTCAACAAACATGTCATCTTCAAAAGATGCCCAGATGATTGTCAAGATCCTTCGTAAAGTTAATGTTATGATTATTATCCAAATTTCTAGTTCCAATCTAATCCAATCATCCGACCCGCTATTCTCATAAAGAAATGAGATAAGGGCCACCCAAGCTTTGGGGAAAGGAAAAAAAAAAATTCAGTGGCTTCAAGAATCCTTTCAAGAACACCAACAATCATTTGGTGGGACAATAAGATTAAGGTCTTGGGCTTGAGTCCCGCTACGATAGGTCTAATCAGTAGAACTTATTATAAGATTTCATGATAAAAGAAGCTAGCCAAAAAGATGTTTACTCATAACAAACAAAGAAAATAGAACTTCACTCAAGACCAACTCTATTAAAGACAATGAGACTATCAGACGGACTATAATTTCTTACTGTAAAAAGCACGTTACCCCCCATCACAATTCTTCTATTCCTAGCTACCTCTTCAGTCTGTCTTGCCCCGATAGAGTTTCCAAATAAAAGCATAATATACCCACAGCAAACAACTTTCAACCCGAAAAAAATCTATATGAAATCTTTACAGATCTGATGCGAAGAAGGTTGAAAACCAACCGGCAAAGGAATGAAACACGGGCGCAAAAAGAGCGAGCACAGGGTCGCATCAACAAGAACATCCGCCGGATGCAGGCTGGGATTGAGTTGCACCGGCAGTTGTTGACTTCAGATTCACATCAACCATGTCTTCTTGCTTTGTTGAAGAAAGTGTTTCCATTCCTGGTAAAGCAGCAGCAATTTTTCGAAAGAGTGCCTGTGGACAGACATTCGTTCAACAATCAAATATTGTCGTATCGAAGAAACTGAAATATTTAAGAATCAAGATGATTCTTTCAGACTAAAAAAAATCATTATAACGTAATCCACCTACCCTGAAAGAAGAACGGAAAAGGTAATAGTAAGATCCCCGAAAAAAAAATATATATGTATTGCCATACTCAAATAGATAGGAAGTTTAGCAACATAGTATTTGAGCAACATAGTACAACGGTTAAATTGACATCACGCAAATTGTCCCGGGAGAAATGTTGCTAATCTTTATCTACACTACTAAACAGCTTGTGGCAATTTTCCCTCTATCATTCAACAAATGCAAAAGAGAAACAAAAAAGAGCGTTTGTGTAGAGGTTTAACCAGAACATCAAACTGAGAGCTACCTTAATGTTAAAGCCGGCCTTAGCACTTGTTTCAATAAACATCACATTAAGTTCCCGAGATTTGGCTTCTCCTTCCTCTATAGACACTTGCCTGAAAAATCATGTACAGAAAAATGCAAAATAAGATAACAATAGTGAAAAGTAATATCTACTCAGATTGAATACCAAACTTGTTTAACAGAAAAATGAAAGAATTTAGTGCTCAGTATGACGACATAGCAGAAATACAAGTACAAAGCATCACAATAAAATAAAGCATCACTGATCTGGCTTAAGGTACTGCATCTTATTCATTTTTTTTCTCTCATATCGTGGTTTACAAGAACTGTTTTTAGTATTTTACAGGCTTCTAGCTTGATACAAAACAGAAACATCTTTGAGACTTCAGGAAGAAAAAACTTAAAGGCTACAAGAAGAAAAACTTTGAGGTTAACAATTCATTTAGGTTGAACGTCAACAAAGAATGGACGAATATTGTATTTGAGATCGCATTTATCTTTCGTGTGCATATGCCCACAAGATTTTTAAAATCCTAGTATATACGTTATGAGGACAAAACTGAAACCCTAGTATAGACATCATAACGTGATTAGTGTCAAAGCCAAATGAATATTTAGCATGATTCCATTCGTCCTTTTTAAGCTGGGCCAACTCCTAACAGAAATTTCGCCTTTTGGGTATTCCTAAAATTAAGAGCAACATTTTCATGACAATAGGTAATACTTGTTTCCAGATATATGCATTCATCATAACCGATATGAAAACCCAAGTGGTCCTCTAGATAGAATATAACAGAATTATGTACTATGAACAAGTCAGTCAACTACATCGAACATCAATCATGTATTGTTAAATGTTAATCAACCTTTACCTCTTCTCGACAAGGTCTGTTTTGTTTCCAACAAGTACAATAATGACATCACTGCCTCTCTCGCTGCGCACTTCTTCTATCCACTTTGACGTGTTCAGAAAAGATTGTCGGCCTACATAATAAACCAACCAGAACAAAAGAAAAGACACGTCATGGCATCTAGGTTGATGTCTGAACAAATATGAAAAAGAGGAAAAAGTGAAGCAATCAGAAGATGTTAAGAAGCAAACTTTGAACATTAATGGACTTTTCTTTCTTTTTTAATCATTTTTTCTTTTTTCTTTGGCTGAAGGAATGGTAGAAAGCTTTGAACTACCATCAAAAGCAGACGACATGAAGTTTCTACCAATTATGGTAGCACTATAAACCAACTATGAAGGGAGAACGACATTCACAAATATAAAACTATTTAGACCAGATCAAACAAATGGGTGCAGTTAAATAGTAAAATATATTAAAAGAAAATTTGACACTTGCTTACTTGCGACATCATAGACAATGACTGCAACTGATGAATCCCTAATGTAGCTCGGAATGAGACTTCTAAATCTTTCCTGTCCAGCTGTATCCCTGCCCCGAAATCAAATAAAAACAGTTGGAACTTGCCAAGAAAAACATTTAGATAGTGGGAAAAAAGAAAAACCCTGACATCATAACCCTCATTCATAGTAGTAGTACTTCATATATACATTTGGCTACTTTCGGGGAGAAAACATAAGAAGGATAAAATGCATTTAGTACTAGTAATTACCCTATCTCTACAAATACTCTATCTTCATACTTCACAAATTGACACCGGCAAAGGAATATCACTAGAAACATCAACCATGTATGACCAAGTGCGATGAATATTTTTCTACTAAAAAAAGTGCGAGGAATCTTAATAATCTTACCATAGTTGTAGCCGAACAGTTCGATCTTCAAGATACATGGTTTTTGACAAGAAATCAATTCCAATTGTAGCCTGGTCAGCAAAAAATTAGAGTCAGTTCACCATTTAAATAGCTAAAGACTATGAAATTCAACTCATATGGAGTAAATGCATGAGGAATACAACAGATCTGTCGAATTAATATGTTTGAACTTTCGTTCATCTTGTTCTAGGTTAATACTGTCGAGAAAAACGATCACTACCAAGTCAAAAAAAAAAATTTTATTTTTTATTTCCAGAATTTCTTTCCTTCAACCCCCTACATCATTCTGAAGCTAGAACATTATTCTGAAGAACAAATTGATACCTGCAATTTCAATAAAGCTACATGGACTACCCATATCTTGACAAAGTAACACAAGCACTTCATTAACGCGCAAAGTGCTTTTTTTAGAGGATGACAAACCCAAATAATCATGGGGAGGCCAGGCATCCCCGAGTAGTATATAGATTCCTTACGAAGCGTATTTGCCCACATACCCCGCTCACCGCGGTGGGACTAGTTTAAAAACTTGCTCTTATTGCATTTCTCATTCATTTGTTTTTGTTATTCTTGTTAAGCAAACAGGTGATTACCTCTTAGAAAATACAACAATATTTCAGTTAATTATCAAACCATTTTGGTTATTTAAGATTAAACTGCAAGATCAACCCAATGTAAACTGCCTTTAGATGGGATTCAAAAGTGTGATCCATTTGAGTGCTAATACAGTGCAACAATGAAAATCATCTCAACATCTGCCTAAAAACTTTCTTTTCAAATATTCTCTCGATCCAAACAGACAAAGAAAATGACATAAATCAAAACCCAGAAGCGAAAATTCAAAACAAAACGAGACAGACCCAGAAAAACACAAAACCCAAAGCTTAAAAGAACTAGATCAAAAACCAAAACAAGAAAACAAGTTGTGGCGAGGCGATCTGAGTTATGAAATGAAGAAATCCGAAAGAATTGCGATCTGGGTATGGAAGAATTACCTGATAAGTATTGTCGAATTTGTCGTACATGAAGCGGGTGATGATGCTGGTTTTGCCGACGGACTGGTCCCCCAAGAAGACGAGCTTGTACTTTGCCAGAGCCGACACTGGTGCCATTTTTTTTTTTTTTTTTGTTGGATCGGAAACGGAGAAACAGAGAAATGGAAAAGGGAGAGAAATTAATTGGTGGGGTTTGGTCTGATCGGATCTGAGAGAGAGAGAGAGAGAGAGAGAGGAGGTTTTGCTTTCTTCAGAAAATGGTGAATTCTCTCTTCTCTCTCTTTTCTCCGGCTGGGTTGTGGCCTGTGGGGAATGTGAGTTGTTTTTGTGACTAATTACCGCCTCCAAGGTTCAAGATCGAAAATAGGTATCTACGGAAATGAAAATCTTAAAAGTTGAAAATCTCATTCGTAGTCGTTTCTGATTATTTGATATCATTTTATTAATAAAAATCTTTTAACTTTTAAAAAAATAGTTAAGTTATTTTGTAAATTGCATCGCTCCGGTTTGGACATTGGTAGATGGGTCGTATTTTTATAAAATAATGATTTTATTAGAATATATAAATATAGTGATAGCAAATCAATAATATTGTAGGTGTAGACATAATATAACAGTAAATTTACATTAAATTTAATCATAAATATAAATGATAACAGAACATAACTGTCTTCTCATAAACCCACCCCGCAAATAAAAAAACTCCTCATATCGGTCCTGTAACCCATTAAAATTGATGTGGACGGAGCGGGATTTCCCATCATAGAGTTGCAGGTATCCCATTTACCTAATTATCTATTTCCATTGTATAAATTAGAAATTAAAAATACATATATTAACATATATTAGATTTTAGGTTAAAATAAATCAAAACCACAATATTTAATTTTTAATATATCAAATATGTTAAAGTTTAATAATTGAAATCATTTATATTATAGAACACCTTGTATAATATTTTTACTATAAAATATAAATAACTAAATAGGATGGGTAAATGGGAAATTGGGTTGGGAATCCTAATATGTCTCCGTTTCGTAACTTGTGATGAGTTAAAATTTTAGATATGTTTTTCCCGTCTTATTTAAGGTCAGTCTCTGCAGGTTTACAAGAAAAATTGTCATCATTAATCATAAAATATAAAGTTCGGATTCCCCTTCTTAATAAAAAAAAATCAATTACATTAAAATTGTGATGGCTAATCAATGATGTTAAAAAAATATATGATGTGTTTTCGCATGATTTGAACATATAAAATAAATGAGTGTTTGAGAAAGAGGGGCAAAACAAAAAAAAGTGTCTTGGTAAATAAGTGGAAGATAGATTCGAATTTATTTTGAGTTGATTTTTTTACATTTAAGTCGGTACTTAAAACGCACACTTTGAAGCATTGTAAGTTATATCATTTCTCATCCTTGCTTCTTTGCAGGTGAAAAGGATTTTCATTGTTTTAACTTTTGAGCCAATCCATTCCATGTTGTGAAAGTACCAGGAGAAAGTGAATTAACCATTATTTCCCTTGTCTCGCAGTGAGAATGTGAATAGCCTCAATTTTATGGCATCATAAGTAACACTATTACACTTGATGTATCACATATCTCCAAGAAGTTGGCTTTATGTGTGCTCAAGTGGCATGCCGTTAAATTGCGCCGAAGTTAATAATGATGACCGGAGTCTTATTTCGAAAAGCGTCTTAGATATTACAGGTATAAAATAGTCACATAGTACCAAGTTGTTCTCGATTTCTTCTCTTGAGTCAACGTTGATATCTTATGAATGTCAAGGTGCTTCTCTCGCTTTATTTCTATTTAGTCAGTAGATCCGCTTAATCTCAGAATAAAAATATCTGAAATCGCAACTTGCTAACCATTTCATAATGCACTAACTGAAGTTAATTTCTTACATTTATTTGATAGAAAGTTGTGTGTATACGTTCGATCAATCAAATCAACTAACGTGTTGCTAGTTTAAGGAACAATTTAATGATAAACTTTTTTAAGGGAAGACGTTGAATTTCTTAAGAGGCTAAACTAGCTAGTAGTGAGAAAGATGGGTAAGGAAAGGAGATTAATGACTCATCTTCATATATGGGACATTATGATTATCACTTTGTTTGACACATTTTAAAAGTCACGTAAAGCACAACCTATTATAGATATAGCGTCTTGATCCTTTATTAACGAGAGCAATAATGTAAAGAAAGTAAATAAGCACACACAAGATTTAGTTATCTATTTTGTACCGTGAGAGCTATGTATATTTTTAACCGCTGTAGAGCATGTCATAAAATAATAATTTGACTCCGCACACTCAATACAACCAACGAGCTCTAAAATTTCTACAAGTCCCCTACAAATCTGATCATGAAACAACTTATATCCTCTGCACATCCTTCCAATCCCAAAGAGCATGTCAGGCACATATATCTTATGTCCAAGCAAATCTTTAAAAAAAATACAATCATTTGATCTTAACATTAAAATATATATATATATATATATATATATCATTTCCATTTACATACTCAAAACAAATTCATTTTCAATCACACTTGTACGCCTCACATTTCAACATTTGGTTTAGTTGTACGAGATAAATGATCTAATTATTAAGTTCACCACTTCCCTCTTCACAAACTTGTCATTATAGTAAGTTTAGTTGACATAAAAGGAAAATTATAAACATGCATTAACAAATATGTTAGTGTTTAGCACAGTTAATGTCCTTTAGTCCTTTTGTTTGTTTTGTTTTTTAGTTTTTTTTTTTCTTTTCCATATTTGATTGATCTCAGGGAAGGGAATTTGGATTTAAAAACTGAGGAAAGTGCAGTGAAGCTTCGTAGATATGTACATTACCACATATTTATGGAGTATTTCCTTTCTTCACTGCTACAATAAAATTGCCTCTATCTGCTCTCTACATATATACTGCCATAGATAAGTGTCCCAATCATATATCGCCCTTGGTAATAGTCGTTTTACACGACTCTTTTTCCTTTTTGTGTAGACATTCTTAGCTCATCCGTTATTACATATATAATTTAGTGGTACTATTTTTACACCTAATTCTATATAAGATATGTATAATTGAAATCCCTTAAATTCCAAAAAAAAAAATGTATAAATGTATAAAAATAAAAAATATGTGTTTGTATGTGTTCACATGAATGTGTCCTTGATTTTTCTTATTTTGTCGGGGGTAAGTAGATTGCTTTTTTTTTTTTTTGTTTTTTGTTTTTAAATTTAAATAAGAGAGGGGCGTGGATTGCTTATGTCTTCTATTTCAATAATCTATAATTGGACAAATTTTAAAATTTCCCCTCTGAACTTTAGATTGTAACATTCATTTCCCCTAAATTTTAAATAGTTAGCAAATTTACCCCCTCTGTTAGATTTTGAATGGAAAATGTCATGTGTCACACAAAGTCACAAACAACCAAATAAAAAGGGCAATTTATTTCGCGTGACATGTGGTAATTTCCATCCAAAATCTAATAGAGGGGGTAAATTCATTAACGATTTAAAATTTAAGAGAAATAGATGTTGTAATTTAAAATTCGGGGAACAAATCGTTACAAGGCCAAAAATGCCAAAAATTCAAAGGGGAAATTTTGAAATCTGTTCTCTATAATTTTTAGTGCATGGGAAATAGTAGTTTGGACTTTTGTTATGTACGTTAACAGTCCAATGAAGACAAATTACACTGACTTTAGGGATGGAATATTTATCACCAGGCAATGGATTTTGTGCATTTAAACATACATATAAAAAATTATCTTTACCCATAATTTGTGCCAAAATTTCAATCATGCCTCAACTAACTTTAATAGTGTTTTTTTTTTTTTGAATTTGGGGTGGGAGATTCGAACTCTTAGATAGAGTTAAGTGTGATATTATCGTTAGATTATATCTGCAACTACAACTTCAATAGTGTCTTCATTTTGTAAGAAAAATTATAATAGAGTCGCACTTAACAACGCGAATAATCAACATAAAAAATCAATAAAACACATGAACTAGTTAAGCTTCAAAAGTACTCCATAATATTATCAAAGAATAATGTATACATAACTTTACGATAATTTCACATCGATTAATAGAGTTTGAGGCCTCGTTTGGGGTTTCAACTCAAACTGTACTTTTTCATCTCAGTTTTTGTCTTTTTTTAAAAAAGTTTTTTTCTTTTCTGAAAAGTCAAAAAAAAATTTCAACTCAAACTGTACTTTTTCAACTCAAACTCATTCACCAAACGGACCCGAATTTCTTACCTTCAAGTTGAATATGTTATATATATATATATATATATATATATATTATGAAAACTTATAACCTTTCATGAGAACTAAGCAAATGAATATAAGACTAATGTATACACGACTTTATGATAATTTCACGTCGATTAATAGAGTTTGAATCCGTACCTTCATGTTGAGTTATTGATATATATATATATATATATGAAAACTTATAACCTTTCATGAGAACTAAGCAAATGACTAATGCAAAGCGCAACATCACACAACTGAAACAAGTCATAGTTCTGACTTGCCAAGGGAGACACCACTTCCCTCCTCAACTCCTTAAACCCGGCCTCGCAGGTCACCGGCGCCTCCATGACCGCGGAGAGCCACACGCCCGCCGCGCCATAGAGCTCGCCGAGGAAGGCTCCGATGGCGTCGGCCAGCGTGGCGACTCCGTCCGAGTACAGCTCCAGGCAATCCTCCAAGCAGCGGAGGGAGAGGGGGTCCAGAGCCCCGGCCGAGGTCTCGTTACCGAGAAGCTGTTCGATGGCGAGAATCGTGGTGGTCGCGCTCTCGAGGGCGAGCTCCATGGCCACCAGAGCCAGGCCCTGGAGGTTGGTGATGGCGCTACTCACCGGAACGGCTTGGAGAGAGGCGGAGCAGAAGCTGCAGTTGATGACTGGGGATTGGTCTGCGCATTTCTTGCATGTTTGGTTTATTATATCTGACGATGAGGTCGGGTTGATCAAAGTGGAATGTGCAGTTTGGTGAGAAATTGTGAGGAAGAAGAAGAAGAAGAAGAAACAGGACATGGAACAATGCTGCATATTTTTTTTTACCTGTGTAAGTCTTGAGATGGTTACATAGGTGCGTGTAAATATATATATATATATATATATATATGTATGTATGTTTGTATAATGTTACGAAATAAACAACGAAAATAGGCAACAAACAAAATGAAAACAAGAACACACAAATTTACGTGGAAAACCTTAAATGGGGAAAAAACCATGGGCAGAGGAGAAGAAATCCACTAAATCAAATATTAGTACAAAATGAGTAATTGTTGTCAAAAAAGTATAATATTGAAACCCTAAAATTACATAATATATATACCCAATCCCTAAAATTTGATCCGGGTAAAAACTGGGTCGGTCCATACTGCAGGTGTAGAGCCCCCGCACCTCCAACGGTCTCAGTGGTGGCCAACGGGATCGGGCTTCCTCCGTTATCACCACAGAGCCCCAAAAAAATCTCATAATTAAAACTCTACCACAAATGTTGCACCGTAAACTTTCGGGCCAGGTCAAAAGAAAATTCGAGTCATCAAACTCTAATAATAGAGATAAAGAGAAATGTGAAAATGTACTACTATACACTTTCACTTTCGTCCAAATCATAACGTGAAAGTACTATTGCGCACTCTCATTTTAGGTCCTTCAGTTTTTTTGTCCTTTTTAAAACATTTTAAACATTTTTTCCTGCATTGATCAATTTTTTACATTTTAATCCCTTTATATTTTTGGTCTTTTTTCATGCCTTTCTTTTTTCTTTTTTTTTTAAGATCCTTTATTATTATTTTTTGTTTTTTTGTTTATTTTTTTACTTATTGTTTTAATTTTTTCTTATTCACATAAATTTTCTTAAATATGTCCGACCACGTGCATAACGCATACTTTTAATTAGTATATATGCTTTATATTTGTATGTATTAATTTAAATAAAAAAACTTTCTCAAATATGTCCACATATACGTAGCACATGTTTTAAATATATATACACATTTGTGTGTATTAGAGAGATTGAGAGATTGCTAATTATATACGGCTAGAGAGCAAACATCGTGTGTACTAAATCGGGCGGTGATATTATACGTTTTAAGGTATACATATCTTGACAAACAGTGACAGATATTGTTTGTTACGATTAGTGGACCTCATTTATATATTAATTACATTGTACTTTATGGCTGTTTTAGGTCTTTGAAAAGTAATTTTCGTTACTTTTTAGAGGACATATCGGCCATGCACGTTGAGTTCTAAATTTTACGACAATAGATCAAGATGAAGGGAGTTTGGCCGCGCAAATTAGGAAGCTTCCTGGCTTGCCGTGTGCTATTTAATTTAGAAAAATGATTAATGTTGTCAACATCAATTATAATCCAAACTTTTTAAAGAATATCAGTTGTCATAAAAAATAAGTGTTTAAAAGATATAATAATGTCGGAGACATCAATTCTAATCCCAATTTTTGAATACCAACTCACGTTATGTTGAATTATCGTGTTTCTATTGATAGAGACAACTACTTGATGTGGCTCCTTTAAACACTTACCAAAAATATAATAAAAATACTAGGTACACCAACTCTAATTTCAACTTTTGAGTACCAACCTATGTGGCATGTGAGTTGTCATTATTTTATTAGTAAGTGGTTTAAACATTGCCACATTAATTCATTACGTCAACCAATGAAAAGATGATAAGCGAGTTGGTACTCAAAAAATTGGGATTAGAGTTAGTATCCCTAGCACTACTAAAAAAATAATGACAACCCATATATGCAATATAGGTTAGTATTCAAAAATTAGGATCAATTCGTATCCCTAACATATTTATTAAGAGATTGTTACATCCATTAATTAGTATCTATTAATAAAAAGATGATAAATTCTCAACATGCACTTGTCATTCACGTAATGGAGTGACGCATAAAGTTTTTTTATTTTTTTTAGGGGGGATTGGTAATTGGGGTAGAGAGGTATGCAAATGTTTACATCACGGACGGAGATGCAAGAAAGGACAATTTCACACAGTTTCTCTCTATAATTCATCAAAGGGTTGGTTTGATTTTTGCGTCCGCATTTAGTCTTTTTAAATAGAAAGGTTGCGTAGTATTGATGAGATTAATGAACATATGGCAACAATTTATAAAAGTATAGACCAGTTTCCTTTTTGTTTGATGTATGATTTTATTAGATCCTAAAAATAGGATATTGATCACTGAGATATGAGAACACAATTCATTTCTTTTTTCACTAAATAAATAAATAAAAGAAAATAACACTATATATTTATGTGGAAAAGCCACAAGTCTTCTGATTAATTTTGGGTAAATGCTACGAATTTTGACCCTCATTGCTCCTTTACTTAAATAACTTTTAATTTGGACAAACTTCTCCATACAAGTTCTTCTTCCTCCACGGGCAAAATAACCTTTTCCATAGTTTACTTGAGTCTAAGCTTCCGTTTTACATACCGTTTTAAACTCACTTTTCAAATTTTTTTCTACATTATTACATCCCTCTCAAGAGGTAAAATTAAAATCAAAATCGTGAATTAAGTAATTTGAAAAAGAAAAATCAAAATAAAAGAATGACTTTAATATTTATCCCAACATATCAGGAGCCTGCTAATTGCATGGCGGAATAGTGAAAGCTGTATTTGTAGGTTCACAACTTCACACCATAATTTTTCCAAATATAACATAACTTGTTAAAAACATACATATTCGTGTACTAAGCAAAAGATGACCAAATATAACATAACTTGTTAAAAACATACATATTCGTGTACTAAGCAAAAGATGAACTTAAATTAAAAGAGCTTATTGATGAGCAAACATATTAGTAAAAACAAGGGAAATCACCGTCCATTGAAAGAAGACATTATTCTTCTGAGTCAAAGGAGAAACTTCACCTTTCTTCTCACTAAACCCGTCCTCACATGTCGAAGATGCGTCCATGGCAGAGCTGAATTCCAAATTAGCTTTGTCGAAATTCTTCAATTTGAAGTCGCGTTTCGTGTCACGCAGAGAAGAAACGGCGTCGGAGTAAAGTTGCAAGCAGTCTTTTAGGCAGTTCTCTTCGCATATGGATCAATCACTTTTGTTTGCCTTAGAAACATTGAAATTTTGGAAGCAATTTTTGTTGCATTGGACATGGCTAGCTCAATAGAGGTAGAATCTAGCTTTTCAGGGTTTGTCACATTATTTTTGTTCTTGAGATTTGTCTCTAGGCTTGCGACACAAAAAGTATAGCTCAAATTTGGATCGGATTTTGCAGCTCTCTTGCATGATTGGTGGACGAGGTTGGAACCCGAAGAGCGGTATTGAAGTAAAGAGAAAAGAAAGATGAAAATGTGAATGGAAGAAACTGAAGATCTCACGAGTTCAAAGCCCTTTGAATTAGGAAGAATTTTGGAGTTGTGAAGTTTTATTTATTTATTTATTTATTTTTTTTTTTTGAGATGGGATCTTTATAATGCAGTTTTATTGGCAGAATTTTTGGCATTAATAAAGCGTTGATTTTTCATTTTACTTTATTTTATCCATTTATGTTTTAGTTATTTATGATTTTAGTTAATTAACATTTTTCCACATATATATTGGATATTTTGTCACGTAACCGTTTGGAGAAAATGCGAGTCTAATTAAGTTCTCAGAAGACAGTTTTTGATGTGGTGCAAATTTTTATTATTATTAAGTCGTTTTTGAACAAGAGTGCTTTTTCACTAGATTGGTTACTTTTTCACCCTCCAAATCACAAATATACATACATATATAAATTTCTCAAGAGTGTGTTAAAAATATCAATTTTAATTTTAATTTTCGAGTATCAAATCAAATCACATGATAGTAAATTGTTATCTTTTTATCGATAGATATATATTTTTTTAATTTTAATTGACGTAAATCTCTTAAAAATCTGTTAATAAAATATATATATATATATATATATATATATAACTAACGACTACAATTGGTGTTGCTATAACATTCTTCTTTTGCCCAAACAAATTAGTGGAAGCCAATTTTATCTTGAACTTTCGTAGCTTCCATGAGGTAAATAATAATAATAATCTAGTATTGCCTGCCTTTTTTCGGCACAAAAAATAAACCTCCCATCTGGCTAATAAATTTTCAGTCCCATTTATACATTGGGAGTAACTAAAATATTGACTTTTCCCGTGGCTTTATATGGCTTGTGATTTGTCTACATGCACTTTAATATTGGTTCAAAATTCAAATACATCTCTTCGAATTTTTCCAAGATTAGTTCTATTATTACACTATTACTTCAAAGGTTCATTTATATATATATATATATATATATATATATTGCTTGTGATGTGTCTCAGCATTACACAATTAAAAATATCATAAATATAAATAGCTTGTAGTTTATTTTGATGAAAATGAGATGAAATGCAAGCCTTATTGGTTTTATTGCGTCTTGTCCTTTGCAGACGCTGAAGAGAGCCTATATAATGCACCCATCTCATGTTTAAGATGCCAATAACGTTAGAAATCTTGAATAAATTCTCTCTCTTTCGGTGACAAATATTATATAATATATATTAGTTAAAGGCGGAATGTGAAATAATGTAAGAATTGAAAGCGGGAAAAAAAAAAAAAAAAAGAAAAACAAAACAAAACAAAACGATATAATAAAAAAGATCAAAATTTCTTTGTAAAATTATAAAAAATAAAAACTCGAAACTCTTTTACGAAATTAAATAAAAAATTAAATTAAAAAAAACCTCAAAAGAAACTATTTTCATTTTTAATTGTGCGTAATAGATAGATAGATAGATGTTGCGTGTCTTTTTTCGTGTGTGTTCGCAAGTGAACGAAATGCCACAGGTAATAAAGTGACAAAATGTCGAGTATTGTCTAACAGAAATTGAAATTAGGAAACTAATTAAATACCACAATTAAAATGACTCAATTTTATCAAAGCAATCAAAATGAAAAGGAAATAAAATTAAGTAACTAAATTAAGCAATTAAATTAAACTAAGGGTAAACAAAATAAAAGCAATCGAAGATATGGATTGAAGGGAACTCGATGATATGTAAGGATATGGGGTTTTGATTTCACTTGACTAAATTATGCTTATCCAATTCAAGGCTTGTTAATCGAATTTATTCAAATCATTAATCATAGGCGTCAATTTTAATTTCACTCCCTCTCTCGAGTGCCGAGTAAAAAAATATGCAAAACTAATCAAATTAATATCCCTTTTAACTCAACCAATTAAGCACTTATTACCCAACTCTACTCTACTGATTACCTAAGTCATATTAGCCTCTCGAACTTAATATTACTATGGATTGTGTTTCCTAAATCCCAACATATGAAATTAACTCCCCCGAGTCCAATTTCACACATCTAATAACTATAATTTAATGAAAAATAAAATTAGGAAAAAGCATAGAGAAACACAAATGATTCCAAATGGGATTCAATCAATAAGTATTAAATTCATCAAGCTACATCATACCCCCTAGCTTATAAAGTTTAGCTAGACATCAAAGTTCTCAAATCCATAATCAAATTCGAAACAAACATCAAACCCATATTCAAGTACCAATTCAAAGAGTAAATACAAGTTCAAGAGCTACAAAAGAGAGAGGAAGGTAGAAGAAAGAAGAACTAGTTAAAGAACAACCTCCCAAATCTTCAATCTCCTTGAATCTCTAAGAAAAGCCCTCAAAAACCTTGAAGTTTTCTCTTTTCTTTGTCTGAAATTTGGGTCTCTAAAAAGCTCTCTCTTGTTTTCGCACGTTTCCCTTTTATGCCTTTCAAAGATCAGCTCATTTTTGCCTTAAATTCAGTCATTCATGTGTGCGGGCGCTGCGGCAGATGAAAAAGGGGGCTCCAGCACGCATCTGACGGCTTAAGCTTCTCAGGAGGCCAGCTGTAGTAGATGAAGAAAGGGCTACAGATCGCCTGAAACAGGGCAGAATCCGGCTGCATTAGATGTTTTGTGCACTGTAGCCTACAAAAATGGGCTTAAAAACCAACAAAATGCCTAAGGATAAAGATTGATAAAATCACTATATCAATAGATATAATATATATATATATATATATATGAATATAGTATGTAGAAGATGGCGTTCTTGATTGATTGTCGTCTTCTTGTTTTAATTATATTAACTTGCCGTTTAATGCCCTTTTGTTGTCGTTTTGGTCAGTCAGAGGGTATAGCCTGTTTTGTCGTTTTGTTAAGACAGACATATATATATATATATATATATATATATATATTCCAGCAATTTGCTTTCTTCTATGGCTCTCAGAGCTTGTTAATGGAATTTATCTGGGATTCCTCTCCAAGTAGCTAGTCCAAATTTCTTTTGTTAACAACTCCAATTTTGAGCTTTATAAACTTCCCACATCAAGTATAAGGCTCAATATCTAAATTTGGTACGGTGATTTTTTGAATTTGATCCAGGATGATATTTCAAAGATTTGATTACGACTCTCCTTTTATTTATAACTGTTAAGAAGAATGATTATATCACTCATAAATCAGTTAATATCAAAACAAGAGGTACTAATTATAATTTCAAGTCCTTATAGGTGAGACTTGAAATGGACATTATTTAAAAAGTGAGAATGATGTATAAGAATATACTTAAACTTCATCTATGTGACTCAAGTCAGCATGACCTGTCTAAAAAGGATCAAAACGGATAACAATTGAGGTGTATCCCCAAATCTGATTCGACATCTATTTAATGCCATGTTTGGTAGGATGAAAAAAGAGGGAGGAAGAAAGGAGAATGAGGGAAAATTGGATAAAATTTAGTGGAGTAGGGTGTTTGGTAAGAAGGAAAAAAAGGAAGGAAAAAAAGAAATAGGATGAAAAAAATATATAATAGGATCCACTCATTTTATTCCTTTCAAAAGTGGAAGAAAAATCAAAATCTACCCTATCCTAACTAATATTATCTTTTTATCCCTATTTTTAAAATGAAATAATATAAGTATATATATAAATATGTCAAGATTTCATTTTGTTTTCTTCCTATCTATCAAACAATATAAATGAAAACTAATTTCTTTTTTTATCATTCTATTTTTCCATCTTTTAAAATTTTTCTCTCCTTATTTTCTTTCTCCCCTACCAAACCAAACGAAACATAAGTAACTTATTTGCGCCTCTTTTATTAGTCAAAACTTTCGATAGAAATGATTACATCACTTTTACCTAAAATAAATTGTCATTATTTTCATTTATTAAGTTTTTAAATTAAAAAAAAGAATCATATCTAAGTTGGTATTTAAAAATTGTCATGCTTGGACTGGGACGGACACGCCAATGCCCAAACAATGAACAAGTGTCTTTCTATATTCAACGTGGCTTTGAGTAAAGAATATGTAGAACTGCAGAACATCTATATGCAACGAGTACCATCTATATTTAGCGGTGAAATTCTCCAGAACAAAATCCACATCCAAAACGGACAGCCCGTACCGATCAAAAGTAGAAATAGTTAAAATTGATATATAGCAAATTAATCACTGTCGTTTGGGAGAAAAAAAAAAAAAAGAAAAGAAACGACATCATATTATAATGTCGACGGCGGCGCAAGTGGATCCACACGACAAGATGAGAGCGAGAGACGTGAACCGGGTGGCCAGGGGCGAGCAAGCTCCTCGCCCTGCTCATGAATACGGCACCGTTTCGCCTCCACCTCCTCCCACCTCTGTCCACCCTCCGCCTAAGATCAACCGCAATAACCTGCCAAGGGTCTCTCTCTCTCTCTCTCTCTCTCTCTCTCTCTCTCTCATGGAATTGAACTTGATCTTTTTCTCTTCTTATTTTCTATTTTGCTTGCTATAATTTTTTTGTTTTTAAGAAGTTAAGGTCAGCTAACAGATTTTGGATTATTAGTTTAAAAGATAAAATAGCCGAAATATATATATATATATATATATATATATGTATATTTGAAAAATAGCCGGTATTGATTAAAATATGTGTAATTGACTATGATTAATGTTAAGATTGATGTAGTGACAAAATTTAATTTTTTTATAAATTTAATAGAACTTGACATTTTATTTTTAATTTAAAAAAAAAAGGCTTCAGAAAAGGTCATTTTTCTTTTCTTTTTTGTTCTGGTGAAAGTGCTATAATTTCTTTTTATAGCTCTTAATTAATTAATTTCTTTTGCATGTGGTGGTTTCGTGCTATAATCATGACAAAGAAAATGAGTAGCGCAACACACGTGATGTATAGATATGTTTCCTAGTGTGTGTGTGTGTGTGTGTGTGTATACATGCCATTAAGAATACATAAATTTGTCGTGATTAATATGAAACGGAAGCTGATATATGAATATAATCTTAATCATGTGCAGTACTTCTTTTTTTTTTTGGTCGGAGATTAATCATGCGCATGTGTTAGCCGCTATATGTTGTTTGGGACTTATTTGGAGATGAAATTGTTAGATGAATCTATATTTAGTAATTAAAAATAAAAAGGAATGAATCTTTAGGGGAAATTGGAAAACAAAGTTCGATAATAATTATACGAAGCAACGGAGGCATATTTATAAAGATTAAGTTATAGGCGTAGTTGTAAATTTTCAACAAAAAATCCCTATAAAAAGTTCGTGGAGATTTTGGAATTCTACTTGCCAAAAATAAATAAATAAAAGTTAGGGAGTACTAATATTGCTAATTATAACCATTTGCTACCTTTGGCATAAGAGATGTTAAAAAAGGTTTATAAATATGTATAATTTGACTTCTAATGGTGCATGGTAAATTAAGCCGCAGGAGGAGGAGGAGGAGGATGAGACGCCAGCTGACCAACCTCGCCACTGCTACGCGACTTACGTAGAGTACCTTAGGTACGTAAGTGCATGCATGAGTAAATAGTGCATATGATATATACGTGATATGCTGCTACACGGGTATATATAACTATATATAAATATATGCGTATGTATTTTTTTAGGCAATATATATAGATATACGCGTATGTGAATTTTGTATATGAGTATACGTGCTATTTTTATTTGCTAATCACCCCCAGTTATTTATTAAAAGCTAGTTATACACAGAGAGAGAGACACACACACGCACACAAAAGCATAAAAAACTATGTGACTTGTTGTAAATAGTCTAATTAAAGAGAAGAAGAATAATGGCCGGAAGGGAATCCAATTTTGAAACCAAAAACATTACAAGAAGTGTTTTTTTTTTTAAAGAAAAAAAAAATCCATTTATGATGCTTTGTCTTGGCCACATTTAAGGTTATGTTAGAGGTAAGAGGGGAAAGAAAATTGGGGGGAAAGAAAATAATATCACGTTGGGTGAGAAAAACAGAAAATGGAGAGGATCTTCTTTCATTGTTTTTGGATGGATTCCCCCTTATAATCCGTCTACATAAATCGAGAGAAATTAAAAACGAGGTCATTTGAAGGATTTGAAATGTGCTGCATGACATTCCCTCTCCTCTTTTCTATCCTATCAAAGAGTTGTTTTCTACGCTTACGTTTGGTTCGCTGGTTGGAGATGAAAATTTTAAGTTGGAGTTAGTTGACTTTTCAAAAATTAGTTATAATTTTTGTTAACTTTTAAAAAAAAAAACAAAAACTGATATGAAAAAGTACAGTTTAGTTTGAGTTGAATTAAAATGCCAAACGAAATCTAAATTCTTCCACTCATCCCTCCCTCCCTCCTGTCTTTTTTTCTTCATCTCAATCCAACCAAACAAAGCTCTAATCATCTTGGCGAGCCTAATCATCCCATCAACTAATTTTTTTAAATGAATGAGGTTGACTTAATTCCTGCTGGTCAGAATTCAAATTAATTCCACATGTATATTGTTTTATTATTCTTTTGTTTAAAACTAAAGTAGTATTGTATTATGGTTGTTGGTTTTTAAATTTGAAATAACGGATACAAGTTTTTTTAAAAAAAGTAAAATGGTAGGGTATGATTAAAAAAAAAACGAAGGGGTTGAATTAAAATTTATAAAACATCGTACAGAAAGTTTGTAATGGAAAAGTATTACAAGTGCTAAGTAAGGGGAAAAAAAAAAGCAACAAAATAAACATTAAACTTCTTATATGTATGTCAACCATTAGTAGTACAATTATCCAGCTTTGATGGTAAGTTGATAATTTGACTCTTTTTTTATGAATTATATTTTATATTAGATTATATATAATAATGTTTTCTAGGCGAAATACTTATGTAATTTGATGATATCCAGGTGCGTGAGGGATAAAGGTGAAGAGGCTCCTAAATGTTACAGACTTGCAAGGCATTACAGGGCAATATGTCCTATTGAATGGGTATTAAATAGTACTTACAAACCTCTACACACACACACACACACATGCATATATATATATACATATTATATATCTTTTTTATACTTCATTTCATTTTATATTTATTTAATTCTTGCTCTTAAAATTACTGTTTGCTACTTCAATAAGAACAATGTTTTCCTTAAGAATATTATGTGAGCAAGTATAATTGGTTTTGATACTCATAAGCTTAGATAATTTTGATGGACATTCTTCGAAAATGATTTAAACTGTGGAAGGTGAGAAAGTAAGCGCAAAAAAAGAAAAAAAGAAAAAAAAAAGAAAAAGGAAAAAGAAAAAAGAAGAAGAAAAGAGAGAGAAATTAAAGTTTAGCAGTGAAAACAATAATTTCCAAGGCTATTAGGAGGTCTAATAATTTAATTGTGTTTTGATGCAGATTGATAGGTGGGACGAAGAACGAGAGCGCGGAACGTTTCCTCCGATTTAGGAGACAACTAATATTAAGCTTAATGTTCTATGACTAAAGCTGTTTAATCTCACTTCCAACTTCTTTTATTTTTTATTTTTTATTTTTTTTTGGGCTAAGAGAGTTTGTGAAAGCTAAACTAGTTTAAACTAAAGCACGGTGGCCTCAGAGGGAGCCATCTCTCAAGGCTAAAAACCCCATTAGGCTCGGTTTTAAGGGCATGTTAAAGGAGGTTTCTGCAAGTTATTCGGGTAATAAAGGGATCATAAATTATAGCATATATATTAAAAAAAATGAACTATTTAACAAGTATTTTAAATTCTGTATTTTACTCTTTAAGTTTCAAAATAATGTTGTTTAGCTCTTTTTCTCTAGTCAACTTGTATAAGTGGTTATGATGTAGTTAAACGTTAATATTAAAAAAAAAATGATGTGGTTAAAATATAGATTTAATAGATCATATATTTGAAAAAGTAAATTTTCATTACATAACTTTAAGTTTTTTTTTTTAAATAAATTGAAAAAAAAAAATTTTAACTGCGAGTTCGGATTAACTCACATCTATGATCTAAATGACCAGTCGTGTGGTGACCTTTGCTTCGCTAAATGAATTTAGTTATAATTTTTAATAGCTGGAATATTGCCTTCTGTCTTTTTTGCTAAAACTATTGCCTTTTTGGCTTAATTTCAATTTTATTGGACAAGCTTAAGAGAGCAGCAAGATTACTTAATTATCAGAAGCAAAAAAGTCCATTTTCTAGCTATGAGCAGACTTATAATTATAGGATGTAGAAACTAGTAGCAACGACAAAGCTAATGAAAGAGCTTTTTAAAGCTAGAACTTCCATGAAAGAAGGGACATTGATTTAATTAAAAGAAAGAATAATGACAGGGTTCTAATTATTTAATTCCGAGTTGTCCATCTTTGAAGTAGCACGTTTAATGCTATCAAAAGGAAAAAAAAAAAAAAAGCACGTTTAAAAAATGGTAACATAAAGAAAGTTGTACTGATAATATCATTATGATAATTCACGTGTGATATGAGTTGAAATAAAAACTTTATGCTCCGTTTGGCGCTTGAGTTTATCTCAAACTAAATTATAATTTTTCAACTCAATTTTTATCTTTTTCTGAAAAGTCAACAAAATTTATAACTAGTTTTTGAAAAGTCAACCAACTCCAATTTAAAAATTTCATCTCCAACTAACTTACCAAACAGAGGCTTAGTGTTATATGAGTGTCATATGAGTTGAAATAAAAACTTTAGATTTTTTAAGTCCGTATAAAAATAAGTACTATGAAAAGTAAATTTTTAAAAGAAAAATAATGTAATTTTTTTAAATAATTTCCAAAATAATATAGCGGGGATCCAAAATGACCATATTACTGCAAATACTATTCATTACATAAGATAAACGTTAGACCGTTTGGCTTTCGTGTTTGAATCTAAAATTTCATCTCAGTTTTTGTTTTGTTTTGTTTTTATTTATTTTTTTTAAATTCAACGAAAATTATGACTAATTTTTGAAAACTTACAGCTTGAAAAAAAAAAAAAAAACTAACTTTAACCTAAAATTCAAGTCCAAACCCGTACACCAAACGTTGCTTTAATAATTGACTAATCCTTCATATAAGCATGCAAGGAGCCAATGAAAGACAGTTAAGCACTCTCTCAACTTTTCAATTTTGAAAAAATAGTCTATAATCTTGAATGAAATTAGATAATAACTCCGTTAAAAATGAAAACTTGACCATAATAATCCTTTGATTATCTATTATTGATTATCTATATATTAGCTCTTTTAATAAAAAATTACGATTTTGTCACTGCTTATAAACATTAAATCCCTATATGCTTAGGCTTAAGCTAACACAATCCCGAAAACGTGCATATAAAAAAACGGGAATGGTTTATGTCAACTAGCGAAAGGTTTTCTTATACTTTTAAATTCAAAATTGTCATTATATATCAACCTTTTTAATTTTATTATTCCTCATTGCGATTGGATTAATTCTTTTATTTTCAAAATATAAGGTATATTCATCCATCAACAAGTTCTTAAATATAAAAATGAGCATGTTTCAAAAAAAAAAAAAAAAGAGGCATAGATGTGGAGACTTATAACGGCTAAAATGGACATACTTTTAAGGAAAAAAATTAATAAGAATTTTCAGAAAATAATTAAAATAAAAGAACAAATTTTTGTAGTTGAAGTAAATAACAAATTTATTAAGTAAATGTTTATTTACGCCTTAAATTTAGTAAATTTGAAATTTACTTAGTAAAATTTTCATTTATGTAATAAATTTGTTATCTATTTCAAAAATTTTAAAACCTTATTATTTATGAATAGTATTAGAAATATCAATTTTAATTTTAATTTTTTAAGTATAAATTCACGTGTCATATTTTTGCTGATTGTTGATTGATAGAATCAATTAATATGATAATATATTGAATATTTATCAATAAAAAAATGATAATTCATGTCATACATAGAGTTGATATCTTTAGTTTTTTTTTTATTTTAACTATTTCTCTTTTTATTTAAAAAAAAAATTTCACTACTTGTAATTTGGTAAACAGGCCCCGTTTGATTGGTGTGGTGGAGTTGATTAAAAAAAAGTTTCAACATGCTCGAACGACGTCGTTTCACTTTGGCTCCAAGCTATGCCGAACTACCGCGGCACCACGCGTGCGCCGCGCCGCACGCGCCAGATGAATCCGCGAGTCCCAACAACCTTCTCACTTGCCAGTGGGACCCACCACAACAGCCCCACAGGCGGTTCCCTCGTAACACAGCCCAATCAGCGAAGCGCGTGAAATTAATTCGCTCACTTGTAACTTTCCTGCGGCATTTTTGTTGGGGGTTAGGGGTGCGTACCAGTACGTCACGCACTCTCTACCCTGATGACGTTTTTTGCCCCAAACAAAAACAATTGCACTCTCTTCTCTCTCTCTCTCCCCCCCTATTCATTCCTCTTCTGCAAACCCTAACCCTATTCCCCTTTTCTCCGTTTTTTTCCTTTGATTTCTTCTCATTCCCGAGCTCTCCGTCCTCAAACCCTAGCCTTTAGCTTCTGAATTTACAGTGATTTTTTTCGAGATTTTTGAGTTTTTTTTTCCTTTTTTTTTTTTGGGTCTTTTCCATGGATTCTCAGCAGAGCAATCTCTTCGACGCCGCGTCTCAGCCGGACACCGGCAACGACGCCTACACATTTCTCGAATTCAACACCCAAGGTGAGGACTTCGACTACCCGGAGTTTCGCGACCCGATTCGCTCCTCCGTCTCCTGGCCCACGCCCTCCGATTCCCTCTCCGACCCCTCCGGTGGGCCCGGCGGCACCGATCACCAGTCCGACGCCTCCCCTGTCTCCGCCTCCGGCCCCGGCAGCGCCGCCAAGGGCGGTCGCCCTGGCAGCAGCTCCAGTAATCAGGTGGTGGACGCCCTAGTGGCGGGGATGAGCGGCCTCAACTTCGAGGACACCGGAGACGACGACGGTTACGATTACGGGAAGGGCGATTTCACCGAGCACGCTTGCCGCTATTGCGGGGTCTCGAACCCGGCCTGCGTCGTGAGGTGCAATGTGCCATCGTGTCGGAAGTGGTTCTGTAATTCGAGAGGGAACACGTCCGGTTCGCACATTGTGAATCACCTGGTGAGTTTAATTTTCGTTGATTATGGCGTTTTCTTTGATGTTTGAGAACTGAAAATTGGAGATTAAATTAGGATTTTAGGGTTTTGTTGTAGTATTTTAGTGTGGGAAATTAGGATTGGTCTAGTTTTGAAGGTGCTCGAGAACGTATTTATGATTTTATGGCTGTGTATATAACCGTGTATGGCTTTTGTTATTACTGCTTTCGGTTTCGTACTTTCTTTAGTTGGAGTATTTTGGTTGGTTAAATTGAATACCATTTATTCAAGGAACGAGCTTTACGTATACACTGGTTTCAGAAATTTACTTTGTTATAGTTGAAGCTGTTGTTTATTTTTGATGTCTGAGAATTGAAAATGGAGATTAATTTGGGATGTTAAATTGGGAAGTTTGGGTTAGTCATGAGTGATTTCAAGCTATCTTAAACTTGAATTTCTTTGTAGTAGTAGTTTAGTGCGGGAAATTAGTATCTGAGGCTAGTTTTGAAGGTGGTCAAAAACAAAATTTATGATTTTTGTAGCTAAGCCGTGCTCGTCTTTTTTTTTTTTTTTTTAATATATAGGGGTGCACTTTAGTTGGAGATTTTTGGTTGGAGTTTTGGATTATGACACATAAGAGGGAATGTGGAAATCATAAATTGAAATAATCTATATACTGGTTTCAGAAAAATAATTTGTGATAAATGAAGTTGGATAGCGTCAGATCAGTATGCTTCTAGATTTTTTGCTGTAGTAAGTACATTCCTTCCAAGTCGTAATGGAGAAAGAAGTTGTAGTAATTAAACTAGTTATTCTTCACAAATGGTTTGTTTTTATTTTTTTCGGAAGTTTGTTAGCCTAAAGTGATTTTGATTGTCATGTTATAACTTCTATTTGTTGACCCTTTAAGCTTGTTGATTGAAAAGCAATTATAGGATAAAATTCTTTTAAGTCTGACCACATTCCAACAATAAAATTTTGTCCATCATCTATTTAACCTTCCAGATATTTCCATTTGTGTCGGCTTTTATTTTTTTGAGAAAAAGAATTTGCAGCACAGGTTTCACTTTCAATTTATGCTATCGTCACCAAGTATTGTATTGAATGATTTCTTCTATTGCGGTTTTCTCAACGGGCCTCTCCCAAGCTTAAATCATCTATTGATTTGTGTTGCAAAAATTTCAAAATTCATTTGTCACATATGTAAGGCATATATATATGAATAATGGTCATCTCTGAAATGGTAAGTATTTTGGTTCCAAATGTAGGTTCGAGCAAAGCACAAGGAAGTCTGCCTTCATAAAGACAGTCCTTTGGGAGAAACAATCCTTGAGTGCTATAACTGTGGATGTCGTAATGTTTTCCTTCTTGGGTTTATATCAGCCAAGACAGAGAGTGTGGTTGTTCTTCTTTGTAGGGAACCTTGCTTAAGCGTTAATGCATTAAAGGATATGAACTGGGACCTGAGCCAGTGGTGTCCGTTGATTGATGATAGGTGTTTCTTGCAGTGGCTTGTTAAGGTTAGTACTTTTTGTCATCAGGTTCAATGCTGTTCTTTTTCTTTTTTTGTTTTTTTTTTTTTTGTGTGTTTCTTACCTTCTAAGTTGTTGTACTTTGTAGGTACCGACTGAACAGGAGCAGCTGAGAGCTCGCCAAATTAGTGCTCAGCAAATAAATAAGGTAGAAGAACTTTGGAAAACGAATCCTGATGCTTCACTTGAAGATCTTGAGAAGCCTGGTGTGGATGATGAACCTCAGCCTGTAGTCTTGAAATATGAAGATGCGTACCAGGTAAACTTGTTTGTATAATTTTTTATTGGTTGTTGGTATCCCTTTCAAAGAAGCTTCTTCCTATCTTCTTTGACCTTTATGGCTATTTACTGATAGGTAATATGGTCTGACAGTTTTTTCTTCTGATTTGCAGTATCAAAATGTATTTGCACCACTTATTAAGCTTGAAGCTGACTATGATAAAGTATGTATTGGAAGACCTTTTTTTTTTTTTTTTTTAAATTGTGAATGTGTGTCTGTATGTGTATCTGTAGTTGTTTTTATTCTCGCTATGTCATGTGACATCTTTTGTCCTTAATATTTCTGCAGATGATGAAAGAATCTCAAAGCAAGGATAATGTCACGATTCGTTGGGATATTGGTCTTAACAAAAAGCGTGTTGCTTATTTTGTTTTCCCCAAGGTGCTTTACTATCTTTTTTTTATGTGGCATTTATGTTTACTTTCACCATGGCATTTATGCTATCACTCATGTTTTTAAATCTTGGTGAGCACGTTTTCTGTTATTATATTTAGTATTCTGATTTTCACATGAATTAGTTGATCTTTTTGTTGTTGTAGGAGGACAATGAGTTGCGTCTTGTACCCGGAGATGAGTTGCGATTACGTTATTCTGGGGATGCAGCGCATCCAGCGTGGCAATCAGTGGGGCATGTGGTATGGCTTTTCTATCAAGAAAAAGCATTTATTTAACTTATAGATTTGTGTATGTACCTTCTGTGTACTGTAATGTATTTTGTTCCGCACATAACATATTGTTTTACACAGATTAAGTTAACTGCACAAGAGGAAGTTGCTCTTGAACTTCGTGCCAGTCAGGTAGTTTGCGTTACTTTGTCACTCTTTTGTAATAATGTTTTGATCGACTTTATTTCATTGTTTTTGGAATGCTTATTGTGAATACTATATGCAGGGAGTGCCAGTTGACGTGAACCATGGTTTCAGTGTTGACTTTGTTTGGAAGAGTACAAGCTTTGATCGGATGCAGGGTGCTATGAAAACTTTTGCAGTGGATGAGACCAGTGTTAGTGGGTAGGTTGGCTTTTGTTTTTATTTTTTGTTTTCGGTGGTGGCTGCTGGAAAGCTGACATTTTTCCTCCAATTTTTCCTTTTTCTTTTTTCCTTCTCTTTTTTAAAGAACAAAGTTAGTGTTCTGGAATTGTTGATTTGCATTTGTTGAAATTTATTTTAACATCAATTAGATTCATGGTTATACTATCATCCAATGTAGTGTGATGTTTTATGGGTCCTAAGTTGGTTTTCATTTCTCCATTTAAAATGCTTGCTTGTCTTATTGACTGAAGGGATGTGTAAAAACTGTTATAAATCTTACCTTCTGGGCAGGTATATATATCATCACTTGTTAGGCCATGAAGTTGAGGTTCAGATGGTTCGCAATGCACTACCTCGTCGTTTTGGTGCACCTGGTCTTCCTGAGCTTAATGCATCTCAAGTAAGCTACTTCATTATTAAGTTATTGTACCCCAATCTAAATGTAGTTATCATGTCCATAATTCTTATTCATTTGTCTATTTGGGATGCTAAATATTAGTTAGACTCCTGGTCAAATTTGGTTAAGGCAAAGATAAGAGAAGTTACAAGCTTATGCCGTATTGTAAAAGGTTTCTTAAACACGTATGTCTAGACCTATAGAACGCCCATATGTGATATTATTCTCATTCAGCATGAAAATAGGAAATTACAATTTAGCACAATACTCTGAGGCGAGCAAACTAGATATTGTAGAGCTTTTACCATGTTTCCTTGAAATGTTTGGGGTACATGCACTTTTTTGCTGTTCTATTTCTTTTTCTTGGCAATGACAATAGTATGAGGGTTTAAGGCCTTGTTAGACTTTTTAATGCTTTTTTCGGTTAGTATTAATGATGTGAAATTAATTATTTTGGTTTTCTATTTTTTTTATTTGTATTTTTATTATTATCATTGTTGTCATTATTATTATTATTTTTAAATTTTTGTATGAAATATGATTCTCAGCCGGATATTGTGTTTTACTGCCTTCTTATGAGGGTAAAATGTGCTAACGTTCCTTCATTTGCAGGTTTTTGCCGTTAAGAGTGTTCTTCAGAAGCCTATAAGTCTGATTCAAGGTCCCCCTGGTACGGGAAAAACTGTTACTTCAGCAGCTATTGTGTATCACATGGCTAAACAAGGCCAGGGACAGGTAACTCACTAAAACTTTCCAATTCTTTCCTGTGCTGTGCTACCTTTATGATTTATTTTTATCGGTGAATGGTCGTTTCTTGTCAAAAAAAAAAAAAAAAAAGAAATAAAATAAAATAATCACTTCAATTATTTTTTATCAGGTTTTGGTTTGTGCTCCTAGTAACGTGGCCGTAGACCAACTAGCTGAAAAAATAAGTGCTACAGGATTAAAGGTAAGCAATCAAAATTCTGTTACAGTTATACCTAGTGTACAGATCATTTTTAATTGGTAGTCTCTGTTGTGTTCTTATCATTATTTCTTGTTCTGACCATGTACATAAAACCAAGGGCTTTCAAACATAGATTGTGCTTCCTCATTGAAGCAGTTTAATGCATATAAACTGGACTGTTTTGGTAATGTAAAAATTCTTACGGCTATTAATCATTATGTTCTTGAAGACGTAAAGTATAAACAAAAACGTAGCATTATTATGAATGCTACCAAAATTTTGAATTATTTTTTCTTGAATTGGAGGGCAGCCAAATTGTAATATGACTCTGGGGGTCAAACCATTTTATCCATTTTTTTAGTTGAGTATATTATATTGTTAGATGGTCGTGCTTTGGTTTAAGTTGCTTAGCATCCGTGGTTACCTAGAGCAAATATTGCAAGTCTCTATATGTCTGGATAAGTGCATATTGTTGTTGCAATGAAATGTGGTCTCTCTAAAAAACTCTGATTTTGTATACTTATACCATTGCAAGTGATTTCCTCTTTACTTCTTATTGCCATTGATGTTTCTTTGGTAGTGACTTGTTTATTTACGCTGCGTCCTGTTTTCTGATTCTAGGTTGTTAGGCTTTGTGCAAAATCAAGGGAAGCTGTTAGTTCTCCTGTTGAGCATTTAACCCTGCACTACCAGGTTTGACATGCGCACTTTTTTAAATATCTTCTGGGTTAATCTTATATATTTCCTCGGCTTCTGGCGTGATGCATGACAATGTTTATGACTGCAGGTTCGTCATCTAGACACATCTGAAAAGAGTGAGCTTCACAAGTTACAACAATTGAAAGATGAACAAGGTCTCTGTCTCTCTTCTACTTTTGTTAGTCAATCCTATTTTTAATTTCAATGGGACTTGTGGCCCTATTGCTGTCGTGAATGTTCTTTCACATTGTTGTTTTATAGTAGGTAAAAATTTTCTTTTACTTACTGGGGGTGGGGGAAAATGTGATTATGCATCACAAATAAAACTTGGTGGATATAGGGTTAACATGGAGCTGTTTGTTTGCTATGTGTTTGCAGGAGAGTTGTCCAGCAGTGATGAGAAAAAATATAAGGCACTGAAGCGGGCAACAGAGAGGGAGATTTCTCAGAGTGCTGATGTCATATGTTGCACATGTGTTGGAGCTGGAGACCCTCGATTGGCAAATTTTAGGTTCCGCCAGGTTAAATATCATCATCCTTTATGAATGGTTAACTGTCAATCAAGTTATTATTATTTTCACTTCTGCAATGAGACTGGCATTCAACTTAAAGAAGCTTAACTCATGCATCCTTGTTTTCAGGTGCTTATTGATGAATCTACTCAGGCAACAGAACCTGAATGCCTTATTCCTTTGGTTCTTGGTGTAAAGCAGGTATATTGATTGTTTGTTACCTATTCTTATATCCGTTACATTCTATTGATGCTTGGTTTTGAACCATAATGTCTATTGCCTTTGCAATTTTAGGTTGTTCTTGTTGGTGACCATTGCCAGCTTGGTCCAGTCATTATGTGCAAAAAAGCAGCTCGTGCTGGGTTAGCACAATCTCTCTTTGAACGCCTAGTTCTACTTGGTGTGAAACCAATTAGGTTGCAGGTAATTGGTCCTCCTTTCCTTTTCGCTTCTGTCCATACACGTGCATGTGATGCACATTTATATTTGCTTTTGGTATGGTCTTGTATAGCAGTTTGATGGTGTTATAGATTCAAGAGGTTCGTCAGTCATCATTTTCCCTTTCTGATTTATAGTCAAATGGAGAAAACATTAGGCTCATTTTCTTTCTGTTTCAGCATTTGCTTTCCAAGTACTTTCTACTTATACTCTGACTCTACTCTTACAAGCGTCAGAATGATAGTTTTGTGTTTTTAGAAGTTGATGGTTCTCAGGGCTGTTTCAAGTCTGTATGCTTTCACTTTCACCTTACCTCATTTTCTTCATTGTTGTCAAAAATCTTGCAGCACGGTTTGTCTTGTCATTCAAACATAATACTTGATTATTTCCCCATGTATATTTTATTATTTTCTTTTCTGTACTCATCATACATTATGTTGTTTGGAAATGGAACTACTTTGATTTGAATTTTTTCTTGTTTTTCCAAAGAAAAGACTCTAGACCAGTTTGTCTCTCTTCAATTTGATCTTGCTAGTTTTTCATTATAGCTTGTCAAATAATCTTATGAACCTTATGATTGATTCTGTGCTTTTGTGTATTAGGTTCAATACCGTATGCATCCATCTCTGTCAGAATTTCCTTCTAACAGCTTCTATGAAGGGACATTGCAAAATGGAGTTACCATCAATGAAAGGCAATCGTCTGGCATTGATTTTCCTTGGCCAGTCCCAAATCGCCCTATGTTCTTTTATGTGCAGGTATGGAAGTGATCAGATTGATAGAATCTATTAAAACTGGTTTTCTCATTGTGAAAAGATTTTCATCTCTTCCTTGTGTTTCTTTTTCTTCCATATTATATTTTCTTTCTCCATGCTTCCTTTATATTGACATAGCTGTTTTTCAGATGGGACAAGAGGAGATAAGTGCTAGCGGAACATCTTATCTGAATAGGACTGAGGCGGCTAATGTTGAAAAGATTGTAACCACGTTCTTAAGGAGCGGTGTAGTTCCCAGTCAGGTAAGTCTATGATCTTCGTTTTGGATAGATAAGTATAATCCTTTTTTTTTTTTTTTGGAGGGAGTATAAACCTATTTTTGGTACTGTGATATTGTTCAACATCTTGCAGATAGGGGTCATCACTCCATACGAGGGACAAAGAGCATATATTGTGAACTACATGTCAAGAAATGGTGCTCTTAGGCAGCAACTTTACAAGGAAATCGAGGTGAAATATCTTACTTGACAATGCCAGATTGTATTTGATGTTTTGGTTTTGGCCTTTCAGGTCATTTATGCATTTTAGTGTTTGTTTTCTTTTCTGCCTTCAGACTTCTAAATCATTTAATGTTATTGCTAGTTTAAGCATGTGCTTATAAGCCTTTGATATTGTTATATCTTTAATTTTGTCTATTCTTGCTACAGGTTGCAAGCGTGGATTCATTTCAGGGAAGGGAAAAAGATTATATCATTCTGTCATGTGTGCGGAGTAATGAACATCAGGTTGGTTAATTTACTGTTAAAACAATCTTTTTGTCTTATTAATTTTATTAATGAGATTTTATAATTGTGAGTTTGAAGTTATTACTCAAAAATTCTTCACATCTAGAAACTAATTCGGGTTTTTGTCCACGGAAGTTTATGTTTGTTGACCACTATATTTATCCTTTTTAGAGTTTTGCTCTGTTATATGTTGATTGCATATCCTATTGAACAAAAATGCTCAAGAAATCCATAGGTGAAAATGTTTCGTCTCTATGTTGTAAAGCTCAGTAAACCTATTTTAGGATGTTGATTTTTAAAGATAAATGACCATCATTTTTGGCTGACTGCTGGAACACTTCTCTTCAGGGAATTGGATTCCTTAATGATCCTCGTAGGCTAAATGTTGCTTTAACACGTGCTCGGTATGGGATTGTGATTCTTGGAAACCCAAAAGTTTTAAGCAAGCAGCCGTTGTGGAATAGTTTACTGACTCACTATAAGGTATTTCCTTTATCTCTTCTAATAAATTCTGCTTGTGAGCTTAAAGTACCTCTATTTTTATATTGCTCCTTTTTGTTTTTTTTGTTTTATTTTTTTTAAATAATGAACTTGTTCCTAATATTCCATCAGGAACATGAGTGCTTGGTTGAAGGGCCACTAAATAACCTAAAGCAAAGTATGGTCCAGTTTCAAAAGCCTAAAAAGGTACAGCATTGAGTCATAGCATGCTCATCATCTGTACTTTTTGTTTTGATTTTGAAGTAAAGGGGGAATTTGGATGTTCTTCTCATCTCACATCTGTTGAAAGCATTTCTAGACTATGAATGTGGACTTGCATCACTGTTGGTTCTGTATTTATGCAGATATATAATGATCGCCGTCTTTTCTTTGGTGGTGGTCCTGGAGTCGTGCCTAGTGATAATTATGCATCTGTTTCCCCATCTAACCAAAATGCTGAGAGAAGAGGCAGTCGTGGTAGGGGTATGTTGATGCTTGCATATCTCTGACCTTTTTGTTTCAATAATCCCAGAGTTTTAACATGTCCTTATGGGATGTATGGAGTGATGAGTATGTGCTTGTTTAATGTTGATATTGTTTTCAAAGATTTTATTACGAAAAATATTATTTATACTTAATGTAGGTTCTTACATACCTCCTGCCCCACCCAATGGAACCCATAAGCCTGGCTTGCATCCTGCTGGGTATCCAATGCCTCGAGTACCCCTTCCACCATTCCCTGGTGGCCCCACTTCTCAGCCCTATGCTATTCCAACTCGTGGAGCTGTACACGGACCGGTTGGAGCAGTGCCTCATGTCCCCCAACCTGGGACCCGAGGTTTTGGTGCTGGACGTGGCAATGCTGGTGCTCCTATTGGCAGTCATCTTCCCCACCAGCAAGGGACACAACAACCTATTGGAAGTATTGGATCTACATTTAACTTCCCTTCTCTGGAAAATCCAAATAGTCAGCCATCCGTGGGTGGTCCATTATCTCAACCTGGATTTGTTAATAATGTATGTAGTGCTTCTTTGATTTTACTTTTTGTTCCGGATCCTATTTTTCTACTTTTGTTGTTTTGTCTTGAGCGTTTGTGAATTTTTATGCCACAGATGCCAGTTCAAGGGGCAACCCAAACTTTTAGGGATGGATTTTCCATGGCTGGCATGTCTCAGGTATATTATTTTTCTCGTAAATATCTAAAGTTTGTCTTCTTTAGGTTTTTGTTTTTGTTTTTGTTTTTGTTTTTTGGCTGAATATTTAGTATTTTATTTTTGCGACTGATTTTCATTCTTGAATTTGTCTTGTAAAAACTGTGTTCAGGACTTCTTGGGTGATGACTTTAAAAGTCAGGGTTCACACGTTCCTTATAATGTTGCTGACTTCAATACTCAGGTATGAATTTGGAGGCCTTTTACTGTAGTTTTATATATTTGAAGATTTAGCGTGCTTCAGATATATATATATTGAAAATAGTGCCTCAGATTTATTTGAGATTGTTATCTATTTGTTTTTCATTTTTGATAGTCTATTATTTTCACTTGACTATACCCTTGTCGGTAAAGAAAATTGCGAAGCTTTGTTTTTCTTCATGTTAAAATCTAATGCTCTGCAGGCTTCTCAAAGTGGATATGGTGTTGATTATGTCACACAAGGAGCACAAGGTGGCTTTCCAGGGAGCTTTCTGAACCAGAGCTCTCAGGCTGGCTACTCTCGGTTTGGTACTGGGAATGATTTCATGTCTCAGGTTGCTCAAATTCCTTCTGTGTTTTAATTTTTTTTTTTTAATTAAAGGTCTCTTTGGCTTCTTTTTTGTCCCTTTCAATTTACATGTCCGCTTAAATTTCTTTTCTGTTTCAGGATTATATGGCTCATGGATCACAAGGTTTATTTACTCAGGTTGGCATGAATGATCCATCGCAAGATGATGCATCACAAAGCCACTATGGAGTGGCCAACGCCAATCAACTTCAGTCTCAGGTTTTTGCTTCCTCCAGTGCTGCTTTATAGGGAATTTAATACTGTTTCCTGCACAACATGATACCAACTTTGTGAAATAGTTGGTGTGCTGTCGGCTGTGCGATCAATTACTTGCTTGCAAAGTGCACCAACTGTTTAAAAAAAACTATATGCTTGGTCCTCCATCTTTTTATTCATCCCAGCAACCTTGTTTATTAGATCTTTGGCTGACCAAAAAGGCAAAAAATGGCCTGGCTATTAGGAAGTAGGGTCCTAGAAACCTGGAATTGGCCTAGCTATTAGGTAGTAGGGTCCTAGAAACCTGGATATGCCCATCTTAGTGACCATATCGACAAAACTTGGCTAGTTTGTCTTGCTTTCGATCGTCCCTGTTTTGGCGTTAGTTTCCTTCACTTGTTGCCACATTCTCCATCTTGACCACCGATCGTGAGCCGCCTCCATGTTCTCAAGCAGTGCACTGTTGCTTTATGGATGTTGGGTCGTGATGCAAAGTGTTTGACAAGTTCCTTTACTTACTCGCAGGGCTTTATGAACTCTCTCTACTCGCAGTCCTTCACCCATTACAACACGCAGCCACTGAACTTGCAGACCCCACCACAGCAACCTCAGCAAAGCCAGAGCTCCCAAAATCAGAAAATCCACTACAATGGTTGAAGTGACCATGGGGAGTAATTGATGTGATGGGTTATAGTCTTTGCATTCAGCAACTCCGGTTGTGCCCTCTTGTGTGTCCGAATTATGTGCCCTACGTTCAGACACGGTTGCCGTTTTTGAGGTCAGTTTGGTTCTCTCCGTAATCCACACAGTTCATAATACTTGTTGGCTGTTGGAATAAAGATTTGTTCGACTGGGGCAAAAATGACCAAAGGGTATTTTTGAGTGAAACACAAGCGGTGGCACATCCGGGGCTGAGAAAGAAAATGATAACCCCGATTATGTGTGGAAGTTTTGTGTTGAGGATAAGGTTAAGAAACTTGTCAGAGGATGAGAGCATTACATGGCATGGTTTTGACGAAAGGGTTCGGGACGCTGGAATAGACAGGGATGGGGCTTGTAGTTACATTGTGACTCACAGGGAAGACCAATTCTACACACAGATAAGAAGCAATTAACAGAGAAAAGGAAAGGAAATTTTTGTACAGCCTGCGCGGGAAAGGTCGTCTATAAACCACCCACCACCCTTTCAGCTCTTCCTGACATGTAATTATACTCTTAATATCGTAATTAATTAGAGAGCATTACCGTGCCTAAACTTACGGAGGGTTATTTAGTAGAAGCAACGGAGCCCCTGGTGGTATATAAAAGTGTGATTATTGGTTTTTTACTTTAAATGTCTAAGTTGGCTTTTCTTGTTTGGTTAGAATGTTTATTAATTCGGTTTCGGTGTAGTTTGAATTCTCTTAATTGTTAGCCAAGGCAGGATGCAGTTCTTAATTTGAAATCTTCTTTTGCCTCTAAGTTTTGATACCCTTTTTGACTTGGGTATTTATGGGTTCTAACTTCTAATAACTTATGTACTTTGATTACCAACAACCAATGCGGATCCCACTAATTTGCAAAGTGTGTGAAAGTACATTTTTTTTTTTGCTGAAAAAGTAATTACCGTTGAGCTATACTTAGGGCCTGTTTGGGGGCATATATGAAGATGTTGTTTTGAATGTTGAGTTGGAAATATGTGTTTGGGGGGATAATTTTTAAAAAAGTTATGTGATATAAAAAATAGTATAAAAATTTAAAATGTGTTCAAAAAATATGTAAAATGGATCTTATATTGTTTGTCTTGTCGATACGAATATTTTGACATAAAAATCATCTAATTTTGATTTGAAATGAGAAAATTACGGACTTTTGATATTTGAGTTTTTTGAAAATCATAGAGAATGAAAGTTTGATATAGAGTTGAGATTTTGAAATCTAGATGGTATTTTACCGTCTGTAGTTGCATCCCAAACGGGCCTTGGAATTTAAAAGAACAGAAGAAAGAGTCAAAATAATATTTTTGAAAAGAGTAATAATAAAGTATAACTTAAAAAATGTTCACATTAACAAATAACATCAGATTTATAATCACATATAACATAAAAATTATTCTTCTTTTTTCCTTATCTCTCTCCTATCCCTTGCTCTCTAATTTAAAACATAAATCTGTTATTAAAAATTAATTGTAAATTTATTATTTATTACTATTTTAAGGATTTATCATAAAAATAAATTATAATTTATCATCTTTTAAAAAATTTGTATTAAATTTTAAAAATACTTGTGAAATATATACTATGTTTTAATTTTCCTTAAAAGAATATTTGTTAGTCCATGCCTAAAAACTTATTAGGATTTAATGTGTACAAATCCAATATGGCACACACTCATAAGCAAATAATGTTAAAATGTGTGATACTCTTAGCGTTTTTACCAAAGAGTTCCAAATATCATATTTATCTTTTTTTTTTTAAGAAAAAAAAGTAAAAATGTGAATATAATCAATTAATAACTGTATTTCTTGGTATTCCAACTAGTTCAGCGAAGGAAATAAAAGGATGTTTGAGTAGGAACTTTCAGGTTTAAAACAAAAAAAAAAAAAAAATTCTTTTTAATGTTTGATAACGTGGTGATTTTAGAACATTTTAAAATTTCCAAGTTAAAACCAAAATCTAAAATTTGGAAAAAAAAAAAAAAAAAAAAAATCTTTGCCTCCAAAATTCTCAACTAACATCTCCAACGTCCACCACGTGGCCATCTTCCTCCTCCGGCGGTATCAAACTGTAAACCGCGAACGACCTCAACTCCATCCCCTCCTCTTCCTCTTCCTCCACCGCCACCGACCTACTGAGTCCACTCGTCAACTCAACGATTCCAAACCCCTCCTTCTCCAACTCGCTCAGACACTCGCCCGTCCACGTCCTCACCTCCGTCGCCGCCCACACCCTCGTCTCCCTCCGTCTCTGGCACACTCCCCTTAGCGTCCTCCCCAGCGCCGCCACCGCCTCCGCGTCCATAAACACGTCCGACATCACCACCACATCGAACAACTCGCCCACCGACTCGTCCGATCCCCACACGAGTTCCCTCACCTCGACTCTGTCCCCGAGCCGATTCGCCTCCACGTTCCTCCTCAGCCCCGGGACCAGCGCGCCGACGTCCGTCAGCACCACGCGGCTCGCGCCGAGCAGAGCCGCCGTCAGCCCCGGGAGGCCGGCCCCGGCGCCGAGCTCGAGGACGGACTTTCCGGCAAAGGGGAATTGGAGGTCGAGGTGAGAGGTCATCGCCTCGGCGAGGACCAGGGCAGCGTCCCAGACCCACGCGCCGGTGAGGGCGCATCCGGTGGCGGAGTCGCAGAGGTCGTCGAGCTCGAAGACTGCGAGGGTTTTGTCGCCGACGTGGAATTGTCGGAAACCGCCCATTTCTGATTGAGTTGAAGAAGACATTGGCGTTGTTGTTGTTTTTATGAAGAGGTAATTTGTTTAGCATTTTTGTGTATTCGGTTTGTTTGGTGGTGGTGGTGAGTGTTCATGCAACTCTAGAAAACGGTCTAAATATTATTCCTTTTCACAAATTGGTGGCAATTATTTATTTATCTATTTTATATTATTTTAAAAAAATGTGAGATATTGTATGGTGGAATGTTCTCATCGTAGTTAAGATAGCGTAATCGATTGGATTCGTGGGATTTAGATCGAAAGTTTATAGCAAATTAGGTTGGATTATAATTTTGTGGGAGCATTTTTGGACTATAGTGTCATTTTCACTTAACAAGTATAGCTTCCTTTAAATTGTAAGGTTTAAGAATATAACCGGTATTAAACATTATCACTAATAAAAAATGAGTCATATGTGAGTTTTATATCGTGAGACCTATATTTTTATTAATAAATTGGTTGATACTTAACATCACTATAATTATTTAATATTGCTTCCGAACCATATCGAATAATTTTCTTACAAAAAAAAAAAAATGGTGGCACACAAGTATCGCATTTTAAAATCTTCTTGGGAAAAAGTAGAGAATGTGATTACCGATTAGGTTCTTGATTACCGATTAGGTTCTTGGTTCTTAGATGCTTCATGTTTTTCTTCCTTTTCTTTTGCGAAGCATAAGATGCTTCATGTTCTTTTCTTTGTTTTGGATGAGAAGATGAGAAGGTTTATTTGCATCATTACGCCCATATGATTCACTTCTCTTTTATGCCCTTTTTTTTTTTTTTTTTTTTTTTTTTTAAGCAATTGAAATTAGATTGAAGTTTATGAAATATTTTTGAAACTACAATACAACTTTTTAAAGTTTTTTTATAACAACTTTTTAAAAAAATATTAATAATTTTTAACTGAGCTTTTTGAAAAGTCAAAAACTCGTTTACTAACAATTTTAGGGCAGCTTTTGAGCTTTCATATAGCAATGTCAAGGATGCTCATCTCGATATGATTTTGACAGGAAAATAACAGTAATTGGTAAGAGAGAGTAAGTGGATAATTGTATAAATCGAAAAAAAAAAAAAGAAAAGAAGAAGAAGCTTGGCTTGGAGCATTTTCTATTACTTGAGATGAGTATTCTCCTTTTATTTTTTTTTAATAAAATAATTACACTTATTTCTCCATAATTGCAATGACATGCTGGTTTTGTCATCATATTAAGGAAAAATATTAAGATATCCCGTGAGTCTGACAAAACAATGAATGTTTAAAAAGTATTCCTTCTAATAGTTTTTAGTTGATCAAAGAGCTGAAAATTTCTTATAGTGGTATTTACACCCAAACACAATTTGGAAATATCTATACCTACTATCAAATAGACCCTTTCTTTTAAATTGCCAAAAATTGCAACAACAAAAAAAAAAATATATATATATATATATATATACACATTTTTCAATTTAATATAAATGAAACTCTTATCCATTCCCAAAGTAAACGATATCCATATCTAAATCCAAATCACAACCAACAATTCAATATGGTTTTCTTTTATTTATTCCATGTACGACTATTTTCCTAAAGGGATGTGCGACTTCTTTTGTCCTACCTAATTATATATGCTTTAAAAACTGTTATGTTAAGATTTTATTTAAAAACAATTCAATTTGCATTTTCTTTTTTGGTCCACATATGATTATTATTATTTTTTTAATTTTGACTATTCTTATATTAAAAAAAAAAACTCTTAATTCAGGTGGATTTTATTTATATTTAACTTATAAGTATTTTATCTTATTGTACTTCTTTACTTAAATTTTTGAAGTCATTTTTAAGAGGGAGTGTGTAAGCACTGTCTTTGTTACCATTGTATCCCTCTTCCCCCTTGAAGTAACTTTTCTCAAATGCACCCCTATTCAAATATTTTTTCCTCCTCATTGTTGAGGTAAATTTTCTCCAATGTACTCCTATTTAAAAAAAAAAAATTCCTGCATTATTTTCAAATATTATTCTTTCGAATTTTGTTCCTGTTATGATTATCTATCTTAAACACCTTTTTCTCGCTATAATACTGTTTTTAATATATATGTCTCTAATATCTTTAATAACTTTCTCTCTAGTTTTCCTCCACAAAATATTTTTAGAATCTTGGACTTTTTAGTTTTTTTAATTTCATTGATTTGTTCAATTTTGGGGATATCTTTTTTGATTTTTAACTTAATTCTATTTGGTTTTAGATCCATTTTATTTTCAGGAAGTTAATGTTTGTAATCATGGTTAAACAAACATCTTACTACCTGTAGATTTTTATATTAAAAAATTTGAGTGATCAAAGGGTTTTCTTTTTGTAATCTTTTAAGAACATTTAAGAGATAGTTTTCATATTTCTATAATAAAAGGGGTAGCATATATGCATGGAATTTCAAAAGAATACAAAGGATCCTAATTTTTTTTTTTTTTTCATTTCAATATGTAAGTTTGTTTTACTCTCTCTCTTAATTTCTCTACACGAATTCTCATGCTCTAAAGATTTATGTACTTCAAATTAGTGCATTTACGCATATAAGAATTTATAATTACTGATTAAACTTTTTAAATTTTTTTAAAAAGTAAAATTTTAGGGGGGGAAAAAAACTTTGCAAAGATTAATTATAAAAAATAGTTATTCTTAATAAAAAAAATTTTTATAGTTTTTTTGAACTGTTAAGAGAATAATAAATCAATAATAATAGAAACTATATCCTTTAAAAGATTAACATCTATGTATCAGAAAAATCTATGATCAAATATACAAATGCTTTTTCAACAGGCAACTAGTGTTCTTACGAAGTAAATGAGATAATCCTTGCTTATCTTATCGGTTTATCTTATTGGTTTATCAAGTGTCATGTCATGTTTGAACTCTTGGATCAAAGATTGAGGCGCAATACAACAAACATCATGTGTCATGACAAGCATAATTTTTTGGGTTATATCATGATATACGTACGGATGTGTGTCGTACCTCTAATAGAATGGTTTGACTTATTTTACACAAATTTCGTCCTAATGTGATAACAAAGTCATCGCAGATAATTTACGTTATACAAACTTGATTTATACACTGAGATTTTGTGAAATTGATTAATTATTCTTGTAGCTACGGTTTTGTGATTCTATCCCTTTTTTTTAGAGATAATGCAAAATTATACATATCAATTAGTATAATTTTAGATTTTCTAATTGTAATTTATCTCTATATAGTCACGTACAAATTTATCACAACTTCTTAATGAGAAAAATTATCCGATCGATTTCTCAAGTTTATGCACCAATGCTATTGATGTAGCACCGGACTTGAGTTTTAGGGTGGGTTCACATGACTTGGTGCGCTCTTGAATTCGTTAAGCAAGACTCCTCAAAATAAGAGTTTAAACGAGTGGTGATTATGATAGATTTTGTCTTATATCTTAGGAGGTGTTTAAGGAATTTACTGGCTCATATTCTATCGGTTGTAATTTTTGAAAGGAATAACTGCGGTACTCCTAAATCAAGTATGTTGACAATGTGTTTTGCTATTTCAAAATGCGTAGTTTGGACGAGGTATCAAATTACATCAGCCTTATAAATAACACAAACCCACCTCATCTAGGCAAATTTTCACTAAAAAAGAGGGACCATTGAGCTGAGGAACTTAATGCACAAACCAACTCGGGCCTTTTTATATTTGACTTTTTCTTAGAACACTGATCAGTCATGGTGTGTTTTAAATCATAGAAAGTAATCTCAAATTAATTAGGCGACAAAAGGCTAGCAAATTATTGTAAAGTTGCTTATTCCTTATTAGATAGGAGTTTCATATATAAAACTAATGTTGATCTACCTCTTAATAACTTACTTATCGTTTGGAAAAATTGGTAAATAAACAATTCCCATAAAGAAGAATAATTATTAAATAATTATTTATTAATAAATAAACTAATCGAGACTTGACCCCCAACATGATATATAATCCTCGTCCCTCAGGTCAAGTTAGGCCTCCTTCCGTGTGTTTTTTCAGCCAGCTCCTCCTAGACCAATTAGCCTAAGATAGGGGTGGACATACTCGATACCTAGTGTCATTGGGGACGGCCGCCCACACTCATTTTCTTAAATTTTGTTTTTTAGCTTTCAAAATCTTATGATTTTTTTTTTTTTTTTTTTTAATGTTGTCTCACTAAAATTTATTAGTCTTATACATGCTCTACTAAACGTTATACTTTTTAATCTTCATTATTATATATATTTGATAGTTCTTGAAGAATAATAAATACAATCCTTTTATATAATTTATTTTATTAAATATAAGCCCTACTAAAGTAAAATGTTAATTCCTGACCTGAGGCAGTGGAATGTACATTGTAAACTTCGTCCGGGAAAGCCTCAACAATGACGACCTTTGTCTATATCTCTACTTTTTGCTAAAGAAAAGGTCTTATATATTAATATATGTGCATTTATATATTGATATGTATATGTATGTATATAAAACATTTGTCGATATATATCCAGTCTCTACTCTTACTAAATCGATATCTCCAAGCAGAAACCATTTTCTGTCGAGTTGTCCGCCCCATGGTTGTGGGCTGGACAACAATGGGCCAAAAGCCCAATAGCTTTTGATTATTTAAAAAAAAAAAAAAAAGAAGGTTAATGGCTTGTTGAACAAGCCTTGTGTGATGGGCAGAAAAAGAAAAGAAAAAAGGGAGGGCAGCCGTGTGGGTGTGTGAGAAAAACAGAGAGTAACTAAGAGGGGAGAGAGAGAGAGAGAGAGAGGTAGAGTTTTGGGTTTGCTCAAGATGAACTATTTTCCTTTTATTGGTTTCGATTTTTGAATTCGTATCTCTCTATGTGCTTATCTTAAATGCTCATTTGAGACTTAAAATTGATTTCTTTTGATGTTATGTGTTAAAATCTATCTTATTGATAATAAATCTTGTTATTTAGTCAAGATTGTGATTTATCTTGATGATTGTGAGCCTTTAGTTCTATCTAAAGATAACTTAATCATATTATTGTTGATATAATGAAAGTTATCAGATTACGATCTCATGATTTTTTCTTTCATATTGGAGAGTTTTTCACGTAAATATTTGTGTCTATTTTATGATTGATTATTTTGATTTTTCATTATTTTGATTGATTCGTTGACTTTTTTGAAATTTGTTTCTGGAGAACCATTTTCTCACACGATGAGAAAAAACTTTAATGGGTGGTTTTTCAACATTTTCTGACTCACTCGAGACTCCACGACGACTTTGAAACTGTCTTCCACAGCGGAGCTTCCTCCTACACATTTGAGTTCAACCCTGAGTCTCCAGTGTTGTAATTTTCTCTCCGGTTTTCCAGCTTGCCAAACGGAAAAACTCTCTGTGTCTCGCTTTTGATAATAATTTTGAATTCAATGCGAAGGCACGCGTATATTTGGTTCGTTCTGGTGGGATACCTCTGTATATTCACCCCTTCTTCGAGTTCAATTCAGTATGATAAAAACCCGAACACGAAATCGGGCGAATCGGCACTCGACTCTAAAATTGGTACTACAATTCACAAGAAATCTCCAACTTCATCATCACCGGACGTCGATTTGTTGTCTTGTCAAGACCTGGATGGTGACGGATCACTGAACACCACCTGTTTGTTACGTTCCCAGCTGAACTTGAACTCCGATCTTTACGTATACGGTACCGGAAACCTGGAGATACTCCCTTATGTGTCCGTTTTGTGCCTAATTGAGGGCTGTACGGTCACATTCAACTTGTCGGGCTATGTCAACATCGGTCATCATGCGACGGTTGTTGCCGGCACGGTAGTTTTCTCGGCGTCGAATCTAAGAATGGAACATGGTTCTTCCGTAAATACGACGTCGTTAGGAGGACTACCGCCTCCCCAAACTAGCGGCGTACCGGCTGGCTACGAGGGTGCGGGGGGAGGACACGGCGGCCGGGGCGCTTCTTGCTGGAAAAATAGGAAGAAAAATGTTTGGGGTGGTGATGTGTATGGCTGGTCCTCATTGCAGGAGCCTTGGAGTTATGGGAGTAAGGGTGGCAGGAAATCGCCGGAAAGTCGATATGGAGGGAACGGTGGAGGACGTGTTAGGGTTGCGGTGACGGATGTGGTACATGTCAATGGGTTTGTGACTGCAGATGGTGGTTTTGGAGGGTCTGCTGGTGGTGGAGGATCCGGTGGAAGTATATTTGTGCAGGCTGGAAAGCTGTGAGTACACACAACTTAAAAACTCTATTCTTCATATTTTTATATTTTATGTTGGGGATTTTGGTTTTTTTTTTTTTTTACCAACACGTCTTCATAAGATGATGGTCTTTTTTTTTTAAGTTACTAATCTTATATTGAATTAATGAGGTTATTTGTTTGAGCTTGTTGGGTCACAATCTTTCTAATAGATTGAGCTTATATATTAAAAGAATAAGAGATGATATTTACAAAACAACGTCTCAAATAAATATGTTTATTTTTTTTCTTTTCTTTTCTTTGCCCTTTCTTAATACTTGTATGGAATTTTGAGTATCCGTACTTAACTCATTACATGTAAACAAATCACTTAAAATTCAATATATAATCATTAAGTAAAACAACTTAATAGTACTCTTATATATCCACTTTTTTATTGTATTTTTATGATATGAGATTTAGAGTTTCTTTCTACCTTAAGTCTTAACATTAGGGGTACGTTTTACAATCTGTAAAGGAATACAATGGGAAATGTAATCGGATTGGCAAGTAAAGTACATAATGGAGTATCATTGATTTATTTTCTAGTATTTACATGCCTATTTGATCGTGTAAAAGAAAACAATCTCATTCATTTTTTCGTATGTTAATTTTACTAATGTAATTACTAAAATGTTCTTTTATGCAATCAAAGAATCATTAACACATGCAAACTTATTAGGAATATAAAAGTAAATTTGATATTATTTCATTCGACAAGAAATCAATATCAAAGGAATGCAATGATTGAGATTTTTCTTATTCATTCTCTATATCATATGGTGTTCACTAAATACTCATTATCTATTTTTTAAGTAAACACATAATTAATTAAGAAAGAAAATGACTGTACACTTTTCCTTTCTGATTGATACAAAGTAAACATGCACGTGTCTTTCTTGTTAGACTACATCTATTAGTGATTAACCTATCATTTCCTTGAACGCTTTTCTTTAAAAAAAAAAAAAAGAAAAAAAAAAAAAACCAAACATTTTCGATAGAACTGTTGGTGCTTGGTGATACAAATAATTTTCCACGTTGGAAACCTTCATGATATGGTATTCAAAGCATTGTCCATAACCATAGTCCACATGCAAAGTCCTATGGCCTAAACTTTTTGACATTATGTCTTGTCTAGCAAGGGATATGGAACTATAAGTGCAGCCGGCGGGACGGGATGGGGTGGAGGTGGTGGCGGAAGAATCTCTCTCGACTGTCGCAGCATACAAGATGATCTAAAAATTTCAGTGCGGGGTTCGTATTGATTTCTCATCTATCAGTTGAGGCTTTGAATTTATTGTTCGAACTTTTGATCCAAAAGCGGCTAAAACGCTTAAAGGTTTCTACCATATATAAAAGTGGAACTTTGCATGACATGGCTTTCTTGTTCCAGGTGGTTTGAGTATTAGGTGTCCGGAGAATGGTGGAGCAGCTGGAACCTATTTTAATGCAGATTCACTTACTCTAAGAGTTGGTAATGACAATGTCACAACCGAAACCGAAACCATTTTTCTGGATTTTCCCAGCAGCCCGTTTTGGTCACATGCTACTGTGGAGAACAATGCTAGAGTGTTGGCTCCATTGTTGTGGTCCAGAATTCAGGTTGCCAAATTTTGTCTCATCTACCATATTTCCTTTTCATCATTTGATTAAATTTGTTCTTTTCTTATTGTTCTATAAAGAGCTTACTGCTAGGGTTTTGGTTCATCTAAACACTGTTGCATGAATCTCTTTTTTTTTTTTCTTTTTTTTTTTATACACATTTTTTTCGTGTTTACTTTTTTCTTTTAACATTATGTTCAAGATGCATTCAAGAGTGGCTATGGAATCCAATTTTATAGTTTTATATGAAATTTTGAGAGCACTTTTTTCATAGTAGTCTTTTATTTATTTAATTTTTTTAAAGCCTTTTATCAGCTATTTTAAGCCCAAATTTATAGAGTCTACCAGCACAAAATCACTGTCCAAAATCGGACCTTTTTTTTTGGCATGCGATATTTCTCAAATCTGTAACATGATAAAAGCGAATGTGCACTAAATAAAACATCCACAATCATTATGTTACAACCTCCGGCGGTTCTTATTCGTCTTTATGTACTTTGCGACCTATTAACCTCATATGGAAGTGTATATTTTGTGGGATGCATCTTTTTTTTTTTTTTTTTCTCTCTCTCTTTTTGGTGGATAGTTATGCTTCCTTACTCTTTGATTATACAGGTGAGAGGCCAAATTAGTCTATACCGCAGAGGCAGTATCATTTTTGGACTGGGATACTTCCCAATGATCTCAGAATTTGAGCTTGTTGCTGAAGAACTGTTGATGAGTGATTCCACTATAAAGGTAAACCCATACTATCTTTCCTTTAGCGCAAAAAAAAAAAAAAAAAAAAAAAAAAAAAAAAAAAAAAGGAGAGTATACTATCTTTCTATTTTACTGTTGATAAAAAAATATTCTATGAAACCAACAATAATCCTAATTTTTAGGTACCAATAATTACTGATGTGGCATGTGAGTAGCTATTTTACTCTTAAGTGTTTTAAGATTATATTGTCATATCAGTTAGTGATAAGAGAATGTATCTACAACCCAAAAAAAAAAAAAAAAAGCTAATGCAAACTAATCCTTGACTTGTTGGACCAGCAAAATCAAGCACCAACCAAAATCAAACCAAACAAGTTAATTAAGACAGGCAGTACTGTACAGCATAAATTCATGTAAAATTTTGTATTCTAATATAGCTATATTGGATATCAAAGAGACGCCAATAATGCAGTATTTTAGGAACATTAGAAATGTTAAAATTAAAAATAAAAAAAAGAGAGAAAATTAGATAGAGAGTCATGTTTTGAGTACTTTCTTATAATTTTGCACACTCTAACATTGAAATTTATAATTTTAATATTATAAAATGACAAAATTATAAATTTTAATGTTAAGGTAGATATAAATATAAAGATGTGTCAAATTCATGGCATTCTTTATATATAACCCTTGTGTAGAAAATGAGTCCCACTTATAAGTCCTATATTGTTATACTTTTTTTATAGTGTGTGTCTGTGTGATGTTAAATTCCAGTATTGTCATTTACGTTGTTTTTAAAGGATTTTTTATTTTCTCATATTGTTCTAAAAGGAATATTCAAACAAAATAATACTTTAAAAGAGAGAGAGAGAGAGAGAAAGAGAGAGAGGGAGGGAGGGAGGGAGGGAGAGAGAGAGAGAGAGAGAGAGAGAGTATATATTATAATCCCTTACCTATTTAAGACGAGTTAAATCTATCCAACTTTATTTGTTTCTCTTTTTTCCTTTTCTATATATAGAGAGCTGTTAAATATGTCCAGGCCTTACTCTTCAAATTATCTAAAAATTTACCGTCGCCAGCTAAACATCTGCTGTACACGAATTTTAGGTTTTTGGTGAACTTAGAGTTACAGTCAAGAAGATGCTCATGTGGAACTCTAAAATCGATCAAACAGCGGTCAACGAGCTCGAAGACGGAAAGGGTTTTGTCTCCCACGTGGAATTTCCAAAAACAAATTTGGTTCTGCCTTGAGTTGCAGCCATGGCGTTGTTTTTATGAAGGTTTGTTTTGTTAGTGTTGTGTCATGCCATTGCCAGTCTAGAAAATGGTCCTTTTTGACATATTGGTGGCACTTATATTTTTATTTATCTTATCTTAAATACAGAAATTATTCCGTATATCAGGTATACCACATTATCATGCTTACATGATACATCCGTCTACTAAAAATTTTACATCTGAAGAGGTTTTTATGTTATTTTTAAACTATATTTCTCTTTCATAAAGTGTATTACATTAATTGTTAAGTCAAAATCTCTATAAATGCTCATATGAAATGACTAAAAAGATTTCTATTATTTAATTGACTTTATATATTGTTAATTTTAAGTAAAAAAATATTTCACAAATTTAAATCTATTAAGGATTGTAACTTTTTCTTGTATATTTATATTATATACATATAGATATAAACGAAAAGTTAAAGTGTTGTTGGCAGGGCAAAGACAAAAAAAAAAACAAATCGTGAAAAAAGTTAATTGGATTAATTATACTAAATATATTGTTCCTTCTGATTGGATCGGTTTTGAAAAATATATTGCCTTTGTCAAACGGTATTATCTCACAAAGCATAATTTTTTGAAAAATATATTGCCTTTGTCAAACGGTATTATCTCACAAAGCATAATTTTTCGTTCATTGAAGACGAAGAAGAAACCTTCAAAAAAAAAAAAAAAAGGAGAAGGAGGTGAAGACATTGTTTCCTTCCAAAACAAACACAATTGTAAAATTTTTTTCAATTAAAAATGATACAATGACTTAAGATATTCATACGTATAAAAAATATTTCCAAAATTAAAAATAGTAATTTAATGTTAATTATTTAGTACGACGGATTTAAGTAGAATACTTATGGGGATTTTAAATTAGTATTTAATGTGATGCATATTAGGAAAGAGAAATGTAATTATAAAAAGTGGACATAAACAAATCATTCAAATGTCAAATTTTAATGAAGTAAGTGTACCATATAAGCATGATGACGTGGTATACCCGGTCCACTGAATAAAGAATGACTGATTTGTTCATTTTTTAGTAGTCCAAAACATACGTTTTGTAAGATTTCCTAAATATGTAAAAGAGTGGACATGCTTTTCTATTTTATTTCGGATCATTTACATGTATGGTCAAATTAGAACCCTAATTTTAAAAAATGCCCAAAAACAAATTTATTTACAAAATTGAACAAATTTTGAATGGATGTTTAACAATGATCATTTTATGAAATACTCTTTTAGTTGGTCCAAAATGAACGTTTTGGGAACTGTTGGGAATGGCATGAATTTCCTGCTAAATTCCCTCACAGCAAATTTTTTATTTCTTATTGAGTAATTGGTCTAAATAGTCCCTGAACTCTTTTGAAAGTGACGGTTTGGTCCCTGTTCTTTTCTTTTCCTTTCTTTTTTTGCCGAGATAACCCTAAATTCTAATTTTTTGGCCGTTATGGTTCTTTCCATCTAAATCCATTAAATTTTAACAGAATAAGAGGGTATTTTAATAATTTACTAATAATTAATTTTAAAAAATAAAAACCTCATAAAAATGAAACTCTCTCTCTCTCTCTCTCTCTCTCTCTCGTCCCCCCCATGTAGGTTTCTGGCACCCGTGATTTGGGTGCCAGCCCCCCCAGGCCGGTGAGCTCTCGTGCCCCCCAAATTTGTGTCCCCCCTCCCCCCCCCCTGGAGGCGATCTAGACTCAATTCGGTGAGTCCAGATCTTGGAATGCCAAACTCAAACCGCCGTGGGTGGGGGGGGGGGGGGGGGAGGGAGGGGGAGGGGCAACCCAAAGAGATAGCCGCCAAGAACCAGATCCCAAATTTGGTTTTGGGGGGGGGGGGGGGGACTCAGATTGCAATTTTATAGGGCGAGGGGGGTGAGGAAGTGGGGGGTCAAGAACTAGATCAGACTTTGGGACAGGATGGGGTTGGGAACCCAAATTTCGAAGTGGGAGGCCAAGAACCAAATCCGACTTTAGGGCGTGAAGGGGGTTGAGAACCTAGATTTCACAGTGAAGGGGGGCGATAACCCATATCGCGACTGTGGGGGGGAGGGGAGGCAACGGCCGAAGATGGAGGCCGTGGGGAACCTTTCTACAAAGTTAGGTAAAGAGAGAAGGGGAGAAAGGGAGGGGGGAAAAAGAGAGACTTTTGGTATATTGAGGGTAGTTTAGTCTTTTTACTATAAAAAATATCATTTCAGCAAGATTACGTAAGAAATTTAACAGAGTTTGACAGAAAGGTCTATAATGGCCAACCATTACCTTCAAAAAAATTTAAGGTTATCTCGGCCAAAAAAAAAAAAACAAGGACTAAACCATTGCCTTCAAAAAAATTTAGACTCTTGTCAGATAAACGAAAAGAAAAATTCGGCAACTCCCTCTACCAACCATCAGAGCTGGGGTGGTAACTGTCCTCATGACAGCTGATCTATGCCAGATCTAGACAATCGGCGAAGGGTGGATGGATTCGTGCAACCCACGGTGGACGGATTCTCACTTTTGATGCCAGCAATGGTAGCAGAGGTCGCATTCAGGCAGTGGGAGGCTCACCGACGGGAGGCGGGGTGATGACGTCGAATGGGTAGCTGATCAGTTCAGAAGACCCTATTCTTCTGGGGGGTTTTTTTTTTTTTTTTTGGGATTTTCTTTGATGTGATCTAATGGAGATGTTCTATAGTTAATCTGGTGAATTTTTTTAATCTTATCTGTTCAAAACTAATAGGATGGTCAAAATATTTTACCCCATTAATGGGGAAAAGTTGGTTGCCCCGTTGTAGAATTGACCTAAATAAATTAATAAATCTAAATAAGAAAAAAAAAAACTTTTTCCTTCTCAAAAACTAAACATAAAGTTTCTCTGAAAAAAAAAAAAAGGAAACTATGAAAATTCGTTGGTAGAAACATCACTTCCAACAAAATAAATTACAATTTAATAGTAGAAACAAAGTTGTTAAAAATAAAAATAAAATAAAAAACCTTCCTTAATAACAAATTTAAGGCAAGAAGAAAAACTCAAGGACTATCATAGGAGAAATGTAAGGCATTGTTGCATAGAAAGGTATAATAAAACTAGATTATAAAAAATATATATATTATTTTTGTAAGGAGTTTTTTTTTCTCTAAAATATTATAATTTCCATTTTTAAATAATTAGTGTGGTGTATGTTTTTTTTCAATTACTTTATAAAATAATATTTATATTTATAGATATATTGAAGTATGAGAACTCTTAATAGATTTTAAGGTAATTTTGTTATATGATAAAAATGTAATAAGAATCTTTAATAATTTAGTGAGGATATTAATCAATATTATAGCTATAAGTAAAATCTCCCACGAAAGAATCACAAATGTCCCCAATCACATTTGCTTCTGGAGGCCGACTCAAAGGATTTTGAATAGTACGAACCACTTCAAGTTGTCAAACTCCATTATATAGTTACCAAAGCCACGTGTTTGGATTAAGAAAACACCCTCCTGAACTGCACCCACGTGTGAGGAGAACTTACCAAAGATACACCTTGATAACGCACAAACAACCATGCCACTCTCAACTCTAGGCACAGCACAAAAAAAAAAAAAAAAAAATGAAAGGAAAGAAAGAAAGAAGAAGAATTACATGTTATCTTGGAGCAAATGCAACTAAATTGCATTTCAAATGTTGCTGTAATCATCCCAGGAATATTGGTGTTTTATTGGAGGGAGAGTAAATTAGGAAGGGCACATATAGAGCTATTCCTTACTCACCTCTAAGTACTCGGCTTGATCTTCCAATATTTTTTTAAAAAAAATATTCTAGACTAATAATACGTGCTTTAAACTAATGTTCTAAAAAAAAGTGAGAGAGACATGATGCATTATGTATTGTTTAACATATGGAGTAATGATTTATCCAATGTCGTACCATGGGTCATTACAAGCATTATTTGTCGTGTCGGTCCATCAGATCGTGTTTGTATGGATGCATATCATACCTTTTAATGAAATGATTTGATCAATTTTTAAAAGTGAAAGAGACATGCTACATTATATGTTGTTTCTCATATGGATTAATAATTTATTCAATATTATCATATTTGTGTCATTATAAATATTATTTATCATGTATCGTATTTGTACGGACGCATATCATAACTTCAATGGAATGGTTTGACTCATTTTAAAAAAGTTGTGCTCCCAAAATAGTAACAAAGTCATTGCACATAGTTTACGTTACATCATGACCCGCAAATCTACCCATGCAGGCAAGTGTTGGGTATTCGAAAGAGACATGAATCAAGTTCACATTGTTACCAACTTTTTTTTTTTTTTTTGACATGTGACGGAGCCAGACAATACTTTGGTACGTGTCAGTAAGCATATAACATACTATCATGTACATATTATTACTAATTTACAGCCGAAAAAATAATATTACTTCTTACGTGTATCAAACTACAGTACGTCATAAAAATTACTGTTCACCAATTTTCGACGAAAACGATTTTTTTTTTTTAATCTAAAAGATGAGAGACTCTATATGAAATTATTGTTAAGATATATCACAAAAATAGTTACAAAAGTTAGTAATGAATGATCTAAAATTATTAGTCAGCTTGAATTATATTGTTTTGGTTTTTTTTTTTTTAAATTTTGAAACAACTCGAATTATTATTTAGTATCATGTAGTAGCATTTTTTTTTCTCTCTCAAAATGCTTCTAATATAACATGATGTCAAAGTACATTTAATATGTGGGTCAAAACAATTTTTCTATAATCACCGGTGGTGATGACTTGGTGGTAAGAAATATCTATTTAAAGCCTTCTTTTTTATCAGATATCATATTCAAGTCATCACACACATAGAATCTAATCTTTGATAAGAAAGATCTTGTGTTGTCTACTCTTAAAGTCTGGGGACTACTAACTATGAAGAGTTAGGATCATATTTCTTATCATCCTATCAGTACGATCAATAGACTCACACAATAATTACTGAAAAGGGAACATGAGGATACCATCGATTCCCTAGTCTTATTTTTTTTAATTATAAAAAAGATAATTTTTCCGCCATATACTATAAATGATAAAGACAATATTATATATATATATAATAGAAACATATAGTTTTATAATTTATATTTCTATTATTCAGTATAGACACAATTATAATATTTCTTCTAAAGTAAGAATAATTATTGAAATTTTAGATAATTTTAAATATCTAAACTTACGTTTAGTTCATTAATTGGAGATGAAATTTTTTAAATTGGAATTTATTAATTTTTTAAAAATTATTTATAAATTTTATTAATTTTTCAGAAAAAAAAAATAAGATTAAAAAACATAATTTAATTGAAGTTAAACTTAAATATTAAATTAAACCTAAAATTAAGTGCAGGTGGTCCTTGAGTCTTGACTTAAAATATATATATATATATATATATATATGCATCTAAATGAGAGTGGGCGGGAGATTATACCCATAATGCTCTAACGTGTGAATAAAGGGTAAAGGGGAAAAAATATGTTTAAAAAAAAAAACTCCAGTCAGAAGTCACGTGATTGAGCACGTGCTTTGGATGTAGACTAGCACAAATTGTATGCGCCTTGCGCCATGTTTGGACTTCGGGAAGAGCGCCAGTTAGCTTTAGTCCTTTGGAGCGGAAGCGTGGGACCCGCAGTGCTCAGGGAAAAAGAGGAGAATGAAAACGGTTGGGATTCGTTGTATTTGTATAGATATATCATACATGTATATGTATAACTTATAAATACCGGTTTTAACATAATATATAAATACCACTTTTCATTCATCAAATAACAGTTTTACCCTCCTTCACAACAGATGCCAGATCGGAATATTTTTAATTCATGAGTTTTTACTAGAGGATTTTTTTTTAAAGGAATTTTTACTAGAGGATTTAATATTTTACCGGAAATAATTGTTATTTTAATTATTGAATTAATTTTTTAATAATTTGATTTATAATAGAAATAATTATATATTATGCATTATAAATTTTTAACATAAACATTTATAAATAATATAAGCAGTTTGTATTAATAATACAAAATTTTCTTATCATAGAGGCTGGAATTCATGGTGCTTTTATCATGTAAGGGGTTTGACACAAAATTTCAACTCGTAGAATATTATTTGGCAATCATTTAATGTTCGATAAAATGTTGCACACTGCAGCATGAAGGTAGTTTAATTTAATTCTTTTTTGTTAATCAAAATTTATTGAAGTATTGTATTCCAAAGAAGATTTCGAAAGAATAATTAGATAAATTGTATATCAATATCTGGACCTTAACTTAATATATTATATATTATATAATATATCGTATTAAAATTAATATAAAATTAATAGAAAATAGAAGGTGATACAACTACATCTTCTAGTACGGCTAGCTTGTTACGACTTCACTCCAGTCACTAGTCTTGCCTTCGGCATCCCCCTCCTTGCGGTTAAGGTAATGATTTCGGGCATAGCCAGTTCCCATAGTATGACAGGTGGTGTGTACAAGGCCCGGGAACTAATTCACCGTCGTATGGCTGACCGACGATTACTAGCGATTCTAGCTTCATGTAGGCGAGTTGCAGCCTACAATCCGAATTGAGGACGGGTTTTTGGAGTTAGCTCACCCTCGCGGGATCGCGACCCTTTGTCCCGGCCATTGTAGCACGTGTGTCTCTTAATTTAACTTTTTTATTTTCTTTCATTTTGTAATAAATATAAGTTCTTTTTTTTTTTTTTTTTTTCAAGGTGACATTGGAGGAAGTTGCCAAAATTTAGCAGTGCTGTTGCATTAGACGTAATGATGTACTTTGATTCAAGTCCTACGAAAAAAAAGTGTTTATCTTGTTCTCAGCAATAAAGAAAAAGGCCCCAAAAAAAATTGCTTATTTTGTTTAGAGTATGATATCTTTTTTTTTTTTCCTTTTTTTTTTTTTGGGAATAGAGTATCATCAATCGAGTAAAGAAAAGATCCTTTTTTATTTTTTATTTTTAAGTGGTCTGAATATAAATTGAATCACCAAATCTCATAAAAGTTACTAAATTTACCATAATGTTATATTTCCCAATTCTTAGACTTAGCTTGTATTGTGTAGTACTTATTAATCTGTGAAGTGAGTTACTATTTTTCAAATGAAAGATGTTATATTTATTTATATAAATTTAATTTCTTTTTACTAATTAAAAACTATTAATCTACTAACAATGACTACATTCAAAGGTTGGAATGTTTATTTGTCAAAAATGTTGGAATGTTCACAATTATTTTTTCACCCAATCATAATTCAAAAGGCTACATAGAAACGTTTTGGGGGTTTGGGCAATTAGCTCTAACAATATTGAGTTTTAAAGATATCACATTAAATCTGAAAAAGACATGCTTTCTTTGCAGGAGAAAAACCGTAGGCCTTGGTTTTAATTTTGTCTCCCCTTTTTTATTTATTGAGCCCTTTTTTCAGCCAATAGCCACCTTGTGTTTCAAATGTTGTCTTCTTTTTTTTTTTTTTCTTTTTTTCTTTTTTTCTTTTTTCCTTTTTTGGGTTCACGGATAGATGTCAATATTGCTTAAACTCGCAAGTAACCTGCCATCGATTATGATATAATTTGGGACAGTAGGCCAGCTTAGGTTTGAGGTCCTACAGCTAGTGGAATTAGACCAATCTAATATAGGCTAATTTGACTCGTGGTGGGTTTCTTTTCAAAAAAATATACATATATATTATAAAGATAAAAAGTTAAAAAAACGATATCATCAACGTTAACATACTCTCTATGTACGTTACCGTTACCGAATAAGTTATCCTAATTGTTCACCAAAATGCCTCATTATATAACTCCTAAAAAAAAGGTCAAAATTTTATTCATTAATTTTAGTTTATCAATCATGCTTTCAATTATAAATGTAAAAATTACGAGTATGAAATTGCTCTCATCATGGACAAAGGGTGTTTAACGGGTATGTGGTGTGGGAACCGTGAGATAGAACATTTTCATAAATGTAGCCTACACAAGGGATGAGCTAGTTGAGCCTTTTGGGGCTTTTTTTTTTTTTTTTTTTTTTTTCCAATCCAAGTTTTGGACAAATAGATCACACAGCATTTCAAGTTTCTATATTCCAATACTAACAAATATAAAACTCAATATAAATAGCATACTAAAAAATTAAAAATATAAACATCTTAAATATAATAAGATTCAAAGCCAAACATATGAAATAAAAGGAATAATTAGATAAGTTATTAGTGATGTACTACAAAACAAAGCATATTAGGTGAAGGGAGGATTTGGTTAGTCAATAAAAATTAAAAAAAGGAAAGAAGATTCATCCCGCCCAGAATTTTTCATATCCTAGTCTCACACAACAAAATGATGAGTTATACATGATGTGACCAAAATAATATTGTGATAATTATATGAATAGTCTAACAGTATTTTCACATCCAATTTTATCAAAAATTATAGAGTTTAAATTTTTCCTCTAAATTAAAAACAAAACAGATAGTTTGTTCTCACATTTGATACATTTATAAGACAACACTTGAAATTTTTCTTAAACAATATTAAATAAATCTCCGATTTTATTTAATTTTGATGGGAGTTTGTTATTTCTTAATAAGACAAAAAAAAAATAACAAACCTAATTTACATTTGTTCATTTACAACTACTAATTACGTGTAACCACATTACTGGATATTGCCATCTGTCTTGTCTTAAAATCAGCTTTCTTTTTCCAATTAATTAAAAAAGAGGAAACCGAAAAAAAACGTAAACCAGAGGGCAATCTCGTAATATAGTGGAAATATGGGGTAATTTTTTTAAAAATACTGAAGCTCCAATTATACGTAAAGTTTACACGCGTAACTCTGCACTGCAGTCCAGCTATGCGGACGTAGCTTCGACTCGTAGCCACTTTCTCTCTCTCAGTTTCTCTCACTCTCATTCCCTCTCTCTCTCTCCTCTTTCTCTCTCTTAAAAAAATAAAAAATAAAAATAATGAACGAACACGGAAAAAGGAAAAAGGCCAAGGCAAAAGCAAAGAGACAAACAAACAAAGCGGAAGCTATTTTTCTGACCGACTCTCTCACAGCACTCTTCGACGATTGAGAGAGAAAAAAGGTAGTAGTGTCTTCGACAGCGAAGCTTCCTTCTCCAGATTCAGCTCGATTCCTGGCTAGTTTTCTCTCCCGTTTTCCCGCTTGCCAAACAGTAAGGTCTCTCTCTCTCTCTCTCTCTCTTTTGCTTTTGGTTGTTTTTTCCCCGTCGTGAGCTTCGGTGATCAGAATCGTTTGAGATTTCGAAGTGTCGGTTCAGTTCGAAGCTCGATTTCCGTTGCTGAAATGTGGAAATTTGGAATTCGAAGTGGCCGATCGCTCGCCTGTTGTGAAGTATTTTCGTTTTTCTCTTTCTTGTGCTCTGTCTTTTTTCGTAGTGATGTGTATGTATATGTGTGTATGGACTGTATTTGTATTTATATACGAAATGAGTTTGTTGGCATTACTCTCTGGACTGGATTATTCATTATTCATTTTGTTTTATTTTTGTTTGGATGATTCTTCAATTGTTGTTTGGTTTGAGCAATGCAGTTGTGTTTGAATTTACTAAAAGTTCGTAATTTGTACAGATTATTGTAAATTATGCATTGGTGTTGATTTTTGTTTTGGTTCACTGGTTTGCTTGGAAAGTTTTGGTTTAAATTATGCAATTTAAGAGCTATTTGGAAAGAATTTCACATTTGGCCTTTTGTTTTCTTGTTCTATAATAATTTCTTGGTTTTCGTTGCAGATCAGATTCGATACATATGGCAGTAGGAATGTAAAGTTGCGAAATAAACGTTGGTGCCGATTATACGCTGAAGGACTCAAATTTCGGAAGTAATTGTACCAGCTCTACTGCTGATTTGACAAGTTGAACTATTGGATCCGTGTGCTCATGTATATGACCGATTTTTTTGAATTTCGTCTCCGTGAGTGGTGATGCATCCTTTGCCAAGGCACAAGCGTCTTTGGTGGTTTATTCTGGTGGGACATCTCTATGTATTTACCCCTTCTTTTAGTTCAATCCAGTATGGAAGCCGAGACATGAGATTGGACAAATGGTCACTTGACTCTCGATTACACATAAATAATGATTCTCAAATCAGCACCACTATTCATACGCAATTTCCAACTTTGTTATCCTCATTGGCTGATCCTGTGTCTTGTGAAGACCTTGACGGTGTTGGATCACTTCACACCACCTGTTTGCTACGTTCAAAGCTAAACCTGAAGTCTGATCTCTATGTATATGGTACTGGAAACCTGGAGATACTTCCTAATGTGTCCATTGTGTGCCCCATTGAGGGCTGTATGATTGCATTTAACTTGTCTGGCAATGTCAATATCGGTCAGCATGCAACAGTTATTGCTGGTTCTGTAATTTTCTCAGCTTCCAATCTGAGTATGGATTATAGTTCTTCTATAAATACAACAGCCTTAGGAGGCTTACCACCTTCCCAAACTAGTGGAACACCAGTTACCTATGAAGGTGCAGGTGGAGGACATGGTGGTCGGGGTGCTTCTTGCTTGAAAAATAATAAGACAAGCTTTTGGGGTGGTGATGTTTATGCTTGGTCTTCATTGTCTGAGCCATGGAGTTATGGGAGTAAGGGTGGCAGAAAATACCATAATGCTCCATATGGAGGAAATGGTGGAGGGCGCGTTAAACTTTTAATAAAAGATATGCTATATATCAATGGGTCTGTAACCGCGGAAGGTGGTTATGGAGGGTCAGCTGGTGGAGGAGGATCCGGTGGAAGTATATTTGTGCATGCTGTAAAGCTGTGAGTACACACTTCCCCTCTCATTCTAATTGCATTCTTGTAGAACTATGAAGCTTAGAGATTACAACTAATGAACTTGTAGTGGAGTCAAACTTAATGAACTATCTGTCATGAATCTTCGCTCTTTAAAATAAGCTATCAAAATACTAACTGTAGTGGTATGTATTTTTAATACATCTTGAATTGGGAGAATGCTTGCATGAATATGCAGAGCTCACGAATTTCTTAGTATACAGAGAAAGAGTTGCAATTTAATAAAGTTTAATGCAGTCAGTTTTAAATTGTAGTGTTGATCTGGCTTATAAACTAGGTACCTTGAATCTCAAGAAGAGTAACATCCAGTATTAACCTTTGTCTTTCAGCCTAAAGTTGCTTTATCTACGAATATAGTGGTGGCCATCTACGACTGACTAATCTACACCTTAGCACATCTCTAAATCAAGCTCTACAAATCTTCAACATCGTGCTAGACATCATAAAAATTTTCCATAAAACTGTTGCTGCTTAGTGATACAATTAATTTTCCTGCACTTATTGTTACATTGTAACCACTCATCATATATGGTATTCAAAGCATTGTACATAATATAGTTCACATGCACGGTTCTATCCTAAACTTTTTGACATTGTGTCATGTCACATAGGAAGGGATATGGAACTATAAGTGCAGCTGGTGGGACTGGATGGGGTGGTGGTGGTGGCGGAAGAATCTCTCTGGACTGTTACAGCATACAAGATGATTTAAAAGTTACCGTGCATGGTTCGTATCATTTACACATCTGTTTCTGGTACTCAAGGCCACGATTACTGAAGTTCTAAATATCTGATTTTTCCCCCCTTGAATAACTGCTAAAAATTGTAAATATTGGAAAGTGTCAACTTGCTTGATAAATCTTAATGCTTAGATTACCAACAATTATGGAACAATTTCATTTCAAGCACCTAAAACAAGTGGCTGAAACTCTTATATAATTTTCAGGTTTGGTTCTTAGCTTAACCCCAATAAGAGGAATTGCCCAATACTTTTTCTTCGACTAGTTATGACTTTGCAGCCAAAAAAACTAAATGAATCATGTTTCTTTATGTCAATTAATGATCCAGACTTGAGAGTAAAAATTGGCCAAATGAGAAATATGATATTTTATTTATGACCTACACCCATCTAACTTCGGTCTCTTTGATTTGACTACCTCTCGAAGCACTGCTTGTTGTGAAACCTTTGACCTTATGGAAAATCAAATTCTATCAGGTAGTCTAGATATCATGTTGATTCGTTTATGTCAGTTCTCATAGTTATCCTTCTACTTTAGCTTTGTGTTCTGAAGCTATCTCCATAGTTCTTTACTCATATACTTTTCAGTTACTCTTGTTAAAAACTTGCATGCAAGTTTCACTTTTGTAGCCTTTACGACACTTTTGGGATTTAGGGTCCCTTAGCTGCAAATTAAAAGATAACTATATGATGGAAGGAAATTATCTTTGGTTCGTTTGGGAGTTTTACCAAATCACACTTCACTTGGCTGTATCTTGAGATCATCAAAAGATGAATACAGCAACGGTTCTCTTTTCTGAAGTTATGCTTGTAGTTTATAAAGCTCTCTCCCATAAAAGTGGAACTTTGCATGACACACTTTTCTTATTCCAGGTGGCTTGAGTATTGGTTGTCCGGAGAATGCAGGAGCAGCTGGAACCTATTTTAATGCAGATTTACTTAGTCTAAGAGTTGGTAATGACAATGTCACAACCGAAACTGAAACCCCTTTGCTCGATTTTTCCACCAGCCCATTATGGTCACATGTTTTTGTGGAGAATAATGCTAAAGCATTGGTTCCACTGCTATGGACCAGAGTTCAGGTTACCAAATTTCGTCTCATCTACCATATTCTTTTTTATGAGTTGATTTGAATTCCTACATAATACTTCATATAGAAATGTAATTTGTTGGGTGCATCCTTGTTCTTTGATTATGCAGGTCAGAGGCGAAATTAGTCTATATTGTGGAGGCAGCATCATTTTTGGATTATCAAACTACCCAGTCTCAGAATTTGAGCTTGTTGCTGAAGAACTGTTGATGAGTGATTCCACTATAAAGGTAAGTTGCAGTTCCAACCGCCTACTCTCCTCTTTTAACTGTCCAGGACCAGTAGCTACCATTGATCAAACATCAGGTGAAACAAGCTAATCTGATCTGAGCCAACAAACCAAACATATTTAAAACAGGCATTCAGTATCAAGAAACAAAAGCTTTGGAACTCAAAGAGAAACAGTGCAGTATTTTTGTAGAAGGAGTATCCAAATCAAAATAATGCCAAAAGGAAGAATCTATTCTAATCCCTTGCCTATTGAACAAAGAAACCTGTTAATATTATATTTTTCCTGAGTTCTTAGATGAGCCAAACCAAATATGCTTTTCTTTGCTCGAACTAAATTCATTATTAAACGTTTCTTATTATTGCCTTGTTTTGCGTGACTCCAACATTTAATTCTAATTAGATCCATTCAATTTTATTTGCTTCTCTCTTTTCCTTTTATAGATATTGGGTTGTGAAATATGTTGAATCCCCACTCATAATCTAAAATGCTGTCCCTATTTTCCTTTCACGAGCTAAACATCTTCTGTACACAAATTTAGGTTTTTGGTGCATTTAGAGTTTTTGTCAAGATGCTACTCATGTGGAATTCTAAAATCCAAATTGATGGTGGTGGAAATACCGTTGTTTCTGCCTCAGTTCTTGAAGTCAGGAATCTAGTTGTTCTGAGGGTAAGATTCAAACATCCTCAATTGTCTTTAGTAGGCCTTGTATTTACGTATTATTATCTTGTTCTTAGCAAATTCAAAAGATGCTGTAACTAATTCCTTTTATTTTGTCTCCCTTTATTTGTGCTGTTTTTCTGGTTACGTAGACCTCTGGTTCTCCTTTTAGCTTTTATTAATTCCTTCTTCTTTATAAATAGATTCTTTGTTTGTTAAAAAAATTGATAAAATAACGTTGTCTTTTGCAGCAAAATTCAGTCATTAGTTCAAATGCAAACTTGGGTGTTTATGGTCAGGGACTGCTGAGGCTGACTGGTTATGGTGATGCAATTCAAGCACAGAGACTCTCTCTCTCACTCTTTTATAACATAACTGTAAGCCATTAGAGTATTTGTGTATCCATCTCTATAGTTTTAACTTCAATTTGTTGTACGGTTTCAGTTCTTATATATATTTGGACAAGTGATAGAAATGTTCCTGTACACATTATGATATACATTTTTTTCCTTTTCTTCCCTGGAGAATGCTTGAGATTCAATTATAGATTTATCGGTTTAATTTGCAAATGGCCTGCTAACTATAATAGTTACTAACTTTTGGCTTACACTTCACAATTTATCAAGAGAATAAACAATTGCATTCATGCTGAAGCTTCTTTCATTTTGGAAGTTATCCATCTCTCTCTTTTTGTTTTTGGTTATTAATGCTTTAGAGTGACATACATTTACTTTCATAGTCATCTTTTATGATTTTATCATCCTTTTACCACAATACTTCCAATACATTTACTTTCATAGTCATCTTTTACGATTTTATCGTCCTTTTGCCACAATACTTCCATCTTGGTTTTCTTATTTGGGGCTAACTTCTTTGCTACTGTTCACATGACAGATTGGGCATGGTTCTTTAGTTCAGGCTCCATTGGATGGTGATGCTGGTAGAATCAAGTGAGTTTGAAATTTGGGGCTCTATTTTTCTTTCATATATCTGCCTCGTTTGTTGAAATCAAAATATCGAGAATGTATTTTGAATTTATTCGTGCAGGATAACTGATTCCCTTTGTCAGGGTCAGAAATGCCCAATGGATTTGATTACTCCACCTGATGATTGTCATGTTAATTATACACTATCATTTTCAATCCAAGTAAGTATCAGATTAGAAATTTGTCTCCTATTTGATTCCGCCGAAGTCATGATATGTTGGGAAATCTCTTATGATATTCATCTATCAACATGCTTGTCATGATCATTTTGATTTGTCGGGAATTTTCTGTCGGGTTTACTTTCTTTGAAATTTCATGAAATTGCTTGGGGTCCTTTCTGAGCTACTATTGTGATGTCATCTTTTATGTTTGACCGTCTCCCATGTATATGTCTCAAAATATAATTCATAAAAACATTTTATTGAAGCATGTCTTCATTCTTTTATACGAACTTCCATTCTTCATGACTACTTCGTGTGCTGATTATAACTTTGATCATCGTTAACAACTTGACTTTATGTTTGTCCGATTGCTTCAACTTCAACTTTTCAGTTAAGTTGCATATGTAAGAACTCTTTGTAATTCCAGCAACGTTGCTGTTGAAAATAAAATTTTCTTATGGCCTTTGACAGATATGCCGTGTTGAGGACCTTCTTGTGAGTGGTCTTCTCAAGGGAAGTGTCATCCACATTCACAGGGCAAGGACCGTTACTGTTGATAACAGTGGTCTGCTGACAGCATCAGAATTAGGTAATAGCACTGTAGAGATTGCTTTAACATAAAAATAATTGCATGTTTTCGGCTTCTTATTGCATGAGAACCCTGTTTTTCAGGTTGCAGCGGAGGTATTGGGAAGGGAAACTATTCTAATGGAGCTGGTAGCGGTGCCGGACATGGAGGACGAGGGGGTTCCGGTTTTTTTAATGGGAGAGTTTGCAATGGTGGCAATACATATGGCAATGCGGACCTTCCTTGTGAATTGGGAAGTGGAGCAGAGGGACCCAATCACTCGAATATAAGTGTAGTTGGAGGGGGATTGATTGGTAAACATTTCTAAAACAACACATCCAAAGGATGCAATTTAGTAAACCAAAAAAAGAAAGGATGTAAGGTAATCAAGTTGCCGGGGGATGCCCACAGGTTAAAAGTCGGGCTGACACTTGGATCTATAGAAAAGTCACTAAATAGAATAACATTGAAACTTCTGAACCATTAACTTTCTCCTTGTCATGGCCCATTAGGTTTTGGGTATCAACATGTAACTTGAAGTTATTTTGAAAACGGAGAAAAACAAAGTGGTTTTGCATATGATATAACATCTCTTATATTTAAACTGTAATAATATACTGATGTATGTTAAAGTCAAATTTTTACTACACTTCTACGCTTATTATTCATGTTCTATGTTTTCTAGTGATGGGATCCATCCAGTGGCCACTGTTGGGGCTTGAGATCCGTGGAACTTTGAGTGCTGATGGTCAAAGCTTTGGTAAAGCAACAAAAAACGGCAATGGATCTTTGATTGGCGGAGTTGGTGGAGGTTCAGGGGGTACAATCCTGCTTTTCCTTCAAGAGCTCAGGATTGCAGAGAACTCATCTTTGTCTGTTCTTGGTGGCAATGGCGGTCCTCATGGTGGCGGTGGCGGTGGGGGTGGTAGAGTTCATTTTCACTGGTCCAAGATTGATAATGGCGATGAATATGTTCCTGTTGCAAGTATCAGTGGCTCCATTGACAGTAGGTACGACTTCAAGTCCAGAGAGTAGAGATATGATATAATTGAAACAATAATACAAATGAGTGCTAACAAATTGTCTAATGAATAAGAAACGTCAGAAAATTTCCAGTTAAAGCAACTGCAAAAGTTCTACAATCTTTTCAAGCTATTACCAACATACACAGACAGCCATCACATTTGTATATTTGTGTAGTAATTTCATTTTCTTTATGAATTGTGATAACTGACAGCGGAGGTGCTGGGAATAACGGTGGTCGTTATGGTGAAGAGGGTACTATCACTGGAAAAAAATGCCCCAAGGGACTCTACGGAACTTTCTGCACGGTATTTTCCGTATTTCTGAAATTGCCCTTATGTGATATTTGTTTTTACTTCCAATTGAACTAACCAGGTTTTTAGCCTTTAATGGCTGTGCTTCATATGTTTGGCACGTAAAATATAGTTCATTTTATTTCCATGTGACTGTTAGTTGCGACTTGTTTATATAGATGCAAGGACACAAATTTTTTACAGTAAATGTTGAGTAGGGAGACATTATTAGGGTTTTCCTTTTGGTACGGTATAGGGAATCTTATACAAATCCACACTATAGCCAAGAGAGGACAAATAACATTTCAATGCAAAAGGAACCATGAAAACGGTATCCAATTCTCCTTGCTCAATAATCACCAGAAACCAACTCTCTAATCACTAGATTCAGGCTTCAATGTTGAATTAAAACCATGAAATTTTCTCTAGCCTTTTAGTTGTTTCTTTTACTATTTAGAATATAACTTAAGTGATTGCACTTTGCTACATATTAAAAACACAATTCAATTACCTTTTGCGTTCTGTGTAAAATTTTCTGTAGTCATACCAATTGCTTAATTTTACAGGAATGCCCTATTGGCACATATAAAGATACTGAAGGCTCTGATGAAAATCTTTGCATTCCTTGTGCACTTGATCGTATTCCTAGTCGTGCCGAGTTCATTTATGTACGGGGTAAGTTTTATGAATGTTGGTTTTACTTTTGTTGTATCATTGTTTTCCTTATTCTTCTTTTTTTGCTATCTGTTTCTTGGCCCGGCCCTACATTAAGCTGCATACTATTGCAGGTGGAGTTAATCGGTCATCTTGTCCGTATAAATGCATATCTGACAAGTATAGAATGCCAAAGTGCTACACACCTCTTGAAGAGCTCCTTTATACTTTTGGAGGGCCCTGGCCTTTTGCGATTCTGTTGTCATGCATTTTGGTGATTTTGGCTATATTGTTAAATACTTTAAGGACTAAATTCGTGGGATCAAGTTCTTATAACAGTTCACGTTCAATTGAACACCACAGTCATCATCGTTTCCCGTATCTTCTTTCCTTGTCAGAGGTATGTGTGTGTGTGTGTGTGTTTGTTTTCTTCTTCAACAATCACCCCACTTCAAATTATGTTGGAGATTCCAGTTGCAAGAGTTTGACTATGTGCGGCACTTTTCTTTTACGTTCTTTTTTCCATTTTTAAACGATAGGTGCGGGGAACCAGATTTGAAGAAGCTCAGAGCCATGTTCACCGCATGTACTTTATGGGTCCTAATACTTTTAGAGAACCCTGGCATCTTCCCTATTCTCCTCCTAATGCAATCATTGAAATAGTGTAAGTAAATAACTCCTAGAAGGGCATATGGTATCCTAGGTTATGAATGTAATAGTTTGATTAGGTTGTTGATTCGAAACACTTCAGTTGATGATTTTCGTTTTCGCTTTATTGGAGGACTAGCCATCCTCCTTGTTTTTGTTCTTTGAACTTCATAATTTTTCTAATGAAGTTATGTTTCTTTCAAAAAGAAAAAAAAAATTCATACTGGACTGATTGTTGGTGTAAGATAGATTCTTTCCTACCAGTTAAACAGCTCTGCGTTCTCTATTATAGCCTATTCGATATGAGCATGTTCATTTGTAATTATCAGAATGATTCGTATTTTGTCTCCAGCTACGTGTTTATCTTCAATCTTCTGTGGACAACAGGTATGAAGATGCTTTTAACAGATTTATCGATGAGATCAACTCTGTAGCAGCTTATGATTGGTGGGAAGGATCAGTGCATAGTATTCTATCGGTTCTTGCATATCCTTGTGCCTGGTCCTGGAAACAGTGGCGTCGTCGAAGTAAAGTTCATCGTCTTCAGGAATTTGTTAAGTCTGAATATGACCATTCCTGTCTCCGCTCCTGTAGATCCCGAGCATTATACAAAGGGATGAAGGTGTGTATTATGATTTTTCTTTTTTTTTTTGGAGGGGGGGTTGCTGATTTTGGCCACCCCTTCAAATTAATAGGATAACTTTTCTTTTCTTAGCTAAAAGGGCTGATTTTAGCAAAAAAGTTACAAAGCCTTTTTTTTCTTAGCTGGGTTTTACAATGGTGTGTCTTTTACTAGTGGACCGGTAATCATGGATCGACATTGGTTAATCACTGTTCTACGGTCAATTAGTGTTGGACCACCAAATCTATCAATGATCGATCTCTAGTAGTCTATTGATTGACCATTTAAAAAAATTGCTATTTTCCTAAATTAAGAAAACTGGGACAATTATTAAAAATGGCTTAAAAAGGCATTTCCTAAAAGCCCCTTTATTTTCTTCTCTTTTTAATCTTTCTAAACTTTTTAGGCTTAAATAGATTGAGAAAGGAAAAGACTTAAATAGATTGAGAAAGGAAAAGAAAGTGCAAAAATTAATCAACTCGTTTTCAAAATTGAAAACTATCATAGTAGTCCTAGCCTCTTGGTCATTCATTGATGAGCCTTAAAAGAACACGTGGACACATCGGTTGCATTTTTACTTGACCTTATTACATAAAATAAACACCATGTTAGATCATCACATTTTCCAGGAGAGTTGACACGAGAGAAAAAAGTCTAGATAGCTATTGTTAGCCTAGAAAAACATCCCTTTTTAAAAATTCATCCCACGTTCATATTTAGATGGTGGATTAGATTATGTACCTTTTTAAATTTAATTTCATCATGTTGATGGGGTGGCACATGATGTAGGTTGGAGCAACTCCAGACTTGATGGTGGCATACATTGATTTTTTCCTTGGTGGTGATGAGAAACGTGTCGACATGGTATCAATCATACAGAAGAGATTTCCCATGTGCATAATATTTGGTGGGGATGGAAGCTACATGTCACCTTATAATGTGCACAGTGACACATTATTGACCAATCTCATTGGGCAGGTCTTCATTTATCCTTCGAGTAAACTTTTAAATTATAATTTGACTACTTTTTCTGACAAAAGTGTACACGATTTTACTGCAGCATGTCCCAGCAACTGTATGGAATCGTCTGGTTGCTGGTTTGAATGCTCAGTTGAGAACAGTTCGGCATGGATCTATTCGTTCTCACCTAATCCCCATTATTAATTGGATAAATAGCCACGCGAACCCACAACTTGATTTTCATGGAGTTAAAATTGAGCTTGGATGGTTTCAAGCAACAGCTTCTGGTTACTATCAGCTCGGGATATTGGTAGTAGTGGGTGATTATCCTCTTCAAAATGTGAACCAATCTCGAGTATTGGATAGAAGTAATAGTGAGCCTCCAAGGTAGCTCGATTAATTTCCACATTGCTTAGGAAAGAGCATCTATCTACTGCATGCATTTGCACCGTCAGTTTTGTTCCTTTGACTAATTTAATGATATTTCAAATGTAATATGGAAATTCTAAGCCTATACACCAACTTCATTCAACCATTTAAAAAAGAATAAATGAAAACTCTTATCCTTCCAAAGTATAATTCTTTCTTGTGAAATTGGTAATCCGCAATCTTTAGCTTACCTTTATATAATCTCATTTGACCTCTTGACAATGGTGAGAAAGCAATAAAAAATGAATGCAATTAATAATTATCACATGATTCAAACTGCATTGAATGCTTTTTTGGGGGAAAAATACATAGCTATTAGCCCTGTTATGACTGCAAATAATAATCATGACATCATTCACACGATTTTATTTTTCTTTTTAAAATAATGTAAACCTGTATATAACTGTATATTGGTTAGTTTAAATGGTTATTGACTTGTTCTATTTTTTCCATATGCAAGGACAAATACTTCATGTGCAAGAACAATTTTGAAGCAGTCGCACCAGAACTTGCCTTATATAGGTCATGCATTGTCTATTAAAAAGATCACAGGAGGAATTAACGGAGGGCTTATAAATGATGCCACTTTGAGGTCGTTGGATTTTAGAAGAGACTATCTCTTTCCACTTTCTCTCTTATTGCACAATTCAAGACCTGTTGGCCGTCAGGTAGGGCAAGGAGATCACTTGTTTTGCAACCGTTATGAGCTCATTAGTTCTGAAAATTTACACAGTCTAATCCTTACTTTGTGTTTCAGGAAATGCTGCAGCTGCTGATTACTGTCATACTTTTGGCGGATCTATTTGTCACCCTTCTTACACTGCTACAATTCTATTGGATTTCTCTTGGAGCTTTCCTTGCTATCTTGCTTATACTTCCTCTGTCCCTCCTTTCTCCGTTCCCAGCTGGGTTGAATGCCTTGTTCAGTAAAGAACCTAGAAGAGCTTCGCTTGCACGTGTTTATGCTTTGTGGAATGCCACATCCCTATCTAATATTGTAAGTGCAAATACATTGTGGTATCATAAGATAGTTTTCTTTTCGCACATTTACCGCTAGTGAGATGCCACTCATTTTCTTTATAGAGTAAAAGTTTACCAAACAAAATGTTCGGAAAAAAAGAAAACTGCCATAAGTATAGATTTTAGTCCCATGCACGTTTGGTAGGGCCTGATATTACATGTGAGTAAATCATGAACCAAAAGTCTTCTTGAACTCCTTGTGCTTTTTTTTGTCGACCAAGTATATGTTGGAAAAGACAGGGTAGAAAGAGACAAACTTGATACTTCTTCTTGCTACTCTGATTAAGGAACGTCCAATACTTCATTAACCCATGTAATTGCAACCAAGCAAAAATTGAAAATCCTAACTAGTTGCTAAACTAACAAGAAAATTTGAAACAGCGAATTGACATAAAGATATTAACACTGCTAAAACTACAGTTCGGTTTCCATCATCTTGATCTGATTCTCCAAGAAACCTCTTATCTTTTTAGTCAACAGGTGAAGAAAATAAGAACATGCCTCCTTGGATAATATAATACCAAAATATTTGGCATTGATGTTGTACAGACGTAAAGATTGAGTGCTTGCAATTTGTGAAGTCATAGATTTCGCAAAGGCTTATATGTTTTTGTTGGTGTTTTTATTGTTTGGATTATGTGGTTACATTTATTTGTTAATGTGAAATGATTAACTTACCCTTGACCTTTGTAGGCTGTTGCATTTATTTATGCCGCTTGTCATTATGGATTTTCCTCATTCCAGCCTCCTGACAAGGCAAATTCATGGAACACTAGGAGGTGAGAACTGAACTTCTTGCAATCTGGAAATAAAAACTTCCGCTTACATAATTTTGTCTCTCTTCTGGGAACTCACAAACTTGAGTTTTGCCAAAAATTGTTTTTCGACTGTTGCATTTCTTTCAACTTGTTATTGCTCCTAAATTATTCGGAATTAACTATTAATTTTCCTTGAAGGTTGAAGATCATAGGACCTTAAAACTTATTTTTCACCTTTTAATGCATGTAGTTAATGTAGATACCCATTATGCGTTACAATTCTGAACTCACAGGTAGAGCTAGGTAGAGATTCCTTTTCCATATGGGGAAAAGAACATTAATGCACAAGTAGACCGGGTTGCTTTTGCTCTGTTGTGAGTGTCTGCAAACAGACACGCACACTCGTAAATATCCATATCAGATGATGAATCCTAGCCTATGCCAGGGGTTGAGCTATAGATACATGCATACACACGTTTCATAGACATTTATCTGTATGTCTATGTAGTAACTCAAAACATCATGAAATATTACAAAAAGAGAGAATATCAAGTTTGTAACTGTTTAAACAAAACTAACCTCCCTCTGTGGGAATCTTTTTCTTTCAAAGGTTAAGCTGCAATGAAACAAAATGTCCTTATCTGTTGTTCCTTTTGTACTGATTGGAATAGTTTGAATTCTTCACTCTATCTTTTTCCTATTTTTGCTTTGTCAGACTCAAAGACTCATATATATATATATATATATATATATATTACTCGAGACTCAAATCTTCATTATTTTTCTTCTGCTTAAATTGATCTTGCCTTCAGGGAGGATGACAAATGGTGGCTTTTGCCAACCATTCTTCTATTGTTCAAGACAATACAGGCTCGTTTTGTGGACTGCCATATAGCAAATTTAGAAATCGAAGATTATTCTCTGTTCTGTCCAGATCCAGATGCGTTTTGGGCACACGAGTCAGGTTCATGATTCGATGGATGTTTGCGCAATGGGGAACCGGCTTTTTCTTGTCGTTTTGCTGTCAGGAAAGAGGCCATATGTTCTGATTTGGTACAGGTGCGTCTGCTTTGCTGGTGTACATAAGTAATATAGATGTACAAAGCATTGTTTATAGAGGGTGCATTTTTCCTTCACTGTGACCACAGTGGAGTGCAAAGAATATAGGAATTAGATTATCATTATTATTATTATTTTTAAGCTAGGAGGTAGAAGATAGATTCATTGTTCAAGTTTTTTTATTTTTTTTATTTTTTTTTTCCAACTAGGGGTTTTGTTGTAAAATGAGAATGCATTTTCCGTAGTATTCACATTTTGTATAGCCAAATCCTCTTTTTCCTCCTCTCCCTCTTCACTCGCTCACTCATCCACGTGCACGTGTAGAAAATTATTCGTCCACTTTTTCGAATCAAGATTCAGTTTCGAGTTCAGTTGATAGAGTTGTATATATAATGTTAAAATATAAAATTATTGTTCGCGCACTTCTTAACAGCTTAAGATTTTGGGATGATATACTAACTGCTAGGCAACTGGAAATACCTCTGCCCTATTTTAGCTTTTTTGGAAGAATGTTCCTCAAACTTACAAATCATGATTCATTCATGTTCCATCTTTGTTTGTCTATTTCTATCGTATTAGAGGAAGCATTGAAATTTGAAGCATATATTTGCTAATCATATTACTGGTGGGATTTTAAGTTTTTTCTCATATTTCAATAAAGTTATTTTTTCATGGTATTTCTTACTTGACTAGACCACGAATAACCGTCTTTATTTATTTTCCTTTCAATTTGTGAAAGTGATGTCCTCCTTGAGCAAAGAGAAAACATTACCCTTTTTCTTTTTTTTTTTTTGCCTTAAAAAAAAAAGTCCGATAAAAGAGCAGCTAGTGTTAGCATACTTTCCTGAGAGTTATCAAAAGAGGTTCCCCAGACACTGACATGAATGTTCGATGAAAGCCCTATGGGCATGCTTACCCTCTGATGAGAAGTGTGTCACTCTAACTCCACCGAATGTGCGAATGTTACATGAGGGCATGGTTTCAGACACTCCATCGAGTACTAACCTGCCAGTTAGTATTCGAACTTTTAACTACTGACCCATCATAGTAACTCATTGCGGTTGGGCTACCACACTCGTGGTAAGTACAAAACAATACCTTGACTAAACAAACACTTAAACTGGACTCATTCTTTGAATAGAATTGGGTAAGAGACTTTTTGTTTCATTTGTTGTGGGGGGTTGGTTTAGCCTATTCCATTCCAGCACATGAGTTAAGCTCAGTAGAAAAATATATATATATATACCTGCAGGCTGCACTCCTTGAAGTAGTTGCCATTTCTAATGGGTTCGAATGAAACAACAAGGACCACAAATTAATGGGTTCAACTTCAATGCATATTGATTAATATGCATGGCTTCTAAGCTTTTAGAAAGAGACAAAACCATGGCCTTTCCAGATTTTAGATTTCAGCGGTGGAGGAGGAAATATGCCATTGCAGATTTAATAGGTCTCTCATTTTGGCCAAAAAGCACTTTTGGTTTATTTGAAAAAAAAAAATGGTTTACTAGAGATGCTAATGGTCCCAATTTAACAAGTACTTCAGAAAGCAAATCTTAACCAAAAAATATGAGCCTTCGAAAGGAAACAAACTCTGGTCAGATCAATGATTTACTACTAGAAAGCTCATTAGATTTTATTGGCTCTCTAATTGCTTATTGTACGTAATTGACCAACCATAAATTCTTTATCTTTCCTAAAGTGATCCCTATGTAGCGAAGCGTATGTTAAAATAACAAAACAATAAAATAAAAGGAATAAATTAATTAACATGTTAATTCACTCAGAATATCAGAAAAATCGCTTCAAAATCCATTGATTCTTATAGAATACTGAAAAGTGACATTTGATTCACCATAAATATCAAAAAAAAAAAAAAAGAAGTAAACACTCAAAATTTCATTAATAAACTATTGATTTTCATTAGAAAAAGGTGTCCTCATTTATTGAAAAAAATTATGAACGGCAACGGGTAAACTAAATAAAAATGACCAAACCTAATTAAAAAAAATAAATTATGAAAAATTTTCAAAAATAGAAAGTATTGAACAGAAAGCAAAAATGGAAACCATTAGACTCAAAGAATAAACAAACGCAATCGGAATTGAAATCCGAAATTCCTATATCAATTTATTATCAAAATAAAAATTACCAAAAATTAAAAAAACGTCCTTTTGAAAGCCTAAACCATAAAAGTTGGCCAAAAAGTGACATATGCCGTGGCAGAGCGAGTTTTGCTCGTCGGCCAAGTTTCACCTAAAAACACTTTTTTTGGTCCAAATCCAACAACGTCAATAGATCCTACGAAAACCAAAAATTGTTTGTATTTAGCATTGAGATGTGGTCCAAAGGCTCTATAAAGGCCAACTCTTTGTGCACCGCACCAAATCCTATGTAAAGCTTGTTGAATAACCATTCTTATCGAATTAGACCCCTTTATTTCTCTTCAAAACATAAATCTGCTATATATACATACACATATACCCTAAAGCTTAAAAAATATGATTTTGCTCTCTAATTGCTCTCTGATACTTCATTGAGCGACCAAAAAAAATTCCTCTCTAATGAACATTTTGAAACCAAAACTAAAATCTCTATGCAACCTCTTATGAAAGTGTGATCATATATGTAAGTGGTGAATGAGGACATTTATTATTCGTAATCTGACCATTTCTACAATCTCATTAATGCAATATTTTTTTTTATGGAAGTTGATATCTAAGTTTAATTTGATTGCTTTCAAAGGCCTTCAATATAAGGTAAGATATCAGGCATTAGCTTTTTAGATTCACACACTGAACATAGGATTCTTTTAAAAGAAAACATGGAAAGAAAAAGGAACTAACAATCAGTAATAAAGTCAGTCTATTATTTTAGTAGAGGTGTATATTTAAGATAAAGTTTTTGGGGAGGTTTATATAAAGATGTTCAATTTTTAATGAGAACAAAATGAGAAAAATGTAAAGTTTTTAAAGATAAGTTTGAAAAAAAAAAAAATCACTAAAAACGGAAGCCCCAACACGACAATGGGTAGCTCCACCCCTACTAACGATAAAAGAATAGAGATCGAATTCTTTATTCTCATCTCCTTATTTGTTGAATATTGAAATTAATATTTAAGTCATAATTTATTTGGTTAGTCAATTGAAACAGAAAGAAATTACAAATAGAGTAGCTAATAAAACATTGCGAGGATAATTTAGAGAGAGAAAATTTTAATTAAATATTGATTTCGAAATATCATGCCATTGGTCCATTTTAAAAAAAAAAACATATTCAGGCATTTTGATAGAATATGAAATGTAAGTGAAATTTTGCCTAACAAAATGTATGGAATCTGGATCTTTGAACAACAATCACGGGTGCAAGAAAACAAAAATAATCAAAGTCAATTTTTAATAATATAACGAACACAAAAATTTATAGAGATTCTCTTTGGTTATGGGGATTTCATTATCTTGAGAAATTACACCAGGTCGTCATAAAAAAAAAGTGACTTACGGCTTCCAGAAGCTTTCATACTAATTTGTAGCCTCTTAAGAGATTTTCTTTGTTTAAATTAACTAAAATACATTCAAGTGAATCTTGAAGATAATGTCGTGGCTTGTGGGTATAGGGCTCCAATACTTGAGTGCCGAGTCCTTATATTCTTATTTAAACATATTCATGTTTAATAACCATAGCGCAATTCTTAAATAGTTGAACACGAAGTTATCCAGGATTGTATCCACTTACAGTGGTGCCGCAATCTCTGTCTCGACTACCTATCAACACGAATAACTATTTCTAACCATTTTTGCACGACACAAAACATAGGAACAACTAGATTTTTGTCATTTCAATCTAATTTTCATTCTATCAAACCAAACGTACCCTGATGTTCAATGTGTGCAGGTAGAGAAATACTTCCGACATTTGAAATACCCGATCCCTCACCAATCTTCCCAACTACCACCTGATCACTCCCTTGGAGTGGAATTGGGTTGAATCATGATGGTGAGTTCTGGTTTTACCAAACTCAATTTCTACCTGTTACACTGGAGGTTTCATAGATCTAAAGCAGAAACGTCAATATTCATACTTCACTATAGTTCAATCCTGATTATATTGCTTTTGTCATTTCATAGGTACAGCTTACGTGCAGTAATTATTTACTAGTTCACAGTGGACCCTACTAAGTAACAAAATTCTCCTTAAGGCCTTGTGGACCCCTCTAGACAGTAATCCTCCTGAAGGTCTTGTGATCGATCTGTCCCTGGGAAAAACTGTGTATTGCTTTGTGTGAATACCAACAAAAAAATTCTTTACTAGTTCATTAGTTCATCCAGAATTTGAACACTCAAAATGCCTCAAAAAATTTAGGGCCTTTGACCCTAGTACAATCTAGATTAAATAATCAGTACCTGAAACTCACAGAGCATGCAAGAAAACAAGGTTGCCTTCTACCTGTTTTTCTCGGAAAAGTTTCAATGGGATAAACAACCAAAAAACCGATCATATCCCACGTTGATGATAACCCACCCAATCCAACCAGATTGGTTATTTTATTAGAGGTAAGACCAAATAATCAAGGGAGAAAAAAAAAATGCACTCCACAAGCAACAATTAGCTGGTAAGAACAGAGTTGAAAGCGCTGTGAACATCGATGCCAATCTGAGCTTCAGCTTTCTCCAGATCACTAGTAGCCGAATTGAGCTTCTGGGTGAACTCTGCAAGCCCCTTCTGCACCAAGCTCGGGTCAATATGATCGAGAGGAACGGCCTCCACAGCAATTATATCGGCAACTGAGTTTGCATGAATGAAAGCAAAGCCACTGCTGAGAAAATATTTTGTCACCTCATTTCCTTCGTGCACAGACAGGATTCCAGGTTTAAGCTCTGCAATTGAAGGAACATGTCCAGGCAAAACACCCATTTGACCAGTTGTTGCCGGTATTATGACCATGTCAACCTAAAACACATATTAACATAATTCAGAATGTAGATTTCCTCATAAATTCAATAAATTATAATCCCTTTAAACATCTGTCCTCTTTTATGGTCAAATCCTACAAGCAGGTTTTGGCCATGGGAACTCCTTAAATTAAAAAAAAAAAAATTTTTAAAAAAGGTAATAATAGCATGCTGCATGTATAACATAATCGTAATTTTCTAAATTATTTATATATTGAAAAATTCAATTCTAGTTAGACATTAAATTTTTAATTTCATATGATTTAATGTGATTCGACAATTCAAAAACCGGCTTTTTTAAACTCTACCAAATAATTCTAGAACCGAGAACGTTAAAATGAACAAAAAATCAGTCAACTTTCTAAAGGCTGATTATTTAGCTCTTAGCTATTGTATGTAACAGAGAGTAAACAAAATACAGAGATCAAGTGATAAAAAATTATTCATCATTTTTCAATTTAAAAAACAAAATATCCCACAAATGTTTTCTAAAATTAATCCAAAATTTCCAACAAAATATGCTGAGGATTCAACGAAATTGAGTGTTCTAAACACAAAGCTATTCAAGCTAATCCAAACAAAACGAAAAAACAAAAACAAAAAAACAAAAAACCAAAAAACCAAAAAAAAAAAAAAAACCCCTGCAAATTTGAACCAAAAAAAAGGAAAAAAATGAAAAAAAGAAAGCAAAATAGCAAAGCTAAAGAAATAAAGGATTGATGAAGCGAAAGAGCAGACCTCCTTGGCAGAGAGCTCGGAAGAATAGGGAAGGACAAAATTGATGGTGATCTTGGAAGGAATCGAAGAAGGAGTGGTGGGGCGAGTGCTGATGAAGGAAGATGGAGTCTTGGGAGGATCGATATTCGAAATCAATTTCTTCCACGATTCGCTGAACGCGGAGTCAGTGCCGGTGGCGGCGGCGGCGGCGGCGGGGACCTCCGACGAGAAGGATCGGATGTTGAGAGTGGCGGCGGAGCCATATAACAGGCGCGAAGCTTGCCGTAACATGGTTTGAGATGGTGGTCTGCCAGTGGCTGATTTCTTTGTGGGATATGATGTGAGTGTGAAGGTGTGTGTAATGGCTGCGAAATGTTTATTTGAAAAAAATAAAAAATAAATAAACTAATAATAATAATAATAATAATAATAATAATAATAGAAGAAGAAGAAGAAGAAGAAGTTATGAAACGACGGAACATAGAAAAACGACTTGTCGTTTAAGGATATATGTAGTTGGCGTTAAACATAACCGACATGTCGTTTTAATGGAAAGAACAATCTAAACGTTCTCACTCGCCCCGAACATAGGTTTTTTTTTTAATCCAAAAAATTAAAAAAAAAAAAAGCAATAACTCCATGCTTGTGATCGTCTTAAACGACAAATATTGAAAAACGACATGTCGCATAGGAAAGAATGAAATGTCGTTGGCATTGACCATTAGGACACGTAGTTACATGGAAGAACAAAATGTTCTCGTGTGTCGCCCCTAAACTATTGTTGTACTTTTCTCCCAAAAAAAAAATCTGTTTGTGACTGTTTACGAAATGCTCCTTGTATTATTGTTGTGATTCAAAATGCCTATAACTCCAAGTTTTTGTGGAAAAAAAATGTCCGAAAATATCTGCAAAACAAACAATAGTTATTCACCTACATGATGCTCAAAAAAAGAAAAAAAGGGCGGCGGCGGCAGCGGCGGCAGGTAAAAACGGAATCAAATGTGTTGAGATGCACAGAAAGGAAAAACGGTTTCACAGAACAGCGTCATAATTAGGAATCACTGAATAGGGCAGCCATTTCTTCCTCAATTGAATAATTTTACACAAGGTAACTCATAATTACATAAGACAACCAAACAAAAGAAAGAAACCGGAGCTGTTGCCCTACTCTAAAATACAATTTGATGGCGTGAAAGAAAAAGAATACAACAAAGTAATCCAATTTTCCATCCAAAATCTCAAGAGAAGTTGGACTTTTGAGATGAATTCCAGTAACACTGCTACTCTATGAGCCGTTTGATTGATCAAGATTCACCCAAGGCTGCTCCGACGGCTTATATGCCAAAATAGATTGCGGCAACCAACTTAACGAATCTACTCGGTAGAGGTTTTGGAAGTCAGATATGGATTAAAAGCGTTGTCATAACTTCGAATGCTGTCTCCATGGGCATCCACCTTCAAAAGCTTGCTCCAACACGTCTTCCATTCGCTTTGCAAGTAAAATCTGTTGAAAAAAGATTTTTTTCAAGAAAAAAAAAAAGAAGAAGAAAGAGTCCTTTTTCAACTGTCGTTGCCAGAAGAGGAGCTTGAGGTAGTTCATCGTCATGCCGCTCACTCAAGCATATAGCATGTCTCAAACACTATATTTAGTTCACCAAAGCCTGATTCAACTATGAACCATGCAGAAGATTCTAGTAACATCTTTTTTGTATTTTGTTATTTTACTAGCGTATTTGAGCAATAGCTAAGAGACGGCTAGAACAAATTACCTCTAGACTGGCTAGCACAGCTGCTGGTACTTCAACCAAATCTTTCAAGTTTCTCTCTGGAAGGATAACTCTTTTGATGCCATAACGGTGAGCCGCCAATATCTGCATGAATACAGATTCTATTCAGTCCGATACCTTTTGCACATATATGAATCTATATTGGCTTCAACACAGCTTCTAAGGAAAGAACAAAATGTTTTCAACCCTTTAAATGCTCAAGTTGTAGAAGAAAGAAAGCAATGTTAAATTCATTACGAGTATGATTGGCTCTGCAATAAAAACCACTACCGGACCACACCCCATAACCAAGTCAAAGAAGTGGATTGATGTCAAGAAACTAGCTGAATACTGTTGTGCATATTAGATCATCTAACAAGACATTCACAAATTTAGCCGATGTAAAATTAAGAAAAATTTCAACCAAAAAGGAAATTTAAAACTAATTAATTTAACCAAAACTGATTTAAATTCATTTTGCGTAGTCTGCTTTTCTGTTTTTTTTCTTCGTGTTTGCATTCTGTAGATTTTCTATCCTCTTTCCTTTATAATTGATTTTTACCAATGAAATGAAGTTTTCTGAAGTGAAAATTAAAAAAAAGAGAGAGAGAACAGCAACAGCAGCAACAACAACAACACCAACAGTTGACCACACACACACACACACGCGCGCGCACACAAAAAAAAAAAAAAAAAAAATCACGTGAGTACAGCAAACCTTATCCTTGATGCCACCAACGGGTAGGACAAGACCCCTCAACGTCATTTCTCCGGTCATTGCTGTATCTGCTCTTACTCTTTTTTGACTGAACAATGAAACCAGTGCAGTTACCAGTGTCACACCTGCTGATGGCCCATCCTTGGGTACAGCCCCCGCAGGGAAATGTATATGAATATCTCGACCTTCCAAAAGATTGATTTGCTCAGCAGCTGCCAACTTCAGATCAGTTGCCCTGGCTCTTACCTAGAACACCAAAGTCAGTCTTCAATTTCAATAACATACAAACTAACTATTCCACAGTTAAAAAGGATGACACTGAGCAAAGAAAACTTGTTACAAATTCCGAATGCAATATTAACAAGTCAACTCCTGATTCTTAATAAATATCTAGGTTCAGATGACTCGTATCTTTAAGATAGAATCTAGATATTTTTACAGCTTAAGTTGGTTACTGTTCCATAGAGTTTGTTTACGATTAAGTATTCCAGCGCACACACACACACACACACACACATGAACGTATATACGAGTATATGCATATATCATTTAGATAATTCAGCTTATATACGTGGCAAGACATAATTCAAATGCAAGATCGAAGGAAACAACATATTTGTTCAATTTATAACTCCGAGAGGATATAGAAGAATTACCCAAGTCAATGCTATTTGTGCTGATTCTTTGATAACATCTCCAAGCTGACCAGTTAGATGCAAATCACCCTTTCCTGCCATTGCCGTAGCTTCCACAAACTGGACCTCTCCACCGAAAGAAGTCCAGACAAGCCCAACAGATATACCAGGCGATGCAACTCTCTCTGCTGCTTCTATATCGTCAAACTTTGGAGGCTGCATGCAATATTAACAATAACCTCAAATCTGCTAAGTAGACATGACACTTCTCAACTTACAAATGAGAAAATTAAGTATCACTACAGGCTTGCCCTAGTTCCTGGATCGTATCATACATTAGAAGCTTGAACCAAAGGATATGATACTTGGAAAATTTTGCAAAAATAGGGCTCCAAGCACGTGCTTTTAACCACCCAAATCCATCAATCTCATGTTAAAAAAAAAAGAGAGAGAACCTACAACATCCCATAAATAGGATAGCTGGACTGAAGTCCATCATGTTAAAGAGAAAGGGTTCATTAGAAGGCACCGTCTGATGTTGAAAATACAGTAACATGGACGTTACAGACCACAAAGTTGGTACTTTTGTGGGATATTACGTGTCACATATTTGCATCAAATCCAATTACTGAAATATAGCCATTTCAAATTCCACTTAAAAGCAATGCATGCGAAAATGAAGCATAAAGCACCCAAATTTTTAGAAAGCAACGAAGGAAACGAGGAGTAAAAAAAGTGGGAACCATAATTACCCCTAGAACTTTCTCCAGCATAACCTCATCCACAATCAATGGTGAAACAACCTTGAATGTGTTTGTTATATCATGATTATTTACAGCCATTGGGATGACCTCCATCTCCACTTCAGCCCCATCAGCAAGTCTATTTTCCATTATTGGTGAAGCAAGCTGGTGGACACTTTTGCTAAGGGGAGCCGCTTGTTCTTGCTCGGCAACTCTTACTGCTGCAGCACGAGCCAAAGCAGCTAAATTCCTTTCCAAGTTTCGAACACCAGCTTCTCTAGTGTATCTTTGAATGACAAGTTTCACAATGGGCTGCCACAATAAAGAAGCATTTTATGAATTCAGCATCTTTTGGAGGTAAAATTGAAACAATCTATCTCATTTTTTACATAATGAAAAGCACTCGGTCTAATCCTCTAAATATGGATATTTCTCCAGAGTGAAAGCTCAGTCAAGAATTGCAGTTTTTGAAACATCGTTACCACTTGTAAAAGCATTATTTGGTAAATTGACTACCTCAGGTATCTGGAGAAACTCTGAAGTCAAGCCATGCTGATCAAGAACTCGTGGAATTAAATGACCCATAGCTATCTTTAGCTTTTCTTCTGGTGTGTATCCAGGGAGCTCTATTACTTCCATCCTGTCTAACAGTGGTGGAGGAATAGGTTGAACCCTATTTGCAGTTGTCACGAAAACCACCTTTGAAAGGTCAAATGGAACATTCAAATAGCTATAGACCTTTCATTAAGGAATCACTTTCGCTATACTTGCATCTATAGATACAAAGTCTATACAACGGTAGTAATGATCAAAAACTTGTCCAATATGTAAAGGCTCTTAGCTAGTTTGAGTATGTTTATAGGACTAATCCTTAGCTAGAAGCTGGTATTCTATAAATTTAAAATTAGATAACCATTGGTAACCAAGGTGCAAATAACAAAATTAAATTTAAAAATAAAATAATTAAACATGTTTCTCGACAGTCATGATTCACCAAAAGACATCATGAAGAAAGTAGGATACTGATCATTAAACGTCTGATTTTGTTCAGGGTCAAGAACCTCCAGTAGTGCTGAGGCTGGATCACCACGTACATCAGACCCCGTTTTGTCAATTTCATCAAGCAGCATGACAGGATTACAGACTCCTACTCTCTGGAATACAAAATAATTTTAGAAATAAAACACCATAGCCTAAACCTATATATTGATTTATGCCTGTGGCTTTTCACATATATAAATAAATACATAAATAGAAGAGAGAAAATGATGATAGACCCAGTTCTCAAATATAATCACCCCGCTCCTAAAGTTTTTCTTTCCTCTATTATTTTTTTGGTAGTTTAATATTTCAGTAAGATTTCGTTATTACACTACCTTTAATCCATCAATGAGTCTCCCTGGCATGCTTCCAATGTATGTCCTCCTATGCCCTCTAATATCAGCCTCATCCTTGACACCACCTAGAGATATGCGTATGAATTTTCTTCCCAAAGATGCTGCAATAGATGAAGCCAAAGACGTTTTCCCAACACCTGGTGGCCCAACAAAGCACAACACAGGGCCTCTGGCATTTGGTTTAAGCTGCAACAAAAAAAGACTTATCCATATGAGTATCAAGTTTCAAACCTTAACACCATAAACACTGAAGGGCGGACAACAAGAACTGGATAGATGATGACCTTGCGAACAGCCAAATATTCAATGATACGTTGCTTGACTTTAACTAAACCATAGTGGTCAATATCAAGGCGTTCTTTGGCAGCTCTCAAGTCTAATTCAAGTTCCTCAGTGGCTTTCTGCCAGGGAAGATCAGCGAGAAGCTCTAGGTAAACTCGTGAACTATTATATCCAGGTTGCTGGGGTTGCATCTTTTTAAGCCTCCTGAGGCACATGGAAGAGAAGGAAAAAATTATACATTAAACAAAATATTCCCGGTATGTTTAAAATAAGGTCGACAAAAAGTTCACTTCATGTAACTCAGTGGCCTCATTGACAAAAGTTTAACCTCTATCTGTCATCATAGTGCTTCTGAAAGTTTATCAAAAAGGTATTATATGTTTTTTTCCTCCATAATCAATAAGTATATGGTCCTACTGCTAGCGAGGGGTACTAAGGCGATGATCTCTGGAACACAGGGAAGTCTTAGTGGGATATGAAAATTGAACTAAGCAAACAGAAATAAACACGGATGAAGGTTGGAAAGGACGCTAGAACTAATATAGGCAAGCAAGCACTTAACTTGACCATTCGGAATGTATCTAAGATTGTCATTATTACGTCATATGGCTCCTCTTTAAAGTTCACGGTAGTAGGATTAGATAGTGTTTGTTTTAGGCAAGAAGCATTTAACAAATCTAGGACCAAATCTACCCCAAGATTGTCATCTCACATGGCTCCTCCCTAGGATCAGACATTGTGTTTTTTTTTTTTTTTTCCACCTCTCTAAATAAGAACCTCCTTAGGACTAATTCTAGAAAAATAAAATACTAGACAAATAAAACCTGACATAGGACTAAGAGGTGTAACCAATGAGATTCATAAGTATATTTGCAACCTCCCAAAATTTTACGTTAAAAAGCATGGGAAAGATTTAGTTATATCTAAAGCATGAATGTCTGATACCATAAGTTAAAAAATCAAACAAACGTAAAAGAAAAGCTCTACTTTGGCTGCCACACTGGCACCTAATCGCAGTGGTTAATAAGGATGTAGCCCTAATAGTTTAATCGGACCTCTAAAAAGATCATACCTTAACTCCCTCTGTGCATGCTTCCAAATATTTGAAGGCATTCCTGCACTTTGCATTTTTCTTTCCAGGGCAACTACATCATCTTCATCATCATCATTGTCCCCAAGCTCCTCTTTTATAGCTCTCATCTGGATTGGAGTTTTTTTGGGGAATGAGAAATTTTATCAAATCTTAATATACATATATAATACATGTATATATAAGAAAGAAAATCAAGAGGAAAGCCAGAAGACCACCAAACCCAAACAGAAAAGATAATAAATAAAAGGAAGAAATTACAACAAAGTTTTCCAGTTCATATAGATCAAAGAGATAGAAAATCCTTAATCCCTTTCCTAAATAGGTCAAAAAGAAACAAGAAATGAAAGTATCCCAAAAAATAGCTCATCTTGGCAAGGATGAAAAAGAATAGATAATTGAATAACAATGCAGCTTGGGGAAATAACATATAATATGTAAGCAGCCATGATTGGGAAGTAATAAGGGGAAGAAAAAGGGAAGAGAAAAGGATAAATTTTTATCTCGTTTGGGTAAGAGGAAAAGAGAGGAAAAAGAAGGAAAATTTTACCACAGAAGTAAAATTTTCTGGCAGAAAATGAAAGGGAAGAAAGGATCATTTTTGCTTTGACCTTCAGACCAAAAGCATACATCTTATGCAGGCACAAAAATCAATAGAATTTGTAATCCCCATTGCTTCAGAAAATCAAGAAATGAGAAGTGAGAGCTAACCTGCTGTCTCAAAAGAAACTCTTTCTGTGATTTTGATAACTGACCCTCAACTTTTTGCGTAATCTTCTCCGCTACACGTATGGACTGTCCAAAAGTAACACAAAAATGACTCCATAAAAGTAGGCAGAAGATAATAATAGCTGGGTGATATGCATTAACCAAAAGTTAATCAGTTACCTGTAAATGCCTATCAACTAACTCTGTTGCTTTTGAAAGCCGTACTTTCAGGTCAACAGAATCCAACATAGACAGTTGCTCCTCAAAACTTATCTCAAAGCTAGCAACAAATATGTCTGCCAATTTGTGGACGGGAACTGTCTCCAAAAGAACTTTTGTTCTGCCTCCAGTTTTTTGTTTCTATGAATAAAAATAAAATTGGAAGTTCACGATTTTGGGACTGAGAAAGAGAAAGGCAGAAGCAATACCATGCCAAAAGAATAACGGAAAGCAAATAAAAAACTAGTAGGCAGAACACTATCAGGATTTGGTATTTGTTCTACTTGCTAACAAAGCACCATAGTCCTTAGTGCCTTGCCCAAAAAAGAAAAACAAAAACAAAATCCAAAAGGTGCAGTCTATGCAATAACTGAAAGATAAACATCATCCAAGTTTGTACTTCTTGACACCAAACAGATATCACAGAGGAATGCCTTCCCGGAATAATCAAATGACAGTTCACTAGAAAAGCTCTGATATTTTAGCATTAACATATCAAGGAATTAAGAAAAAAATATAGACCCTATTTAATTTTAAGTTGCCTCCCAAGTCCCACCAGTACTATGAATCAGTGCTAAAACAAAAGTGGAAAGATAACAGCCATTAATAGACTTCGAGTTTAACATATCATAAGATAGCAAGACAGCTGTGTCAATGTTGATGGCATGATTATAGAAATACATATCTTAATCTTAATACATTAAGAATGAGGAAAACAAGGGCAATATAATCTAAATAGTGAAGAGGAGAAAGGATTAACAGGCAAAAGAAAAATTAGTTCACAAGTGACAACAGTTGTGGAGGAAAGAACAAGCAGATAGTGATGAGATTGCATTCAGATAAGACCCAGAAAAGTTATTTTCCCCCTTCATTCGCCAATAAGTTTTCCCCAAAAAAAATAAAAGAAAATAAAATAAAAATAAAACAACAACAACTGACATACAAGGCTTTACCTGCTCAAGAACAGAAATCAACTCCATGGCGGTTGCTTTGAACTGGCGAGACAATGTTATGAAATCTGGATCTTGTTCCACTTGTTCCATCTCTATAAAAAAAATATTAATAAATTTAAAAGAAAAACAAAACGAAACATAAAAGTTAAAAGATTATATCTTCTGCCAAAAGAAAATAACGACCAAAATTGTAAAATTACCAGCTTTTGTCACATCAAGAGGAGATATCCTTGCGGTGTAATATGTTCCCCTGGTGCTAAGTTCCTGGACAGTGAACCTGCACAAACCTTCAAGGACAACTATATACGTAACTCTCCCACTTGGCTTCTCCACCCCTCTTGACAAATGTAACGCACGAGCAGCGACTCCCCTGAGAATGCAAACATAAAACATTACCATCACAATTGACACAGAGCCACCTTGCAACACAACCAAATAAGACTATTGGTAACGTTTGCAGCAAGAATGGAATGAGACAAAATGAAAGAACCCAGATAACGCATTAACATGGTGAAGGCCTTCTAAACTGTTCAAAATATATTCAACTAAGCACGAACTAGATAACCCACCAAAAATATTCTTCTGAGCTAAAATTTTGAAATTTTTGATGCAAATGTAGTTGCAGGTATAGTCTAGCGATAATTCCACACCTAAATCCACCGCAAATGCAGAGTTAAAATCCCCCACCCCACCACGTTTAAAAAAAATGTTCGGTGTGATTATACCTCGCATGCCAATGAATAACTTCCTGCTGATTTTTCCCATCAAGCTTGTGAGCTTCTGATGTACCCACTTGAGCTCTTGAGCTCCGCTCTCCGGAATCGCTTCCCACACCTGTTCATAAGGATTCCATTTAGTACACCGCCAGCTTTTCCTCCAGACCAAATAAACAACAAGTCAACTATCACCTTGAGATAATACAGGCCCCACAGTAGTCGTCTCAGCGGCATCTCGAACGGGAAGAATGCCAATCAATCCCTTCTCTTCCCGCTGCCATAGCTCTTGCTCCACCAACTTCACACTGCATTGATCAGATCACCTAACTCATTTTGTTATCAAACAAACGCTACAAAGTTGTCATAACTACGTAGTGATTAGTCAATTCAAAGCCAGATTTCCAATTTTCTTCTCTGGTCCTACCAATTTCAGGAACCGTATGAGAAATACATCAACCTAAACTTAAAAAGGACAAATTTTTAAGGAAATCACGCTCAATAAATCAGACTTTGATTAATTCGAAAAAATAATAATCTTCGAGGGAAAAACAAAGGTCGAATCAGGCTCAGGTCAGCTAAGCTCATATAACGAATTTCAACGCCAGTTCTCGAATTTCCATCTCCAATAAAACGAAACACGATCGCAACTCAATATCTCTCCACCAAACAACAAAAAGCCCGACGGAAAACCAAAGCTCGAACACAAGCATAGCCGAGAAAGTATAATATATTTCCAGGAAAAGAAAATACAGACGAGAAAATCGTCCAAGTACCTGCTCGGAGAAGTGCATCGAATTCGAATTATGGCGCCAGGCAAGAGAACCTTGTTTCTGAACGGAAGGATCCCAAGCCGAGCTGGTAGCTCCACCGATTCCGCCATGTTCGCAATTCAGGAGAAAGAAGGAAAAGCAAAGAAATTTAGAGAGAGAGAGAGAGAGAGAGAGAGAGAGAGTCAGAAGAAGAAGAGGAGGAGGACAAGCAGGGACCGGGGAATGGCTTTTTCCGTACGGTGGGTTAGTTTTCGTTTTTTCTTTTGGTTTTTGGTTCAGTTCAAAAGAAACGAGAACTCTCCAAAACGACGACGGATTTTTCCTTATTTGGTGTCGTTTACGATCTCCTGATTCATGGCCATTCCTTTGCCAACTCCTCTCCTCCTCTCCCCATCCAACTTGTTTTGTTTCTCTAGATATTTAAGCCGGATTTATTTTCTCCCAAACCCCTTGGATTTTTTATTATTTCGTTTTCCGACACGACACATGATTTGCATAATGCCCCTGCGACTTTTGTTTATTTTATTATCTCTAAGTCACTAATTGGTAATTGCCAAGAAACTCCTTATCCATTAATAAATAAATAATTAACGAATAATTTGATGAATCTCAAAGAGGGTTTAATAATAAGGCAAAACAAGAATCAAAGACGTAAGCTAGTAGAGCTCCTATACTAGCTTTTTTCTAACTCTGTCTTACTAGAAAGATTTGTAGTTTTTCAATGTCCCATTAGGAATTGGAGACTATATAATATTCGTCCAAAAGAAAATAAGACTATAATATGTTTATTTTTTATTTTTTTTATTTTGGGAAATTATCATTAAGATATGGCAACATCATGTCTCCATCTAATTAGCTTGAACGGAAATAAATTACCCAAAAAACTAAAAACGCAAAAAACAAAAAATGAGCTTGTGACAAGTAGGTAGCTCATACGATTCACATAATGAAATTTCATCAACTATTCCTTTCATTTTCAATGTTTTGTTTTATGTTCTTATTGAATATAAATTGACAATGTTTTTTCCAAGAAAACCATGTGACATTCACCTATCATCTACTCAATAGTTAAGCATAAGAATACTTCTCAACTACCTATTTAGTTTGTTTTTGCTTTTTACAATTCAAATTATCTCATCAACAAGACTCTTTCTACAGTAAAATTTATAATTGTTAGATCCGATCAAAATTCCGAATTTATAAAAATATGTACAATTAATAATTTTTTATACAAACTCAATGATCCAAAAACTTAAATCCACTGATAAAATTAGTAGGGAATATTTTTGCGGTAAAAATTGTCCAGCGATAAAATAATTAAGAATTTTTTTCGTAGTTAGTAAGCCTCCGTTTGGCATTCATGTTTTAATCTAAGTTTTTCATCTTAATTTTTGTCGTTTTCTAAAAAATCAACAAAAATTATAACTAGTTTTTGAAAAGTCAACCAATTTCGATCTAAAAGTTCCACTTTAAACCGGTATACCAAACACACATTACAGAACGTGAGCATAAATGTCAAGGTCGGTTGATACATACCCAAAGATGAAAATATCGATATTTGCAGAAATATCGATACTCAAATTTTACAGAAATATAGAGGGAAATGTCGATGTCGGTGGAAATTGAGGTAAAATACGAAAATTCATTTTAAAATACTAGAATTTGAAATAAAAATTTTATGAAACTCAAAAATAGTTAATAATACATAAATTAAATGAAACTCTCAATTAAATACTAAATATATGACAAATTTGCATAGTAAGAATGGAGCATAAACAGTAAATGATTACCGATAAACGCAACATAATATATATACATTACATTCATTGTTTCATACGTGATAAGAAAACATTAATATTAAAAGAGCTTTTAGAATATTCGCAAGTATTTATAATATCTTATTAAATGTCAAAATATGAAATTTGAATATTTATTTTATATAATTTTGGACATGCCATATGTCTTTTAATCTCTACTATCTAATAATATATAAAAAAAAATTATTTGTGCGTGAATTAAAAAATCATGAATTTACTACGTTAAAAGATAAAAAATAATATTACGATTGATATTCTACGAAAATTTTGTCCTGAAATTTTTACAATATTTTGTCATTTACTATTATACTTTTTACGAAAATCAATATTTCTATAAAAAATCGACATTAATGGAAATTTTCATGAAAATTTCATGGATATTCTGTGGAAAAAATACAACACTCATATTTTCATATCGGTACTTCCAAAATACAAAAAATTTCCATAGAAATATCAATAAAAATGTCAATTTTTCAATCCTTGCATATACATTGGAAGTGTTCTTTGACTAATGTAGTTTGGAATAGTCAAGATTCTCTTTTTGCTACCAATGAAGCAGGGAATTATCAAAATTCTCTTTTGCTACTAATGAAAAGTTTGGAGCTGTCAAAGGTAGGATGTACTAGTAATGAAACTAGACACAAGTAGAAACATGGTGTGCAGAAATTAGGGACAAAAGGAGGCTGAGGTCCTGTTTGGCAAACCAACTCCAACAACTCAACTCAAATTTTTTTTGTCTTTTTTCCAAAAAGTTTTTGTCTTTTTCCCAAAAAATTTTTTGTCTTTTCTAAAAATTCAAAAAAATTTACTATTGAAACTTAAAAATCTCAACTCAAACTACTCCACCAAACGGGTCCTGAATTGATGAAGAAAGTAAGTGTGATCCATTTATTTAAATTAAGAAGACAAAAAATGTTACCATGATTCAATGAATAGATGGTTGCTACTTTTACATGGTATAATATTAAATACTACTATTATTCACCAAAAAAAAATATTAAATACTACTTTTTCTTTCTTTGAAAAGAGAAATCTATTATATAAATTATAATTTTAAAATATAGAATTTAGTACAACAAAAGACTTTATAATTTTTTTTTGTTTTGTTTTGTTTCATCATCACATTTTATATCTACACATTTCTTTTTTTCTCTTTTTTATTTTCAAAAAACTCAAACTTTAAAAATTTATAATTTTTTTATTTCAAGTCGAAATAAAATAATTCATGTATCTAAATACTTACAACGATGAAATAAATAAAATACTATCTATATTTTTATTTTTTTCCAAGAGATTTAAGGTTTTTACATTATTTAAATGTTACACTTCATTTTTAATTTATATTTTAACCAAACACATATTTTCAAACATTCATCAATTTCTAATAAAAAATATTCTAAAATTTCAACTTCAATTGATATTCCAAAGGGGCCTTTTTATTATCAATCCAAAAGAATATTTTGCTGAAGTATTACTTGTGAGCTATGAACCGATTAATTTACGTCTTTAAAAACACGTACAACCGAACAGACAACTAGATACATTAGCATGAAATTCCCACAAAGACGTTGAAATAGACCTAACAAGAAACATCTTCTTTTTTTTTTCATATTTACTTTTATTCCACAAGTAATAAGTAGAAAACCAACTAATAGGGATTCCTTGAGTAAAACAGAGGGAACAGACAACTAGATACATTAGCATGAAATTCCAACAATGACGTTGAAATAGACCAAACAAGAAATATCTAAATTTTTTTTTCCAAATTTACTTTTATTCCACAAGTAGTAGAAAACCAACTAATAGGGATTTCTGGAGTAAAACAAACTTTAGTGAAAGTTTTATAATTTAACACAGTAGAATAAAATGATATATATATTTGTAAATATAGAAGGGAACCAAAAAAAAAAAAAAAACACTAGCATAACTCTTTTTCTTCACGCGCAACTAATAACCCGTTTGAATCTAAGGGGGTGTTTGGTGTATAAGTTAAGTTTGAGTTGAGTTGAGATTTTTAAATTTGAATAGTAATTTTTGTTGACTTTTTCAGAAAAGACAAAAAAAATTTTCAGAAAAGACAAAAAACATGATGAAAAAAGTACAATTTAATTCAAAATGAACTTGTGAACCAAACATAGCCTAAAGATTTAAACCCTTTTTTACTATCACGTTTCTAACATAAATTGAAAAAAAAAAAAAAAAATTGAACCGAAAAAAAAAAAAGTTATGTTCAGACCTTTACCCCATACTAGCACTAGAAAATTCCACTTAAAAAAAAAAAGAATAAGAAGAAGAGCGTGAGCCGTGAGGGCATAAAACAAATATTCTTTGGGACTTGCACTGACAAATGGGCCTCAAGTGGAAATATTAAAACAAATCGGTCCCGTACAGCAATACCAACATTTTAAGGGGACACTTTGGGGAAACCAAAAGGAGTTAAAAATGATTAGGGGGTGGCTATGCCTGCGATCAGGTATGTAGTCAGAGAAGTTCTGGACCGTCCGATGGAGACGATAAGGTGGGCAATACGCGTCAAATGAGTGGTGCGTGGTTGCGTCAACACCACCGACGTCACTCGTGGCTGCCGAGAGGCACGTCGGCACGTGGGGCCCGCTCTTTTTGCAGACGACACGTGGCGAGTTTTTGGATAACGCGAGTGTTCCGGTTAAATGATTCAGATCACCGCGCACGTGCACTCTGGCCCTTCAAGCTAGATGCCCTCCTCAGGTTTTGCTCTCCCACGTTTCCCCAACTCAAGAGTTTGGTTTTGATATTTTTTTGTTTTTCATGCAAAGAAAAAAAGAAAAAAAAGGCTGTTTATTATCAGCCAAAAAATAAAAAATAAAAACAAACATAAATAATCTTGTAAAAATAAATGTAATAAAAGAAAAACAAACATAAATAATCTTGTAAAAATAAATGTAATATTGTTGTTCAAAAAGTTCCCTTATATTTCCTCAAGAAAAACTTGTATCTCCAATATAAAAAATGTTCTCTTATATTAATACCTTGAAAAAATAATCATCTCATCGTCTTGATTTCATCTAATAGTTTCTGATTTATATCACATAATTACGATCAATGACTATTAGATTTTGCGATAAGGTGCTTTTATTGTAGAATTTAATAGATGAAAAATAATAATTATTAAAATATTGTGCTTTTCTTATTTTGCGTTTCTATCTCCTTTTTTTCTTTATTGGAATTGTTCATTTTACAGAGAATTAGAGTCAGAAAAAAGAGAAACAGATTCAAAAAAAACTTTACCACACATGAAGTTTATCTTTTCTTTTCTTTTCAGGTAACTTACAAAGTCTCGGGATGGAAAAATAGAAAAGAAAAAAGTAAAATATTAAAGTGAGAAAATTAACCAAAAAAAAAAAAAAAGATGAACCTTTTCTTTCATCTTATTTAGTAGGAAAAAAAAAAAAGAAGAAGAAGAAAAAATGTGTTTCAATCTTATGCTCATATAAATCATATACATAAAAAGATATAGCGTTATTGAAGTTAAAATTATTACTTTTTGTTTTATCAAAATTGTTCCTCTTATTTTCGTTTAAAAGTCGGAAGGATTAAAAAATAATGAATCTAATGAACTAATAGCATATTTTTCTTTTAATTTCTTCTCTACTAAACAACATAAAATTCTCTTTTCTCCAAGTTTTGGACACCACTCTTAGTGTACATCATTAATCACATAGATTTAAAAGTATTCAAAAGTGGACGGTTTTTTTTTAATTTATTAAGATGCTGATACTTTCATGGTCAATATTCACAAGTTAGATATTTTATTCCTCGTGGAATCAAGTTACTTTTTCAATAAATTAATCTATAGTCATACTGACTTATTTGTCTCCTTCAAAAAAGAAATGTCAGAATAAATCCGCATAATCTTTTATATGTAATATTTTATATGAAAGTAGGTATTTTAAGTTTGAAAACGAAAGATGGCTTTCAAAAATAAACTACCCCTTAGTGTCGTTTCTTTATTTTATTTTGGTGGACGTGAGCTGCCTCAATTTCAAAGCTCAAATCAATTGCATTTCATTTACTTGTTCCAAATGACAGATTTAAAAAACAATACTACCAATATTCAATATTATTAGTGGGCAATAAGGTTTATGTATTGTGGCTTCCCAAAAAACAATACAAAACAAAACCCAAAACAAAACAAAACAAAACAAAAAAGAAAAATAAAAGTTAATGCTTCGTGACGTCCTCATTATATAGTGATTCATTTACAAAGCACATATAAATATTATAGTAAATAATATATTTACTATAAATATGTTATTTATTTTTTTATAAATAATTAGTTATTTAAAATATTTTTAGAATCGTGAATGATTTAAAAAAAAAAACTACTTATTTGCCATTGTTTCTACTTAATTAATATTCCCTTAAAAAATATCTTCGTTGAAAGTAGATAAAACGTTTAAGCCAAAAAGGTTCATCGGACGATGATTGGATAAGTCATTTAGAATTCTAAAGCACTAAGATAATGACATTGTTGTCTAATCTTGAAGGTCTTCTAGAAGAACTTTATCGTGTGTGTGCATATGTGTGTAAACATATTTTGTATAAGAAATGTGCTTCTTTTTCTTTTGCTTTCTTAATACAACTGTTACTTTTTTTCCTTATAAGTACATGAACGAGCACTGTTAAAGGCTCAACGAGCACCAACATGATACCTAATAGATTAATGGGTGTAAAGTCAACTTATTAAGAGAAGTAATTAATCAAAGTTCTAACCTAAGAAGATCGTATATCTACCGTCTAGATGTCTATATTGTCACTATGATGTTTTCTCAAGAGTTCATTTCATATTAGAGATTTTCCATCTATTAACCAACTTTCATTCAATTTTTAATCGAGATCCATCTGGAATATTGCATGAATGGCCCTTGTTAAATTCTTGAGATTTTATTTTAAAAAGGTTAATCTATACATAAGTAGTTCAAACACGTCAAAACTCATTCTAATTCCATAGAGAGAATTAAGTAGACATGAAATTAGAATGAGACCGGATAATTTTAATCTTCTTGCGCTATAGGGAGAACAAGAAGTGCTTAAGTTTTAAGATTCGTGAGACAGCTAAGACATGCATATGTTTTATTTTGATGATTTGTTTATTTTAGAAGATTTTCCTAGCTTTATTTCTCCTTTTATTATAGAGGATTTGATAGGAGTAATCAACACTAGCTTTGGCAACTTTTTTCATCACACAAAATAATAAATGAATAGATAATTATCCTCTAGAATTTAAACTATTCGCAAATGACTCCTCTTTGTTTTAATAAGCAAACGTCTTTTTTTTTTTTTTTTTGACTAAAGAAGCAAATGTTGATTTTGTTTGTCATATAGGTCCTACATTATTGTCTCCGTTACAAATAAAGGAGTAGTCATATAAATTATATGCATTGTGGTAGTATTATGATTCTGTTTATTTTATAAATAAAAAAAAATTAATTGTTTATGGTACTCGTATATTTGCCCTTTTTGCATATTGTGATGCTGATCATCATCATAAAGTTACAATATTTATCATAATTTTCACATTACATTTTGTAAGAAAATATTGCGACCGGATTTGCTCGGCTTTACTAGAACGCAAAACAACTTGCCATTGGCAAATAATTAAGCGAGACAAGCATGTTGAGTATCTTTATAATAGTTTGGTGATTATCTCGATTTCTGATAACATTTTATGACATTTTATATCATTTCAAATGTTGTTATTCCTAAACACACCTATTTAAAATGTTAGAAAATGAAAATATTTAAAATGTTGATAAATGATTCTCTCACACAAAGGATAATGTCTTTTCATTTTCATTTTTTCTCCTTTTTCTCTTTTGATCTAAAGTTTATACTTTATACGTTCCCCTTTTTTGCTGAATTATTTGTTCCCATTGAAACGTCGAAGTAATAAAAGTCAAAATGATGAATATGAATTGGACAAAGTCAAGCGCACGTTTTTTCCCCCTGGACTAAAATTTGATGGGTTATTTTGTTGGAATTCACGTGTTTATACTCGTGCATATTCAAATGTGTGGATACAAATATCTTCTTAAAAGTTCAGTTTTTTTTTAGTTCACAAATGGACGAGAGAGAGGTCTGAGAGATATCGGTGAAGAGAGAGAGAGAGAGAGAAAAAAAAAAAGGAGGAGAGAGAAACAAATTATAAAACCCAACATAAGAGGGGTAAAAAAGAAAATTAAAATGTCATAACATAAAAATAGGAAAGATTGTGATAAAGCTATTTTATATACCTTATCGATAAAGCTCTTTTATATATCGTTTAATATAATTTCAACGGTCAAGATGTTGTCTGTGTATGGTATTTACAATACATCTTAGTTCATAGGATTATAATCTAAAAAATTATTAAAAAAAAATTCAAAGCAAAGAAAACATAAATTAAAAAAAAAAACCCCCAACCCTTAGACCGGAAACCAGCCTCCGCAACAATCGGGGCCCCCCTCCCTCGACTTCCGATGGCCCTTACCTTAGAAATAGCCCCCACGCCGACGAATCTCAGTTGTTCGGTGACGAAACTGACTGCTCCTCCCCCTCCCCCCCCCCCCCCCCCCCCCCCCGCACATCTAAATGGATGAAGAAGAGGAATTCAATTTTTTAATTTTTTTATTGCAATCTTGTGTTTCAATATTTATTTTAGTTATTATGCACTCTTAATTTCTTGTTTGTTTAATAAAATTTGAACAGTTTTAAAAAGAGATTTACCGATAGGGTATTTAAAAAGGACTTTATCACAGCCTTTCTTCATAAAAATTAATCAAAACAAACAAATTAAAATTAAAATTCGTGTTATATTAGTAAAGATGGAGAGATTTGTATTATGTTAGAAATGAAAAAAAGGTAGTTGATTGGGTAATTTTCTCATTTAATAAAGAAGAATGTAAAATGAATTTTAATACAAACAAATGAGAGAAAATATATGTGATAAAATAATAGTTGACAGGAATTGAAAAATATTAATTTGAATGTGGAGAACAAAAGAATTAACATTATATGACAGATTTGTTGGTAGAATTGAAATATAGCAAATATTTCAACATATTTTAAAAACAAATAAACTTTACGTTTTTTTTAAACATTTATGGTATGTTTTACCCTTTAGTTGATTATTTTTAATCAATAAAATTTTACTCGGTTACATTTTGTTTTCCTTTTTTAAATAAATGGACTAGTACAAAACAATTACATAATTGTAACAAGCAATTAGTGATAAAAACTTTATACACAATTGTAAGATTTCACAATGATATCACGAAATTTATATGAACCACAATAATTTATATCATCATATTGTACGAATTATAATGATGCCACAATTATAGAATCGCAGTACCTAATGATTCAAATCACAATGCTGTTGTTGTATCAATAATACAATCTTAGTGATGTAGTATCACAAATTTATGAACTGCAATGATATCATGATGGTATGATTGTACCTGATGAATCAAATCACAATGATATTGTTGTATCAATAATTTAATCATTACGGTATTAACTACATTTTTTTAAAATGATAATTGTATTCCAAATCAAGAAAATACAAACATTAATGGTTGGAATGGCTTTCATAACACAAAGAAATTTAACCTCAATTACAGATCGATTCTACCAGTAAGTTCTAATAAAGCACACAAAGGAGTAAAATATGCACCGGATCCAACAACGAAAAATCAAAAAGACACACCAATTATCGAGTATATATATAGCTCTTTCAACAACACCACCACAATCGATGGAAAACTCCAATCGATTGAGACTAAGAGACCTATAGTAAAAAGGTCACCACTAATACCGCGTGGAAATAAGTCTAGCGGATTGGCCATACTGTTGGGAATGCCCTAAGAGTGAAAGACATTTTAGTTGTATTTCATTTATTTTAAACTGATTAATAATATATGTGAGGTTTTTTTATTACATCTTTGCTATATTGTCCTCATCTGGATTTACATGTTAAAGTAAATGTAAACAAATATAGTTCATTGATTACTTAGGATTTAAACTGTTAGAATGTTGCCCACAATGGATTTTTGTATGCGAGAAGATAACGTTCTAAAGTAAGTAATATAAATCTATAGTCTGTAGTCTATGGGGTTAGAGTGAGCATCTAACTTATATAAAGACTATTGTATTGTCTAAAGTCAATTGGGGAAGTTTGTCTTGATCATCTGGAAAGAGCCGACTCCCAAGTAAAGACATAGATATATTGCCTAGTGGTGATGATATATTGGACTGGATAAAGTGTAATTAATCTATAAGTCTGCTTGATTAGATTAATTCACTTTTGACGTTCATTATGCAGTAACCTTAATCCTGAGTAAGTAAATGACTTCATGTTTATGACTTGTGTACTTCGATATTCCAAAGGCTAAAGCGTCTCGGAGTAGTAAGCTATTAGACCGGTTCGTGAGTACATGACTTATATTCGATGTGAGCTTTGCTTATAGATATGGAATTATAGCTCCCATAAAGAGTAAAGGTTATCCTCCTAAACGGCATTATACAGGATGTGAAAATTGACAATGCCTTGGGTCGTTTGCTGGGCAAATGACTAATTATTCACTTTAGGTTAATAATCATTTTCCTATTGGATGTATAATAGATATTTAAGATAATGTGATTAAAAAGTTAAACGGACTTTGACTTTAAGTTGATCATGGATATCATATGAGAGTGTTGCATATATGACAAGGTCATTGGACTGCGGCTACATACTACTTACGTAATACGATATATAATTAGGAGAGCGTTTCAGGTTTATAGTGGTGTGACTCTGAAACTAATAATTGTGTAATTAATTTATTTGATATAAAATAATTAATTACATAGATTATTGGAGCTTATATTATATGTGTCCAATTGGTCTATTTATTAGCTCAATAAAATTTCTTAACGGATGGTAATCAATTGAGATATTCATTATGACTTTAATTCTTGGACTTAGTGAAGAGAAAAATCCGGAACACCTCCCACAAGGTATAGGCATTTTTTCTGCTAAGGCTAGAATGAGAATTTTGTTTCATTTAATTAATTGAATAAATATTTAGTTTGAATAAATATTTATTTGAAGATAAAATTTGAAATTTAAATTAATTATATTTATCTTTTATGATAAATATGAGATTAATTTAAATTAAGAGATATAAATAAATTAATTATTTAGATGATTAACTTAAATATCTAGACAATCTTATTTAAATAAATATTTTAAATTAAATATGGTAATTATCCTATTACGATTTGAAATTGAAACAAAATCTTATTCTAGTCTACCTTGTGTAGGTGTTTTTTATAAGCATAAGCGAAAGAAAAAAATTTCTTCTTATTGATTTTATTTGGATAATTATTACATAATTATTTAATCCAAATAAAGTTGTCATGATTTTATTTTGAATTTTAATTAGAGTTATGAAACATTATCCATAGAGATAAAAAATTTGAATCAAATTTTGAATCTTCTAGTCCTATTTGAATTCAAATTTTACCCAGTCCATTTACTATAAACAAGATTCTAGGGGCTCCTATTTTATTTAGACCACAGACTTTTAGGTGAATGAGTTTATTATTATTCTCCCATTATAGTAATAATAAGATGCAAGAGTTCTGGGTGGTTGGAATGAGAAAGCCGCACACAAATACCAATCGAGAGACCGAATACCCACATACTTTACCATCCGGGAATTGAAGAATAATAAAGAAGGCTAGTTGGTTGAAGCTCTCTTTGATCACATCCTCCAGCATTCCTGTTGTCTTCTCTCAAAGTACGTAGATTGTAAAATGATTTTATTGTATATGGCAATATGAGTTAGTATGATCTTAAGAAAAAAATTTTAAAAATTCCACTGTATAAATTACCCATTTTTCCTACATATACATCCAATATGAGAGTGTGGGGAGACCACCTCAGTTATTATATAACAAAAACAAAAACATAACAAAAAAATACAACACCTACATGGCGGAAACATTATTGCCTTTATTTCAAACAAACAACTATCACAAATAGGAGAAAAGACTCCAACTTTATGGATAATATCTCCGATAACTAGCCAAACTACATGACCAAAGATATTAAAACGCGTCTCCTCCGACCACGAAGCCATCTTACCATATAAACCATCACCATGGAGTTCAAAAGCATATTCTCTAGGGTCAGAAGTCTGGTGGCCTACCAAAAGGCGACGTCAGACTCCGGTCCTAAAAGAGAAATTTGAACGGTGCAAACTCTAATGGTAAAGAGAGGGAGAGAGAGAAATTTTTAGGGTATTAACCGCATTAATGACATCGTGATACCCAATCATGAAAAAAAACAAAATAGCACTATGTTTTTTTTTTTGGACGAAATAAATTGTGGTAGTGAAGAAAAACGTGGAATTAATTGATAAATTTAAACATATTGTATGAGATAATGAAGAGAGATTTAACTAGTGATAATGCAATTTTATTTTTAAGTCCATAATTCTAGGGATTCAATTATCAATTAAAACTATTTAAGTATGATGTATCAAAAGGATAATTATTTAATCTCAAGTTCTAATTTTGATATCTCTTAAAATATTTTAAAATTTTTGTTAAATTTTTAATTTCACTATTAGGATTTTGCTACATGTCTAAGGATACTACAAAGAACACCAACTGTAATATCAACTTTAAAATATCAATTTATGTGGTGATGAGTTATTTTTTTCACTTGTTGATGTATTATTATTATTATTTTAAATTTAGTTGATTTGACTTACCGAATGACAACTCCTATGATACTTTTATTTTATTTTATTGACAAGCACCCCAGCACCCCTTTCATATTAACCTAATCTACACATTTTTTAACACTTGCCAATGAACAAACATTGGACTTACCGGACCTAACCCTTAACCCTCTTTTCCTTACTAACTGAGCTAGCCCCGGTCACTTTCACATGATACTTATTATATGGTTGCACATTTCCATTATGTACCTTCTATGGGAGAGCCGTTTTTGATTAATTTGTAGCAGCTTACATACTAGGCTACTGTTCTCCAAAGCTACGTGGTACTACCTACCAGTACTAGTCATCAGCTGGAGGGGTTTATTACACAAAAAGGCCAGGACACAGGCTCTCGAAGAGGGAAGCCCAACTAAAGTCAGATGCAAAGCCTCGTTAAGATCATATTGGCATACTCTCCTAAAAAAAAAAAGAGAAAAAAAAAAAGAAGAAAATAACAGATCGCATTGAAATTGAGAGTGATGTACAACAAGGCTATTTCTGTCCAATCTTAAAATTTATTATTATTTTTAGATCTTAGAATTTATTATTTACTATAAAATATTTTCAAAAAAACGCTCTCTCCCCCGAAAAAATTGTTGGGAGATTGTTTCATATAGCATATTTCATAGAGACTAAATGAAATTCATAGCAGGTTTTTCAAAATGTGAAAAAAAAAAATTGTAGGAAAATTGTATCATACAGCAGATCTGATCTCGAGTTGACAGGTGACGGTGACAATGGCTTCCGATCGACGATGATGGTGGATTGACGGCGCAGTGACCTTTGTGGAACTTGAACCGGCTGTGGAAGGAGATGAGAGGTCAGGGTATTTTGGGGATTTTTTATTTTTTTTAAACCTATTATGCTATTTTCTTCCAATTCTGAAAAATTATGTTATTATTTTATATTACCGTCGATGAATATGCTATTTCCCTCTTTCTCACTGGTTATATCTCACACAGGAGTTAATTTGGGCCTTGGGCTTTTGAACTTTTGCCCAAATCCTGTAAAAAGCCCAATGTTACCCAAACACTCCAAACCAGGCCCATTACTCCGTACCCAGCCCCAACTTAAAACCACACTCGCCGATTCTTCCACAACTTACCACCTCGTCGTTCCGATGGCCGAACTACCACAAATCTTAAATCGTTAAAGCGCCAAACCAAATTTTCTTTTTCTCTTTTTATTTATTTATTTATTTTCGACAAAAAACCGCGAGCGACCAAGTCCTTTACGAATTTCTGTATTTCCCGCCGTATTTCCCTTCCAATTTGAATCCCTCTCTCGCAGATCACAAACCCTCCGAAGCTCGCTTCCATGGCGGCCCCGTCGCCGGCCCTAACCAACAACGCCTCCGACACCGCTACAGCCTCTTCCGCCGCGGCGGCCGCAGCAGTTCCGGCTCCTGCTCCCGCTCCTTCTCCCGCTGCCCCAGCCCCAGCCCCCGCCGCGGCCGTCAACACCGTCCCCCGTACCGACACGCCGCCGAAGACCCTCCGCGGGCTCAACAAGCCCAAGTGCAAGCAGTGCGGCAATGTCGCTCGCTCCAGGTAAATCTCTACTTCGGTTTTCCGATCTTGTCGTTACTTCCATGGCCTTGTTCGAGGCTTAATTGCGCCGGATTAGGTTCAGGAACCCTAGAATTTACGTATCTGTGCGCGTAATTGATTTTCCTTTTGTTCTTGATTTGCTTCCTTTTTGTTTTTGTTGTTGTTGATTGTGTTTCGACTATTCGTTTTTGCTCTTTGAAAGAGCTGTTTCTACCTCTGTATAGCTGAAATTGATGATAACTATGATTCTAAAAGCAATATAGGCGTATACTTTGGGAGATAGTACTGAAAATTTTTGTGGAAAGCCGTAGCTTTTAGGCATCTCAATGCAGTAGATGTTTTTTCGGGGCGGTTTTTGATCCAGTAGATTTGTTATAGGCATCTTCGGTTTGACAGAATTCTTGTGAAATTTCAGTCATTGGAGCAATGAGAATAGAGGACTCTGGATATCTTTCCATAATCTGATAAATTTGTAGAAAAAACAGGCAGAATGTACTTGTAAAATAGCTTAGGTTGCATACTGTTTGCGAAGAACAGGCATATCATATTTCCGGAGATCTTCGTGGAATATTATCTCTTACAATTGCTTATTTTCTAGAAGATATTGGTTATCCATGGCCTCAAACATCAGGAAGGTGAAATTCTGGGGCAAACATTATTGCAACATTAACTTATGAAGTTATTTGACATTTTTTGATTCCCTTATTACACGAGTTAAAAGACCACTGCTAAACAAGTAGTGGTTTTATTATGACTTTCAAATTTGGGTTTCTGAAGACTTTGAGCTGGATTGTTGGAATTGGAGTTAGATTTTGGTATGCCCTTGATGGTAGTACAGAATAGTTTGGATGAAAGAGTAAAATCTCGTGGTTGCAGGCATAGCCTAGTAGTAATTCTGCACCTGACTCCACCAGGGACGGAGCCAGAAATATATTTTAGTGGGGGGCGTACATCCAAATTTCTTTTTCAAGATAAAATAAATTTTAGAGGGGGCTATGTGAGAATTTTTAATTTTAGGAGGGGGGGGGGGGGGGGCAAAATCAGTAAAAGTATAAACTGTTCAAATGATTGTTCTGTCAAATTGTATTTTGTTTTTGTTTTGTCCCCTTTTTTTTTTTTTTTTTTTTTTCATTTGGATTACGGAATAAGTAGGATTCGGTGTTGGTAGTTGCCTCACACCACATCATCTTTTGCTGTTTTAAGTTATGCTGCTGAAACTTATGTTAAAAACCAATTCGTTGTGGATCTATTAACCAGAAATTAACTTTGCAGGTGTCCTTATGAATCATGCAAGAGTTGCTGCGCAAAAGCTCAAAATCCATGTCATATTCATGGTATGCTCCATTTCAAACTTGTTTTTTCAATGGAATCTTCAACTTCACATTTCTCCATTATAAAAAAAAAAAAAAAAAAACTACTTAAGTCTTGTTATGCATGTCTTTCATTTCTCCTTTTTATTTGTTGGAAAATTATATTAGTGGTACTTTGCCGACCTCCAATGTTCATTCGCATAACTTTTTATCAAGCTATGTTGCTAGAAACTTGCAGACCTGGACCAATCTGTAGACAGGGTTCTCTGGTACCATTTTCCATGGGCAGAGCTGGGGGTGACACCAATTTTAAAAAAGTGTTCGTTGTACCACAACATTCACTACAACTTCTAGAATAATAAGGAAAACATATCCGTAACTAAAGAATTTGAAGAAAATAATTTTTCAAGTTCAGATATTTTTGGATGTTATAATTTTTCCACTTAGAGTAGCTGTGGAGATTAATTTCTAAAGATAGGAATCTACTATTCTTGCTTCATAGGCTTGATGCCCGTAGTTTTATTACTAAGCATGCATAGTGACGAAGTCCGGTATTTTTATGAGGGGGGCTAATTATGGAAAAGATTTAACATATAAGTATTACAACCTTTAGTTAATAATTGTTGACGGGAAAATATCTCCATAAGATTATTTCTGGTGTAATTATTAATGTTATACTATATTTAGTACAAAAAAGTCTGAAAATAGCAAATTTGATGATGCTCTAAGTGTTGAGGTTTGGGGGACTCTATGTAAATTTGTACACAACAATATAGGTTAAAAACACCCAAAAAAAAAAAAAAGTTGAGGGTGGCTTAAGGGGGCTATTATAAATTTGTTTATAAATATGTGAGCAGAAAAGAAAAAAATTTGTTGTGGGGGTTTGGGGCGGGGGGTGGTGCTTAACCCAGCCTTGGGCCTCTTTGGTTTCATCTCTGCAACCGTGCAATGGTTTTTGGAGTGTCTGTGGTTTAGTCTGTGTAGGATTTGGTTGTCCGCGGTTTAGTAAGCAAAGATTTTTCAAGTCTTTGGTTCAGGCATTATGATGCCAAAGGTTAGGATAATATTTTTGACTGCAAATAAAAGGGGATTGGTTATGCAATGAACAACTTGAAGCAGTAAGTTCAGGGTGTTGTCCTGAAGCCACCAACAATACCATGAATACAATAATTCAGATGTCAGGGGAAAAAGTTTCATATTTCGTAAAGGAGATTTAGTTAGGTTTTAGATTAGAGGTCTGATCCGGATTTGGGATATAAAGCAAGAAACACATTTAAAAAAGAGTATGCCTGAGCAATTAGAGCTGATTTCCCAAAGCAAATATACTTAGAAAGAAGGTTATCACTTTCAATGCTTCAGAAGCTGCTGCAAATTATGATACTCGAGAGAAGCAATGCATGAAACTTATGATATTTGATTAGAGGGTTTCACTTTAGTTGGGTGAAGCAACGCGTATGCCTTATAAGATTGAGAACCATCTAAACTTCATCCTGTTCAAAAGCTCTTAAGGCGACTGAATTTTCATTTTTTGTTCAGTTAATTGGTCACCTGTAAAGATCTTGTCCTTGTATGTTTCTTATCTTTGCGATTGTGTTATGACTGCAGTTTTAAAAGCAAATGCCACTTTTCCTGATAAGGCTCCAAATTCAAGTTCTCCCTTATTTGACCAACAGAATGAGGCATCATCCTCCGTGTAAGTTCTGAGCGTAGGCATTCCACTTCATCCAATTATTATTGTGATAATTGTCATATACTTGTGTACTATTTTAGGGAACGAAGAATTATTACATTTCCCGTCAATAAATGTATGGCTCTCTATGACCTGAAAGTAGCAGAGGGTTTTAAACTTCGTCGTTTTTGCAAATTAAGCTATTTAACATTGACGGATGGCTCAAAAGCTTAATAAGTTGTTGCCTTATTCTGTAAAAAGTTCTCATTCTGCCTCACAGTTTAATTTCCTGTTCCTCCATATTCCAGTATTACACATTTTAATATGGTACTGTCCCTCCGCCCGCCTGCCCTCCCCCACCCCCCCCCCCCCACCCCAAGCTTCCTTTTCTTAGTTCTATGTGTTTCTCAATTCTACTTGTAAAATTGTGTTCGACTTTGATGTTCTGACATCTTTTAGGAAATTCACTTTTTGTTGTTATTTTGATTAGTGATTTTCTTTCCCTTGGCTCTATTTCAGGAGTTCACATAGAGTTGCATCATTCCGGCAAATTTCGAGCACTTTTTCACAATTCAATAATGTGCAAGTTCCACTCCGTTCAAGGAAACCATTAACGAGAAAGGTGCGATACAAAATCTGTCAAGATAAGTTCTGTGTTGCTGTATAACCGTGTTGAACAACTTTTCCTAACTTAGGAAAGTCTTTTTAGGACGCAGCAGCAATAAATGAATGGAGATTTTCCAAGCTGAAGGAATACAATGATAGGAATATAGAAGCGGAAAATGAAGCTTTTGATCGATACATGCAAAATGTTAGCTTATTGGAGGAACTATTTTCTGTGCAAACTATTCCAGATGGGTTTACCGAAGACGAGTCAGAGTCATCCATATCTAACCATAACCCTACTGCCATTGAAGATGACAATGGCGCTACGATCTCAGGGCTGAAGTTGAAGCTGAGATCAAACCCTGGGAGAACGAGTAACTTCAGAAAGAGGATATGCCAAATTGTAGACCAGGGATTGGAAAAGCTTCAAAAACGCCAGTTGGGTGACCCTGATGATGGACCCGTTGATCCAAAGGAGTTAGACAAAGAGCCCAAAGGAGCAAAAGATTGGTGGTCTGAGAGGGCTTCAATTTTAAATGATCTTATTGATAAGCTAAATAAAGCCCGAAATGAGGAGGATGTAAAATCATGCTTGGAGGTAAAATCTCAGCTCTTCAATCATCTTACAGAGAGTCAATTACCATCTCCAGCCACAGAGCTATCGACCGAGGAGACTGCCAAAAACGATTCCGAATCCAAAAAAGTAATAACCTATTCATGGCCGAAAGTGTACAGTTCGACTGAAATTGATCAAGAAACGCTCGTAAGTGTTGATGCTCACTTTTCTTCTCTTGAGCAAATAGAACTTCTATGATTAGACTTGAAGTTTTGGAGTAGGATTTGGAGTGTAGATTAGCCAATTGGAAGGATTACAGGCTTAGAGGTTAAAAAAAAAAGGCTTCCTCATGTAAGTTCATCCTAGAATACATGTTGTTTCATTTCATTACTCAATGTGTTCATATGTCGATTGCCTCCAATTTGTATTGTCCATTTGAATTTGAATCTACGAAAGATGCATCATTTTCCTCGTTACTCCTTTAGAGGCAAAAGACGAGCAGAATTTTGGTCGTTCTAGGCCATTTTTCGCAATGTGAACTGCATGAAAATGCTATGTTTATGCACTTGGTCTTTTATGTCATAGAATATGTTTTGAAGGCTAATGTGTTGAACAGATTATTCAACTATGCTTTCAGGTTTTGATTTTTCTTGTTACCTAGCTTTTTTTGTCAAAGAGAAACAAAGGAAGATACCATATGTATTCCACGAGTTAGTTCTACCAAAACTGTCGAAGTGTAAACATATTCATATATCGGCCAACTTTGTTGTGCTCTTGGCAAGAGAAAAATCAGCAGAATCCTGTTATTTCAGGCAGAAAAAAAAGACAAAAAAAGAAAAAAAAAAGGAAAGGAAAATGCCATTTCGACCAATATATATATATATGTATACATATAACAACATTTAGGTCAGTCCGGTTGGTATAGGATGCGTTTCATTTGGTCAATACTCAAAATCGTTACTTTAATTTTGACTTTCATAGTCTAACTTTTAAGGAGTACCATTGGAAGATTTGGAACAGAATGGGAAATCTCCACCCAAATTCTTAAAATAAATAAATCAATAAATAAATCTGCATAGAGCAGTCTCTTTGGGCTAAGAAAGTGGGTCAACAGCCAGACTTCAAAGCCGGCCTGGCAATACCACACGCATAAATATAATAATAATTAAAATAATAATAATAAAAAAAATTTTCAACTCAGTATTTGATATCTCATATATATATTTTTCAACCTTTAAGAAAACACCAATGTGGAATACGTGGTTTCCAAATGATATCATGTCCAATAATAATCACTCCAAAAAGCATTACTTCTTTCACTCAATAGAATATTTGCCTTTTTTTCTGCAAGTCCAATATAGAGGTGGGTTTGGATGCCTCATGAAAACGAGCCTCTATTATTATTGATTTTTTTTTTTTTTAAATTCCTCAACAATACAACAAGTTAGGGGCATATTTTGTTTGCTGAAAAGTAAAACCCGATAATAATAATAATAATAATCTTCTCAATGGACGGCTAAACTCCTTTTTTTTTTTCTTTTTTTTTTCCCCCCCCTCCTGATTCATTATTTGTCTTTGAATCAAAGTCATATTAGTTCAGGAAGGTGGCTTTCTCTTTGCTGGAGCCTTCGATGAAAAGAACAATTGTGAATGGGGTTGTAAAGGTACACATACCATTATGACATAGAAATGCCATCTTTTTCTGATCTTTCAAAAAAAAAAAAAAAAAAGAAAAAGGACAAAAGGCTTTTTCTGAGCCATTAAGTTTTGTAGGTTTCCAAATTCCCCTTCCCCAATTGGGATAGTGCTCTCTCTCTCTCTCTCTCTCTTCTTTTTATTTTATTTTATTTTTTTTTATTTTTATTATTCCTAGCTATATACTTATCTCTCTAAATCAAAACCCACAAAAACCCAACCAACTTTTCTTGGTGGAAATCAAAAACTACTTTGAGCTAGGCCAATTTTTTCCCCTCCCTTGAAACAAGGCTGTCAAATGCTGCTTTCAATTTCAATGGCTCTACTCATCTCAACATCACCTTTTTTTAAGGAACCCCCCTTTTTTTTTTGCATTTTTATCAAACCCATTATCATGGTCAGTGCTCTCAGCCTGTTGATCCTTAATCATGATTCTTCCTCATTGATTTAGTTTTCATCAATATTATATATAGACTAATTATTAGCTCATCCTAGAAAACAAAACCAACGAATTACTAGAGATATATATATATATATATATATATATATATATTTAAAAGAAAGAATAAACTCTAGTGGAGAGACCTTTCTATAGTTAATAATAAAATGCATGGTCTCAAATTAAAATGGCACTTTTAAAGTTGGGTAGTTCCAATTGATAGCCAAAGAAGTTCAACCTCTCAATGATTTTTGCCCTTGAAATAATCAAAAGTTTTTCCCTTGAAAACACCTCTTTCAATCTATTATTATGTATAACTACTATTCTTAATTTGTATAAATTAAAAAAAAACACTAAAACATTGTTCCATTAAGCACAAGGGAAAATCAATTTTGTCACCCATTATTCATTGGCTTGCTTGCTAGCTAGCTAGCTATGACTTTTCATTCCCACATGCTTTCCAATCTGGAACCCTAATTAATTTTCTTGATTCAAATTGTCAACTAAATTTTGTGTTTAATTAATTTAGGTCACACAGTGATGACACATATAATTATGTTGGAGATAAGGATAAAAGAAAAGCTATGAATCACACATGGTTATAATATGCTGATCTCTAAGTCCAATAACTTCACAAAAAAAAAAAGTATAATAATATATTCCCAAATGTGTACCATGTGCAAAAGCTCAAGTCAGAGCTAAGGAAGCATCCTTTTTTCTTTTTTTCTGGTGATGTGTTTGGCATATACGTACATACATACATACATACATATATATTTATATATATATTCCTCCTTTTTTATAAAGGTTCTCATCTATCTCATGTGTGTATGTGCAGCCAAGAATCATGGTTTTCTCTATGATTGAGTGTATATATATTTATGTGTGTGTGTGTGTGTATTTATATTACATATATATATATATATATTTAATTTTTCATATTGTAAGAAAAACTTTGATTGATGCTATTCCAGTACCGCCCACTGGCTAATGGTTTAAACTGTGCCACACAAAAAAGTTTTCAACAGCCTCATGTTTGCTTGTCAAGTCATATTTGTAAGAGCCACATGGTTTTTGCAAGCCATCTGTTTTTTAATTTTAAAGATCGTTTTTATGCAGATATTTACTTAAATACTTTATATCTTGTTGGCTTCTTGTCGTTGTTGTTGGGGTTTTTTTTTTTTTTTTTGTGGGGGTAAGGTTCTAGGTAATGTTTGTTGAGCTAAATAAATTGTCTGTTTCATTTAACTATATTGTTTATTTCTAACTTCAGTATGTTAACAAGCTCTCAATACTCTCTCCCAATAATAGTAATAATAATAACGTTTTCTAGGTGTGAACCAATTTTGGTGCTGTACTAATTTTCAAGTTGGAACTCATAAATCCTGGAGGCCGGCGTCAGATAGATTACCTAATATATATATATATATATATATATATGTATGTATGTATGTATGTATGTATGTATATTGATAGATAGTATATAATTATAAACCTACAATAATGTAAGGTTTTAATTTGCATGGTTAAAGTATTTCTTCAATACGTGTGGCACTATATTAAAGTTCTTTCTCCATTGCTATAAATATTTAAACATGTGTATTTATATATATATATATATATATTTTAACAAGCATATCTTCTGTGTTATCGTCGAATTAGGAGTAGCCTAACTGCCATAACATGAGACGAGTTTGGAACTAAAGAAAAATTCATTAAAACTTGATATCAGTTGTCGTCTCTTATTATTTTATTAAAAAAATATTGGACAAGTTCAAAACGAAATCTTTTAACTTATAAGAGAGTAATATTTAAACTAGCTATATTGGGCGACATGGTCGGTTTTTGATGGCAAAAGTAAAATTAAAAAAAAAAAAAACAAAAGAAGAAAAGAAAGAAAAAGAAGCAGCAACTACGCAATTATAACACGGTAATTATACACAACAATTATAATTAATAGCATTAATTAGTTTTCAACAAATGCCTATTGATACTAAATAATATTTCAGGCAACTTCTCAGATGTCTGATCATTAGCCTAGCTTGAAGACTTTTAAGGCAAAAATGTTAAACTAAAAGCCAAATCTTCTTGCATTGATAATCCACATATTATTATATGTAATGAAAAGGACCCCAAAATAATGACAACCCTTATTTTTTTATAAAAAAAATTTATGACACCTTTAGGAAGTTAATTAAAAATACGAATGTACAAAATTAAAATTTCAAAATTGGTAACCTCACATGGGTCCTTAATGGAGCTAACATTTTCAAGTTACAATGTGGCAGACTTGTATATATTGCATGTGTTAAAAAATATAGTTAAAAAAATATAGTTATTGTAAAATAACTAAAAATATAGTTAAAAAATTTTGGTTTAATATGAAAACATTTTTTATTTTCAATTATTTTGATTTATTTGGGTCAAGGGAAGCTAGTGGAAACCCTGTATCAGCATGTATGATATTTAACAAACGTGTTTTATAAGGAATTTGAAGAGATAATTCCAAGTGAATAACTCCAACGTTCCATGGCTAGTCAAAAGATTTAAAAATTTTATTTTTCCTCTTAATGGAAGATTTTGGTATTCCATGTTACGTTACTAATTTAACCTTTTTCCCTAAGAAAAAAGATTAAAAAAAAAAGTAGACAAAAGTATACAATACGTAGTTTACTTTTGCACTCACATAAATAATCACGCTTAATTAAATAGACTATTAACACTTACCCGTTTATTTTGTGATATATATTTCTCTTCTCTTACTAAAACTACAACAACAACCAAAAAAACAAAAAATCAAAAAAATCAAAAAAATCAAAAAACAAAAACAAAAACAAAAAACAAAAAACAAAAACAAAACAAAACAAAAAAAGCAAAACAAAACAAAAAAGCCTAACTTTTTTTTTCTTTTTTTATTTTAATATTATGTGCCATCTTACGTGAGACATGACTTTATTGTTAGCTGTTAGTTGAGTTATTATCGCGTCAGTCTGTAATTAAGGATAGCCAATATTAATATTATGTGCCATCTAATTAAGGATAGCCAAGATATCAAAATATAAGGTTGGAGATAATCAGATAAATCTTAGATATAATGTTAATTAAATGATATAATATTTTTATTTTAGTTAATGAGGTGGAGATTTTGAATTTTTTAGGGTAGATTTTGAATTATTATATAAAATAAAATCAATATATATATATATATTTTGTATGGAAATCAAAGCTATATATAGGTACTTATCATATATATTTTTAATAATCGATATAGATAATTTGTGATTAATTAGGAGATACAAGACTATATTAAAAATGTCCATACATGTAAAAGAATATAAGAAGTGAACTTTATTTCTAGGCAAAGTAGATAATATATATTATAAAAATACACACACATATATATATATATATATATGTATGTGTGTGTGTGAACTATGATTAAGATGCTACTGCAAGCTAGCTGTTAAGATCACATTGGATATCAAATCGACAAATACTATCCTTACGCTTCTCACAAAACTACAAGATTGGAGGATTGTCGGCATTTACTAAGGTTAAAATTCTCAAAATCAATTCCATTAAAAAAGAATATTTATATATATATATATTCACAAAATCAAGAATATGGGTCAAGTATTAGCTAGCTACACCTACCATAGGACCACCTAAGCTTTATGATATATATAAAGTTAGCTTCTAAGAAATTTTATGGGCGTCTATATACCATTCGAGTATAACTTAAGAAATTTTCTTCGTGTAGAATGTTTTTCACGATATGTTCATACATATATACTTGCATACATACATATACATACTTTTATAACTTTTCTCAACGAATTTTCTTCATCATTTTCTATATTATATATATATATATATATATATATATATATACTTTCTTTTGAAAAAAACAGCCTTCAAAATTTACTTTTGATTTAACTTAAGAATAAGTAGGAAAAATAGTGCTTGAATTTTATATTTATTCCACACATTGAAATGAAGATTTGATTATGACTTTTATGGAATTCATTGCTGTCATATATTTATCACATGACCGGGATTAGCGTCCCCAATGTTGTTTATAATTTTGTTCAATGGTTAATGGACATCTAACCAATCTGTAATGATAAGATTTTAAATGTTTAATTATCACTTTTTTACGTATTCAAATTCAAAAAAAAAAAAAAAAAAAAAGAAGAAGAAGAAGAAGAATATTATGGATTCCTCTAGAATATATGTATATATATATATATATATATATTTGTCTTTATAAGATGAGGATCTCTCTAGATATATATATATATATATATAATATATATATATATATATATAATATAGGTAGGAAATATTAAAGATGTTTGATAGAGTGTATGAAAGCTGCTTGGTGAAAAAACAGAGAAGGATATTAATAACCTGGTCAAACGTGCATGAATATATATATGGCCCCAATTACAATCTTTTCAAACTTTAGAAAGATATTATTTTTCTTTGTTTGGCTTCATCCCATTGTTCATATGGAGTCGGTCTTTGCTGCATGATTAATTCATGTCTCTTTCTCACAGCTTGTAAGTATTAAACTGAGAATTTACCTTTCCAAAAAGTGGAAAAAAAGTCTAATCGGGTATATATATATATGCGGGAGTTTTGGTTAGGTATTCAACGTCAAGCATGTTTACTATTTCTCTTTTTTCTACTTTTTTTTTTTAAATGAAAAAATGAGTGTTAAACTTGAAACAATATTTGTTTTAGGAATTAGTTTAATTGGTACGTATAGAATTAATAATTATCGTCCTTCCAATTGCTAGAGAAAACCATCTTATTTATTTTTATTTATTTTCATTTTTTATTTTAAGAAATTATATAAATAGATAACCTTTATTGTACACAAAATGTAGTTAGTTACCTAAGATCATAGGATTTAATGCACAACAATCTCATGATAACCAGACAACCATTTTGGATAAATATAAATCGATTATGAGACCAAGAAAAGAAATATATATAAAAGCACATCGATATATTTATATATAGAATACGAGAATAAATCTGTCTTTTCTAAATTCAAATCTACATCTCATTCTATCTTATACCGTTTGATCTAATAGTCATTGACAAAACATATGATCACTTCGTAAATTCTTAGAATTGGACCATATTAGCAAAATAGTAAAAGAATATTTAATACTTTGCATGACTTATTTTCTTTGTACGTTTTCCTAATTGGATATATGACTAAAACCGCATAAGGCGGGTTGCTATTACTTGAAGCTTGATATTATCTTAGCCGATTTTTGTTTTTGTTTTTGTTTTGTTTTCTTAATATCTTTAAGTTTTGTGGTCTCGGTATTCTTTTTTACTTTTTTCTTTCCTCACGAAAAGTCTTACATATTACATATATATATATATATATAACATATATTATATATTTATAGTGGTACATATGGGGAAAAAAAATTAATTAAGATCAAGTAGATATATTCTCTTTTATACCTCTATCTTATGAGCATATCCATTATTTGGGCAGATCAGAGCAAGGTAATATGACCTAATAATCCAACTAATAAAAAAGAATTAAGTTGAGCTTATCACTTTCTGTGGTCATTAATTAAAAATAACTGAATTAACAGCTTAGGACAAATAGTTTTACAGAGATGCCTGCCTTCTCACTAACTCTTTTTTTTTTTTTTTTCCCTAACAATTTTTATTCCCTTTCTTTTCTCTGTAGTTTACTTGCGATGTGGTTCTTTTCATCCACTATCTTTACTAGTAAGAAAACCCACCTTCTAATTTTTGGTCGTTGAAATGATAAAGTTGAAAAAGAAGGCCTAATAATCTTCCTTACATAACCCAAAAAATAAAGATTTGCACTGCAAATAAATAAAAAGTCATAATAGAGAGAGAGAGAGAGAAAGAGAGAGAGAGAGAGAGAGAGAGAGAGAGAGAGAGAGATAAAGAAAGTGGGAAAAGATTAAATTCATGAAATGTCCTAGATTTTGTACTAATGTATATAGCATTTGATGTGCCCCAAGTCACATGTGGTGCACATGATATGCTTGATATTCATAGTGACCAATTTTTTATTTTTCGTTTTTTTGAATTAAATTTTTTTGAATTTTATTATTATTATTTTTTAATAATGGTTGAAAAAGATACCATTACAAATGCATGAAGATTGGGCAACAAAATTGGGGCCCTATATGGGTAAATAAGACAAGTTAGACCCAATTAATGGGTGCTATTTCAATGGGTCGGGTACAGCAGTACCTGCGATGGTCCTATTAGTTAGCCCAACAATGATGTGTGTGGGCCCAAAACCATTTTGCTGTTTTTGACAAGGAGAGGAAATAATGGAAAAAAGCCAAAAAAACTTTTTTTAATGAAATCTATATATATTCTGTACAAATGTACAAAGTCAAATAATGCTCAATGATGTTAACACTAACGTACCATTTTTTATTTGTGTAAAAGTTTCAAGGAAATTAGCCGAACTTCATGGTAAATATGTACTCATTTTTCTTTTAGTCTTTTTTTTTTTTTAATGGGCTAGAGAGTTTTTAACTAGATATATATTTAAAAGTTACTTTCAATAAAAGAGTCAAGACTTGATCCTATGATACTGCTTTTCGGCTTTTATTAGGAGTTGCATTGACTTTCTAGCTTAGTTTTCTTTTCTTATGGTGGTTTTTTCCCATTGTTAAATGATTTTGTATTTTCTTTTCTTTTCCTTTTAATAAAATCAGTGGGATGAGAAAGTGATCAAGGTGCTAGAGGAGTTCTGACCTAGTCGGAATATCCTCGTGCACCTACATATTTCTGTCACAACAATCCATTCAAAATAATAATAATAATAATAATAATAATAAAGGTTTCAAGGAAACTATATAGGAAACTGAAAGCATATAATTTAGGGAAACATTTTTTAATTTAGTAAACAGCTTGGATTAATCACAAAAAAAAAAAAAAAAGGTTTTTAGTGTATTAATATGTGTGCTAATTAAAAAGATACAAATATGCGAAAATATTGTTTGATTTTTATCTTATAATTAGACTGTATTAATGTAATAAAGATGAACATATAACCAATTATTATTATTATTTTTTGGTTAAAAACGTTTTCATTCACCTACTTTATAATAAAATAAAGGGGGGAAAAAGCCATAGACATTCTTTAACTTTTATCAGTATTACAGCGATACTCCTACAACCAAATTTAATCATAGTGACATCTCTTATGTAATGTTATAATTGGAAAACGATTTTGATTTTACAGCTCTCATGTAATGTTATAGCTCAAAATGCTTCAAAAACAATTTTGATCACTAAAACATGCATGAAACAATAAATTTATCACTCAAAATGTTTTAAGAGAATATATGATTTTACAAAATAATATTTTTTGTGCTTTTGTTATTACTCTATTATCTCTCACCATCATTTTTTCGGTCAATAAATAGTTGAACAAATGCAATTAAAATTAAAAAGACACCGAGGTTGAAAATTAAGGAAATTAAATAGGAAGAAAAACGGTGAAGCTCAATGTGACTTCAAGACAGTGTACATTTATTTAAAAAAAAATTCTAATATTCGAATACTAAAAAGAAGTTGTCCATACTTTGCACATTCCCTTTTGAACGCTTTTATAGTTCAAAACATATAAATCCAAGTTATTTGATTTAACTATATATATTTGTCGGTTTTATATATATTTTTATTATGTGTGTTCATGCATGCATACACACACATATATATTAATTAACGTATGCTGAATAATAAGTAAAATTTGTTTTTGAGTGCAAGCTATCCTTGAAGTGGATTTACCAAAAGGAACTCATTCCTCATGACAATAATATGCATATATATTAATCTATTTTGATATATATATATATATATATATATGTGTGTGTGTGTGTGTATTGTTTCTCTTTCCTTCTTATATTTGAGCCTTTTATGACTTCGGTTTTGTTAGAACCTTTTCTTTTCCTTCTAACAAATTTTTGCTTTATTCAAGAAGATATATAGGTATTGTAACATGTTTTTATTTAAAGCATAGGGGCATTAAGACATAATATATTTTTCATTTCCTTTAATAAATTGTTCACTCCTTCAGGTTATGATATACAAAGTATATATACGAAATTAAAGGGCCAGCAGATTAACCATCAGCAACAAGTTTCCTTTGTTTTATAATTGGTATGACACACACAAAGTAATAATTCACATCTGTCACATTCCACAAGCAATCAAAAGTCAAAACGGCCTTTTCCTCAAAAGGAAGAAAGGAGGGGGGGAGAAAGAAAGAAGACACAACTTTTATTAATAATGTCGTTTCTTACAGTAATTTTTTAAACGAAAAGTAATCTGTATATAAATATATATAATTGCTTAACATAAAATTAATCAGTCAGCACCGAAAGAATTGTTTTGCATCATATGTAGTATCGTCATGTTTATATATGTGTGATGTTTTTCTTAAATTTTATTTTCCACTGATAAATTTTAAAATTTTTTTTAATATTGATATATATAGATAAATAGCATATTCACATGTATACCATGATTATCTGACAGGAAATTCAAAATTTGTCCCATTTTGGTTTTAACGTTATGGCCTTTGTGGACCTATATATTTATTGGCTAAAAACCAGCCATACAGTTGAGATGGTGCGTGATCGACACAGAATTTATACATAATAAAGAGAGAGATACCCAATATATATATATATATATATATATATTTATCCTTTTATATCTGATCACATGACTTCACTGATTTTTTAAAAAATTGACATTATAAATGTGAAACCCCTAGCTATGAAATTCTACAGATATTTCATATTTGATTTGATGTTTCTTAAATAGGTTAGGTTTGCAATTCTAGGAATAGCAAAAGGAACACTATACACTAGTCGGCAGTAGCACTCCTTATATGTATTGTCGTCTTCTTCTCAATATAACCCTTTTTTTAACCGACACTTTCTTGAATTTGATTTTTAATTTTCTAAATAAAAAATTAGACATAGTTAATCTCCGAAACTATATGTGAACTAGCATCAGAAATTTTTTTTTGAAAGATATAAAAAATTATAATGTGAGTGATAATCTCATGATATATGAGACAATTTAAAATTGAGATCCGATTCATCAATAAAATCTGATAAATCTTAGACATAATAATATACGCACTAAGACCTGATAACTGGAAAGTTCTTCAACACATTAATAATCGAGCATGCATAAGATTCATTTTGACATGACCTTTATGATTGATAAAACATCCTCCTATTAATTGACAGCAAATAACATGTAACCTAAGGCTAACCATTGCACCGCACATAAATAAATCTAGCTGTTTATCGAGATTGACACCATCAAGATAAATTTCATACGGACCAGATGCACAAATAAATCGGACTGAGCATCATAAATTTATTGACAAATAAAAAATAACATTACCATAATATAATGTTAGGGTCAACTAGAGCTAACTAATTAAGTGTCTCATGTGTTAATGTACATATGGAGCATTTGGCTTCGAGTCACGGAGTTATTATATTGCAAACGTGTATTACTGTGTGTTTTTTGTTTTTGTTTTTTGAATAAATTCATCTAATAGTTTCCAAGGGAAGAAAATTATCAGCTAATCTTTTGACCAACCTTACTTAAACTAATTGTGTTTTGTGTGCGTATGTATATAATATATATATATAGCATAATTAGCTCTAATACGAGATCAGCTATGAATTGTATGATTGCTTTTCTTTATTACTTTAGTTAATTAGTGACCGTCATGGATGATGTTGTTGGTCTTTCACACTAACAAGAAATTCATAAATTATGTAGCAACCTTCTTTTTCTAATATTTTTGCAAATGGTGTTGTTAATATTTTCTTTTACGTGTGGACTTTTTGACAAATTTCATCTTTTAATCTCTTTATATTCATCTAGTGGGTTAAATAAGGTGAAATTCAATATATAAATATTTAGAGAGAGAGAGAGAGAGAGAGAGAGAGAGGTGAAAATAGGAGTTTTAAGTGAAAAAAAAAAAAAATTTTGCATGCGTCATGCATGTGATTGGGGAGAGTTTCGAGTTGAAAATGCTGTTCATGTTTGGAGCCTTTAGTAGAAAGTATGAAACATAAGAACCCCATCTTATATATAATTAACTAGACGCCCCATGAAGAAATCATCTTGATCACGTAAAGATTATTGCTAGCTAGCTAGTAAAAAGCCCAATAATTAGCCTCTCGTGTTCGTGATCTAATTTATCTATTGTTTCTTCCCCCCTTATCTTTTCTTTTCTTTTTTTTTTTTTTTTAAATCCATTTTTCATGGAAACTTTAACTAACAAGGTAGGTGAAGAAGTTGGGATGTGGGACTATGGGAGCAAGAGATATCGAGGGATATGAATATTTGAAACGGGGATATGTGCCAAACAAGTAATTGAATGAGCAAGAAAATGGCATTTTTGAAAAAGATAACTTATTATTATTATTTTTTTAATAATGCTAATGAAATCAACTATAATCTTTTTTTTTTTTAATATAACTGATGTGATACTTGATTTGTCATTTCTTTTACTTTCAAGTGATATGATACATTCAATTAATTATAGTTGTATACATCCATCAGTAAAATTAAAACAATAACAACTTACTATATATTGCTTAAGTTAGGTGATAATTAACAATTAGGGTTATCGTCGGTGTCGTTAAGATTATTTATTGATTCACTATTATTATTATTATTATTATTATTATTTGAAATGAAACTAGAGAACCTAATTAAGGTCAAGCTAGAAGAATCAACAAGGCAAGTGGTAGGCAACGTGGAGGCAAAGGAAAGAAATAATACTGACACCATATGTGCTTTGATCATGGGTGGGGAGTTGTACTAGTACTACAACTGCTGCTCTAATAAGGAAGACTTTCTTTTCTTTTCTTTTTTTAATTTTAATTTTAATTTTTTTTTGGTTATCTTTACTTTTCCTTTCTTAATAATAATAATATCGTTGTTGGTTGTCGTTTGTGGGGAGTGGTGAAGGGATATATATGAAAGATTTTTGAATTGACCCAACCACAATGAATAATATCAAGTATATGCCCTCCTCACTTTTCAAGCAAAAAAAAAAAAGTACATGCCCTCCTCACGAACCATCTTTGGCTATCTTATGAGATACCCAATATGAAATAACATGCAAAATATTGTAGAATAAAAGAAAGTTAAGGGAGACCCTTTTTTTTTTTTTTTTTTTTTGGTGGTTGAAGTATCCCCTCTAGCTAGCTTTTGAACTTTATTATGTGTACAAGCTCCTTATTCAAAATCTTAATGAATCTATCTTTAGTTTGAAGTTTCTTCCCTCCAAGCAATATCATGGTATAAGATTTTACAATATTTCAAGTTAATTACTCTATTTTGTTTCTTTGTGAGATATGGAAAAGTGATCTTCTTATAAGAGTTGAAGATAATTTCCATTATACTCAAAAGCTATGTTTACTAGTTACCCCAAATTAAGGAGAAAAGAGGAAAAAAAAAAAAAAAAAACGAAAAACGCGTCTTTAATCATGTGATGCCTATCAAGAATATGACTGTTAATGCTCCACTATCAAGAATGAAGCTCCATGAATATGTAATAATTCGTTAGGCATGTGTGGACTTTATCCCTAGTAAAATGCATATAGATAGGACAGTTTCCTTGTTGACGTCCACAACTTTTTCAATAGGAAAAAAAAGTATATATGGGAACGTAACTTAATAATCAAGTTCTATTATTACATCATTCTTTATAATATACTATTGGTCATATTTTTGGTGCACTTAAAAATATTAATGATCCCCTGATCACATTAGTCTTCCATGTTGGAATAGGGCATATGCAACCTTCTCATTCATAATGCTATCATTTCGGACATGTTATTGAATAAATCCTAAATACTCTCTTCTTTTCTTTGTGTGTGTGTATATATAAATGAAAAATTGACTAATTTATAATTAATTACCAGCTAAGTTCTTCACACATAACCTTTTTGTTTCAAATTGATTTGGGCGATTTATTATAAGTAAAATACATGATATTAATAAGTGCAAATGAGAATGTAATGTTCTAAAGTTTGGTGCCAAATGATCTTATTGATTGGAAAAATATCATAGAAGTTGGAACTTGGGTTATAAGTCTATCCTTTTTCTTTTCTTTCTTTGCTTTCTTTCTTTCCTTCCCTCCCCCCCTCCAATTTGCATGACAACTTTGAATGGAGTTTTTAAAGAAAATTAAAGTCTTTTGAATTCAGAGGATAAAAAGAGACCCACATGGAATGGTCTTTATGTTGTACTATATAGGAATTCAAGTCGGTTGTTCTATATATAAGTAGATGTTTATTAACTCTCATCTAACCCGTGCCCAAAGAAGATAAAAAGGGGGAGGTTTTTCTAGAGAAAATGACCTAAACCAAACATGTCACTACTATTACCTCATTTTGAAAACGACCTAAGAAATTTTGAATATATAATCCCCTTGAAAATCAAGCCAAGACTCTCGGAAAGATAAAAAAATTTATTAAAAAAAAAAAAAAAAGCCTATCCCTAAAGAGCACCTCAACAAAGAATATATCAAAAAAATTAAAGAAAGAAAAACAAAAGATAATCAATTTATTGTTTCTTATTCCATTCATGATTCAACACCACCACCTAGAAACTACATATATATAATACAATATTATTATTATTATTATTATTATTATTATTGTAAGTGTGTGATGATCTCCTTTCCGAGGGGTTGAGATTTTCCTAACCATGGAAAATTATTTTTTATATTTTGTCAAAAAAGCAGCTTCCCAAAGAAAATATGTATTATATATATATATATATTGAAAGGGATATGTATAATATTTTGAAGAATAGAAAATTTTATTATTTTAAAAGAATAGATGCCATATATAGAAGATTGGTGTTGTATAGGTACTGGATTTGAGCGATTATTGTTTGTTTGGAAGCTTTGTTTGGATTCTAACAAGAAAAGCAGTGAGAATCATACATGAGAGAGAGAGAGAGAGAGAGAGAGAGAGAGAGAGAGAGAGAGAGGCATTTCTTTTGGTTCTTTGTTAGTGCATGTGTGTGTCTGACGCGTGAACGTTATTAATGCGTCGCGTTTTTCTAGATCAAGAGAAAGTGTGAGAAAGTGATATTTGAGAGAGGGAATAAAAGAAAAGAAAAGAAGAGAAAAGATTTTATAAACTATTTACTCTACACATTTTTACACGTCTCTTAGACCATGCATTGTTATTGTCAGTATTATTAAGGGTTGCTGATGTTCCATGACACAATATTTCTGCCCACCTGAACAGGAAATTGGGAATCCAAATCTTCTTGAACCTTTCTATTGAAATAGCAACATACATATATATTTATATGCATATATATATATATATATATATGAAATCTCTCCGGTCTAGCGATCGTTCTGTTCGACGGTACAATCTGTATAGAAGACTGGCATAATCTGAAGGAGAGAGCGATACAACTCGTTAGAGAAAGAGAAAATAGATAGAGAGAAATAATTTTTCCGTCAGGTAATCTGATAATGCCGAATAAGAAAGTTCTCATATAAGCTTTTTATGGTAAAATATGTTTGGTAGTACTATAAAATTTTGAATATTAGATTGGATAAAAACCATATTAAAAATTTAAAAATATAAAATTAACAAACTTAACAAATTTTTAAGGATTAAAAACATAATCCTATTCGTAGATTCTTTTTTATAATTTGATAAACTAATTTTGTAATAATTTATTTTACAATCAAAATTCCTGGCCTCAAAAGAGCGAGAATAACTGCCATGTCCTGTTATAGAAAACGAAATACAAGAAATTTGTCTAGTATGCTTGTATTTATTAACCATGAAAATTCAGAGTTTGGGGAATTTCATTTATAGAAATTGATAATTGTAACAATAATGTTACGCTTACTGTACTAGTGAGTTAATAAGTGAATTTAGGTGAGAAAATGAATTGATCAGATGGTATATATTTGTTGCCTCGGCTCTAATCTATCTAACACTATAAGAGAGCTATAATTAGCTTAGGTCCACCAATTTTTGGTTTTAGGGAGATGTGTGGCTGTGAATTGTGTTTTCCTTTATTACAACTAGTTAATTATGAGAATGTTGTTGTTGTCAAAAATCCCTATTGCAGCTAGTTTGATGGAGAAGAAATTTGAAAGAGAGCTTTCAGATTCGGAATCTGAAAATGTTTTCGGAACACATGAATTGTGTTTTCATTGTATTATAATTAGAATGTTGCTGTTAAAAATTCTTATTGTGGTTAGCTTAACGGGTAAGAAAGAATGAATTTAAACGAGAGCTCTCATATTCAAAATCTGAAAGTATGTATTTTTTTTAATAAATGATAGCCATATAGGCATTATAGCGTTTTTAAAAACAAAACTAATAAGAATGTGGTATTAGGAGCACATACGTATACGGGATCAGTTGAGGTCCTATCAATTCTATTGCAATTCAAAATAATTTGAAAACAAAACAAAAAATATAAAAGTTACCTGAAAAAGATGTGATAAAAAGAGAGATTAATTGGTGATGCAATTTTGAACAAGTGTTTCAATAAAGATATCACATTACTGGACGTTGCTTCTCTTTTTCTTTCCTTCCTTTTCAAACTTTTATTTATTATTACACCTTGTTTTTAAGCGCTAATGCAACAGCACATTAGTGACTTTTTATTTTTTTATTTTTTTACTTTACCATTTTCAAAATTTGAAACTGATCAATGATAAAAGATGAGAAGAAACGTCCACGAAACTATATGGAACGGCCAGATGAAAATAAAAATAATTACTTTGAACTTTTAGTACTTTATTTCTTTTCATAATTTTTTTAAAAAAAATTTTCAAGAGGAGTACAGTTCCTTGATCTTTATGTTTATGTATCATAATTTCGTTCATTATAAGGGCACTCAAATAAAAACACATATATATCTTAACAACTCAAAGTAATTTTTTTTTTTATCTAATTACATGCATTGTTTTACGGTAATATATATCATATATAATTTCTCTAAAAGATACAAAGTTTGAATTTCACATATTTAGGTTCAAAAAAGTAAAGTAATTTTTATCTAATAAAGTAAAGTAATTTTTATCTAATATTTTTCTTTTTTCTTTTTTATCTTGAGGTTGCTTTACAGTTTATATATAAACACAAATTTTTGTTGATTATTGAGAGAATCTAATTACACCATGTCGTAAATACTATAGTATATGAAGGGACAAGTCATCCCTCTTCCTCTCCTTATAAAAGAGGGCAAACAAATAGGCTAAAAAGGGGAAGCTTACTGGTCGAAATAATAATTATATTCCATTGGCACCTTTGAAAGAGTAAAGAGAAGCTTCTCTTGTTTGTATCCAAAGTCAATATATATATATATATATATATATAAACATATGGTTCCAATTTTAACACTACTAATTAAGCAATACCAAAGAATTGCCAACCCATGACTTGATTCCCCCCTTCCCTCCCTTTGCCTATGTATCTTTCTTGGTCCCCCATGATAAAGAAATGCATGAGAAAGAGAGTGAGAGAGAGAAAAGAGAGAATAGTCTATAAAAATTATGATTTAATTATAGAGTAATTGACTTAAATAATCCTTAAACTTTTTCAAATATAACAGTTTGATCCCTGTTCTTTTTTTTTTTTTACCGAGATAATCCTAAACTCCTATTTTTTTGGTCATCCCAGTCCTTTCCGTCGAAATCCGTTAAATTTCTAACTAAATGAGTTATGTGCAATGCATGTGATCTAGTTTAAAAGGGTATTTTAGTAATTTAACTATAATTAATTTTAAAAAAATTTAAAAAATTTTCTCTCTCTCTCTCTCTCTCTCTCTCTCTCTTCCCCATTGAATCAAAAGCCCAAATCTGGGGGGGAAGGCCAAGATCGGCTAGGAACTAGGGAGGCTCAAGGACAACACGAGAGGGAAGGGGACATCGGGCTCAGTGAAAACGCTAAGGGGAAGGGGGGGGCCCATATTTCACGAAGGGTAGGGGCGAATAGAACCTAGATTTTGAGAACTTGGGGGAGGAGGGTGAGAACCCGACGTGGCAGCGTATCCGGGGGAGGAGGGCGAGAACCTGACATGGCAGCGTATCCGAAGATTCATTTTCTGATCGATCTCAGCTATTCCTTAACCTCAGACTCTTCTTTAGAAGTGACGTCACTTCTCCAAGAGCACTACAAATTAGAAGAAGAAGAAGAAAGCCTCTGATTGAAGCTTAAACAACGATTTGAGCTCTGAAACCAACAGGAATGTGATAAAGACAAAATGGGCACCATCGATTTGGGCGAGAAGTGGGGTGGTTTTACTTTGAGGCCGAGGTTGGGGAACAGAGGCTCCATATTTTGGTGGTCTAGTTCTGATTCTGAATCAAAACAACAAGAGGAGAGAGAGAGAGAGAGAGGAGAGAGGGGACAGAGGGAGGGGAGAAAGATCGACTTTTTGAAAGATTTGAGGGTATTTTAGTCTTTTTATTACAAAAATGTCCATTTCAACAAGATTCCTTTAGAAATTTAACGGAGTTCAACGGAAAGGACTATAATGGTAAAAAAAAAAATAAGAGTTTATAATTATCTAGGAAAAAAAAAAAAAGATAAAGAAACCAAACTATCATTTTCAAAAGAGTTCATGGATTATTTAGGTTAATTACTCTTAATTATAAATGCTACATTTTGCTTTTAAGTGTGGACAAGGCTCGTTCAAAGGAGGTGAGGGTCATGGGTCAGAAGTCATGGCTCGTGCTCTCTCTCTCTCTCTCTCTCTCTCAATTATTTATTTATTTATTTATTGTTTATTTTTTGGGTTTAGCTAGTTGTTAGGATGAAAATAAGGGATAGGTACAAGTACAACCATGAGCTTATCTTTATGCTTTTGGCCTCTATAAAATTTTTCTTTTTGAAAGGTACACATAAATTTGGGTTTTCATCTTATTCAATGTTAGCTCACGATATATCATCATCATTTTTATATAATATTAGCAGAAATCACTTTCTTTTTTTATACGCGTAGCTCAAGGCGCATATTCTTGCTACTTTACTAGAAATTATAATTGCAACAACTAATTTGTTTGTTCACACTAGAATTTGTCACCAATGAGAACCAACAAATAGAAGAAAATTAGAGATTGATAGCTTCAACATATCAATCAATAATATATTGACTATACCATATCCCTAATTTATTACTCAGGGGAACAAAAACTAATCTCTATCAACCGATATATATCATATATATATATATATATGAAACTACTTAAACTAATGTCCAATTTTTTATAGATTATAATTAAAGATAAGGCATGATCATCAGATACTAATACGTCCAAATTTAAAAGATTGACATTCATCTAAATGGAAAGGTTTGCACATATGCAAATCATACGCATAGTTGACACCCTCCTGTATGCAGATTTATATTATCCATTCCCCATTCCTTCTTCTACATTCTTTATTAAATAGAAAAATGCCGATTACGCCCTCTGTAAAATACTACTTTTTCCATTTTTATTATTCCAATGCCTAAAACTATGCCTTGTATTTTGTAAATTTTTCTCTTTTCTGCATTTGCATTCTCCGCCTTTTTTTTTTTTATTGGTTTATGTTGGGCATTTGCATTCTCCCTCCATCTTTGATTGGTCCATGTTGGACATTCGGATTGACATTTGCATCTCACTCTCCTTTGATTGGTCCATATGTTGGCATTTCCATTATAAAAATTGTAGCAAATAACGCATTATAAGGTACTTTTAAAGTTTATTTCAAGTTTTTTAAAAATTTTAAAATTATAGCATATGTTTATGGGTAAATCCTTGGATTTTCTAATGAATAATGTATTTACGGTTAATTTTTAATTACATAATAATGTGCACAGTTTCATGTTAGAGAAAAGAGAAGAGAAGAGAGAGAGAAACATGAAGAAAGATGAGAGTTTTTTTTTATTTTTTAAATACTATGCTATCATCATCATCATCATGTTAGGAAACGATTAAAATTTTATACTATAATTTATTATCATTTTTTTAATGTTATTTTACTTTTTCTCCCTATACAAGTTTAGGCCATAGGTGAAAAGTTAAAAAATTGACAAATGAATATGAAAAAGTATTGTATATTATTTATACTATTTAACTGACTTAAAAATTTGACAAAAAAAATTTTTTTAACTCAAAAATTCTCAAACATTTATTAAAAAAAAAAGGTATAGAAAATTGGGGAAAAAAACCCCCACAGAAGAGTATATTTGGTATTTTTCCTTTTTTAAACAAGAAATAAGAAAGACCAATAAGAAACACAAACCCATTCTCAATTGTGACCGCTTTTCCAATTTCCAGTTTGACCAAATGTGTCACCTTCTTTAAAATATTGATCATATTATGTATATATATATATTTTACGGTTCTTTCGATAGGCTCCTCAAACTTAAATAATAAAGTGCCTTTGATATGTTATTAACTGAGTAGTAATTTAAGAAAAACATAATATAATACATGATAAAACTAAAAAAAATAATAATTTTATGTGTTAATATATATATAATATGTGTTTAATTAACATATAGATCTTTCATATATATCATTTGTTATATTATGTTTTTCCTACATTATTAGTAACTCTTACTCATCTAACATTTGGAAAGCTTTTTACATCACATAGACGAAGCTCTCATCAAAGAAATCGTAGAAAAATTATCTTTATAGATGATGTAGCATCATCTTATAAATGCAGGTTTATTGATATTAATTTTTTTAAATTTTCAAATATATTATAATTTGTTTATTTCCCTCTAAAGTCCCTATTCCCTATACTGGCATCATTGTTTGGTGTACTCTCCCTCATGGACCTGTCGTCTTCTTGCCGCCCTTACATGTTAATTAATATGGTGAAATGTGAACCAATAAAGAAGTTTGATGATAATGGCATTTTTGGCTCACTTCTTTGTGAATTGTACTGTTGAAAACATTGTCGTGTAAATCGGAAAAATGTATACAACGTGACTTGGAAAAATGGAAGATTTTGATGTGATTATACGTGATATATATATATATATATATGTGTATATATACGTAAATACCAATACTTGATTTGTTTGGCTTTTTGTCTCAAGTTCAACTTATTTATACGTAAAAAAGAATTAGTAGTATTCCTTCTCTCTGTGTATGAATAGAATAGAAACGGATATGGAAAATGAAAATCAAACCAAAAGGGTGGCAGAAATTAACAATAATAAAAAAGAAATGAGAAAACGAACTTAAAAAAAAAAAAAAAAAAAAAAAACTAGATACAAGTTTCCTTTTTAGTTTGAGTAAACAATAACACAAAATAATATATATCACTACAAATCTGGAAGATTAAGTATTTCAATTTATTGCCACAGGCTCACATGTCAAAATTTTATATATATATATATATATATATATATATATATATTGAATTTGGAGGTTGAGAGATTCAATTTTTATATTTTTTTTATGGACTCAAATATGTTATTATCGTTAGACTATGCCTATAACTGCATATATGTTAATATTTGTAATATTGTTTTCTTTTTCAATTTTAAATAACAATTATATAGGGTCATATAACATTTTCAAAAAAGATTAGTTAGGTAGACTTAAAAAGGGATTTGTTACATCAATTTCCTTTTTTGCTTTCTTCTCTCCATTTATCTGTTCCAAGGCAGTAATGGATGACTTTCCTTGATCCATCCATTTTTCTATCCTTCCAAAAACTTTTCTACCGTCTAGCCATACATAGCATTTAGTTCTTTAGCCACCCCAAAAAAAAAAAAAAAAAAGAAAAAAAAAAAAGAAGGGAACATAGCATAGAGTAGCTCAAAAAGTAATCAGAATTGATACTCTTTTTTACCTAAAATCAATATAAAAAAAATCGTAATATTCAGAATTAACTTACTACTAATTAATTCATCGTGGAGTGAAAATAAACAAATAAATAAAGATCAGGTTGAAATGATTTCTCCCTACTTTTTATCAGAATATTCTAAATAAATTTCCTTACAAATCTCAATGATTCATATATATATATATATATATATATATAAACACATCTTTACATATACGTGTGTGTGTGTGTATATATATATGTATATAATTTTCTCGTAGAAAGAATTTGAAGGTCTGAAACATGTTGCATGTAAACCCTGTAGTAAAGTCAAAACCTAAAACAACCCCACCAAAAAACTTTTAAGGGCATTGCAGTCTCTGCACCCACAAGACTTGCAGGCCAGTTAATTTTCTTGTGACTGTGCATATCACTGCTTCTTTGTCCATGGCAAACAAAAGATTTCTAGATGTTTATCTTATCTGTGCCCAAAAGTAAAAGAAGAAGAAATATGAAAAGAACACCCCAAAATAAAAAATTTAAAAATTTAAAAAAAAGAAAAAAAAAAAAAAGAAAAATGAATATTATGATGCCCTGTGAGACTTCTCAAGGCACTACAGTCCTCATGACACTCTGCTTGGCAGGCTTTTCTTTCTCTTTTCCTAATTTCCTGTGTCTTTTATCTATCAGGTCAATTTGCAACTCCATTTACCTGGAATTTTAGCTTTCAGTACTGAATAATAATTTGTGTCCTCCTTTTTTCTTTTTTTTTTTCCTTTCTTTTTCTTTCCTTTGTGCATTGAGCAATATGAAGAAATCATATTGAGTAGTCTTCATCATATTGCATGCTTTGGCCTTTTTAATTAATTTTTTTTAATATTTCTTTTCTCTTTTACCTTAAGGATTACAAAATAATTATATCCCGCCAAAACTGGGCCATATAAAAAAAAAAAAAAATCATTTCTGTGTAAGATCCATAAGATCCCAAAGGTTGGTCCCAAGAATGCACCCTTAATGAGGCATATGTGTGTCAGATTAGCAGGCAGCAAAAACTCTGAGAGTTTTAGCCTTCTATTGGTAAGCTTTACATAATTACATGTATGTATAGAAAGTTGTGACCTATTTATATGCAAAAATTTCATAATAATTATACAGTACTCTACCTTGTGCACATGATAGGAATCAACAGTAAAATATTTTATTATTTATTATAATATAACGCCTAGAATTCTGTTTTTAAGCAGTCGTTTGATCCGTTTAATAGAGTTTTTACTTTTGTTTTTAGTCAATAAAGGAATATAAGTAAAAATTGTAATTTTTCAGTACATGTTTGGAATCATATTTTTAAAAGAGTATTTAAAGTCAAATTAAAATTTTCTAACAAGTAATAAAAATATTAAAACTAAATTTATAATGTCTATATTTAACTCTGATTCAAGTTTTCAAGTCTACTCATAAGAGCTTTTTTATGGAAGTTATTTTTTCTGATTTTGACAAAAAGCTCTTCTAGATACTAGAAACTCTTCTGATAGATAATCAGAACACTTCCATAAACAGCTTTTGAACTCAGAAAGCCAAAAATAACTTCTAAAAAACTCTGTCAAATATACCTTAATGTATTAGAAACTGTCACTTTTACATTCTTTTATTTTTCATGTAATTTTTAACCTGATATAATTTTTTAAAAAAATAAACATTACCAGTAGGGTCGTATAGTAGAACTACCCCAGCTAGATCCTTTCCTAAGGGACCACTGATTCAGTTTTTTTTTTTTGTATTTATGACTTTTGTTCGATTAACCCAAACTGCTTCACGTTCATAATAATGTTGGTGGAAGTTGCAGTAGTCCTTTATTTATTTATTTATTTTTTTCTTTTCATCTACTAAGAAATTCCTTTTTCTAGTGTATTTCTTGATAATATTTCTAGGAAACGTGTTAAGTTTTGGAGGTTTTCGTTAAAGTTCGATGAAGGAGATCTGCAGGCAGGTCTATTGTCGTAGTGGGCCACTTTATTACTCATTAACAGGAAATTTCCTAAGCCGAAATTTGTTGCCAAATTATTCTCAAGTACTTTAGTCTTCTTTGAAATTTCGAATTTCAATTGCACTCATCGTCATGGTCTATCTATCGCGCTACTTTTTAAGAGTTTTTTTTTTTTTCTTTTTTTTCTTTTATTGAAAAGACTATTATAAGTTTTACCATGATTGTTGTCAAAAATCCATTCAATACTGCGTGCCATTATGCATAATACACGGACTAATTCTCCATCTGGTATAAAATTACGAAAAAAGAGGGACATCTATAAGGTATCTGCCAAGAAAATTCTGATCCTTAAGCTAAAAAATTAAACAAGAAGTCAAGCTAAGAGATAGTGGAATCTATAATTGTATAGTAGATTCGAGTAGCGATCAGATCCAACTCGTAAACTTGGGTTGATCCTATCTAGGGGTGGCAATACGGGTCGCGACACGACGACACGACTCGAAAACGACACGAATTTCGCGGGTTCGGGTTGGGAAAAATAGGGGGCGGGTCGTGTTCGGGTTGGGAAAAATTGACACGAAAAAAAAACGGGTCGTGTTCGTGTCGGACCCGTTTTTTTCGTGTCAATTTCGTGTCACTTTTTCGTGTCAATTTCGGGTCAATTTCGGGTCGCGTGTCAATTTCGGGTCAAATTTCGTGTCGATTTCGGGTCAATTCCGTGTCAATTTCGTGTTACGGGTCAATTTCGGGTCAAGTTCGGGTCGCGTGTCAATTTCGTGTCAATTTCGGGTCAAATTTCGTGTCAATTTCGGATCAATTTCGGGTCAATTTCATGTTGCGGGTCAATTTCGTGTCGCGGGTCAATTTCGTTTCGTGTCGTGTCAACCCGTGACGGGTTCGTGTCGTGTTCGTGTCACGGTTTCGTTTCGTGTTCGTGTCGCGGGTCGTGTTCGGGTCGGGGAAGAAAAAAATCGACACGACTCTAACACGACACGAACCCGACACGTGACACGAATTGCCACCCCTAATCCTATCCAATAATTATATAAGACGTAATAATATAATGTCGCGTGTCCCAATTCCTAATAGATTGGGACTTGTTATGAGACATGCAGACAGATTACCACGTGAAGATTCCTTATCAGATACTGCTCGAAAAGTTGGGCGTTCCTCGAGCACATCTCTCAGACCAAAGTTAAATATGTTAGTAGACTTGTTAGGTTAGCACTACTAACTACTAAGGTGTTGGTTGTTCAGCCCTGATTTGCTTGCCCCGTTCAAGGAAAGTAACTTGTTCACATCCTTACCATAAATCATGTTAGCAATTATACATCCCCGTTTTATTAGGGTCGGGTCTTACGATCGCATCTATGAAGAAAATTGTCATCTCTATCGGACCTCACCAACCACGTAACCCTATGGGGTGTATGTGTGTATAAAGATTGTGATTAGATGGTCTTGTCCTCTTATTTTTCACCTTAGTTTTCTTTTCAATTGTTTTCTTCAATTTTTAACTCTTTAACCCAATTGCCAATAGAAAATGGAAATTTGGAATCTTCAAAACGCAATCAGTCTCAAAAATTACAAAACCAAATATAACAACCTCTTTTTTATTATTAAATCCTCCTAATTAATAAAGTCATCTCTTAATCAATTAATACTCCAGCCCACTAATACTGAAATCAAGGTACAAATCCCATAAACAAAGAAGTAAAGCAATCACCATCAAAGCAAAGACCCTATGCCATGGGCCCTACGAAGATGGCTCTAAAGTTGTGCCCACAATATAATGAATTAAGTATAGAGTCGGGTTTGGTTTTGCAGTACACACACACACACACACACATATATATATATATATATATATTTATATGTAGCAGCTTTGAAACTTTTGCGGCAAATATCAAAAAAGACCCCACTCTCAGATTTTGCTTCCCCAATAACCCTCCATGAACTTTCAGGGAAAGGAAAAAGAAAAGGAAAGATTTAAAACCATATATATATATATATAAATACATATATATATATATATATATATATCTTCTCTGATGCTTCCTGTGACTGGCATTATCACCATCAGAAGCTGAGGCTCCCCAAGTACTTACACTACTGAGAGGGGCTCATAAATCATAGCACCACCCACCCTTCCTCTTCCTACTGACATAATCATAAATAAATCTCTACCCACATTTCTTATTCTTCAATTTTCTTTTCTTTTATTTAAAATTTAAAAAAAAAAAAAAAAACTTGTGTATCTTAAAAGATGATATTCTTTGTTTCTTGGGAATTTATAATTGGTTTATATATATATATATATATATATATAAAAGGAGGGACTCCTTAACGACACTTTTTTAATACGTCATTTGTAACGTGACATATTTAATTGTAATTTTTTATTTTGTGACATTCACTATTCACACTAATATTTGAATAGTATCATGTGACAACATTTTGAATCGTAGTTATTATAAGTTTTTAAATAGAGAATTGTTACAAGTGTCACTTGCTATGCATTAACAGATGATAGAAGACATTTTTTCTTATTAATATATGCATGTGTGTGAATTAATAATATACCAAGAAGTAGTATGCAAAGTACAGTAGAAAATGTGGAATCGTATTTTTGTTATGTCAATTGATGACTGGTGGCATTCATGGCTAGCACCATGTGGACACTGCAATGTTCATGAAATAAAAGGATGAGACAGAGACATATATAGAAAGAGGAACCACTAACTTGAAATATTGTTTTACCTTGTTTTTCCCCATGGGATGTAAAAATAAATAAATAATTTATGTAAATAAATAGTACCAAATAATAACTATGCTTGGAATAATTTCTTTCCCGTTATATCAGCAACAGTACTACAAAGATCTGCATATACATGAAGTCCTTTTTTTTTTTTTTTTGGCTTGGTGTACTTGATGTTCAAGCTTGGGAGTTGGTTTTCACAGCTTTGCTTGTGTTCTTAACTAACCATAAAGGATAAAACCTCTCAACCTCCTCAAGAAAGCAGCTATATATATCTATATCTCTCTCTCTATATATATATATATAAATGATGCACTTTGGGCCACAACCAATGTTACATACATGAATAAATCTAAACACGTAACAATAATTGTTCCACCAAATCTACAATTACATTTTGATATTAAAATGTAATTCAATTACGTTATTTACCATAATACAACACTAATTTGATTATTAATTAACAACTCCAAATCACACATAAACAATTTGAATAGCCTGGCTTGAAGCGAATAGGGAATAAGTATGTTTAAATTATCTTGAAGTTAATCTTATTGTTCGAATTTATTTATTTATTTATTTATAGTAAATAGACATTAGCTTGGTTGGGATATGCTTGGAGAATTTGATGTTATATATAACTCGTCCTTTTCAAAACATCAACTAGTATATGATATACTTTTTTATTTAATTTTCTTTCGTGAATCTTAAAGAAAGTTATTGAATAAACCTATATATATATATATATATATTTGGTAAATGGATAAACCTATGAATTGGACTTTGTGCTCATCCACTTATTGATCAATACAAGATGACAATTATATGGTAATAGTTGGGTAGATGCTTGGTATGGTTTAGGTAATAGTTCCTAAAACTTTTCCTTTTAAGTGCACATCACTTAATCACCCATCACATAGTTTGTTTAGTCCACATACTATTATTATGAATTAGATAAATGAATAAAATCCTCTAATACACTTGCATTATTACATAGATGTTATCATAATAATAAAATAATATTTTTTGGCACTAGCTTTTTTTTTTTTTTTTCTACTACAAAATATTTAGTCTATAATATTAATTGAGATTGAAAAAACTAAAACCTTCAAACATAGAATAATGTTTTAGTTTCATAATTAATTCTAGGTTTATACATGTGTAGAGTGCTTTTATAACATGCTACAACTTAAAAGTAATATTAGGAATATATATATAGAGAGAGAGAGAACATTAAGGATATTTAATTAGTCTAGGTATATCTTGTCAAATGGCTTAAAATATTGGGGGCAAAATGAGAGCATTTGGAAATAGATTAATGGCGTTATATATGCTCGTGGGTTGTGATTAGGAATATGGTTAGGAGTGGTTTTTGGTGTGACAAAAAAGGCATATAATGTAGGTAGTGGGTAGACACGAGCAGAAAAAATAGAGGAAATCATAGAGTTAATGGAGGTGCATTATGATCAGCATATATGGTGTTATGAATAGGTATTTATGCAAACACAAAGTCCAAGAGAAAAATCATGAAAAGAAATATAGGGGAAAAAAAAAAAAAAAAGAAGGCAAATTAGTCAAGGAAAATCCAAGAAAATGAAAAAGGATGTCCTTATACAGGAGTGAGTGGGTCAAGAAAAATTGATTTGGGGTAGGAACGGTAGGATTAAGATTAAAGAAATGTTTTTCCAAATAAAGTTGGTTTGTCCTCAAGACTTCAACACAACGAAACGCGCCTGATTTCATGCAAAGCTTCTTGGGAATGATGATTCCCATGTATAAGAGTTTAGATTTAGATCTCATTAAATCAACACGACAAATAGTAATTCTAGTTTTTTTTTATTTATTTATTAATAAAGTAGATCCCAATTAAATCAACAAGATAAATAGTAATTATATTTTTATTTAAGTAGATCCCAATTAAATAGTAATTCTAGCTTCTTCTTTTTTTATATAATAAATAAAGTAGATCCCAATTAAATCAACAAGATAAATAGTAGACATATATATATATTTTTATTTAATATACTTCTTTATTAACTAAATTCATAAGTATATGAGACTTTTCGACCGACTCCTTTTAGATTTTCACCAAAAGGAAGATTTGGATTTCCATTTATTCAATAAATATTGCATCACTTACAACTAATTTTGAATATACAGTGAACGAAATAACTTAATGATAATTTTACATTTAACTCTTTTATAATAAATTGAGTTTGAATCCTCCTATTTAAATTTAAAAGATTTAATATTTTGGATATATACTATAAACTTAATTAACGAGGTCAAAAGATCTAGGTTATTACACAAATCACTTAAAGAATTTCCCAAAAAAAAAAAAAAAAGGGAAAAGACTCGGCGATATTTTTAGGAAAACATTTGTAGTTTTCATTGATTTAAAAATAATATTCAAGCAAACAAAACTAAGCTTCTGATGGACATCTCATTTTTAGTCCATTATTCAAAATTTTCTCTATAGTGTTTTTTTTTTCATAAAATTTTAAATTTACTTTTTAAATTATTCAAAATTTTCTCTATAGTGTTTTTTTTTTCATAAAATTTTAAATTTACTTTTTAAATTGTGAATGTAGATCACAATCTAAAAGGGCGTTAATTAAGCAAAATATTCTAACAAATGATGCGGTAGATTGGTTGTGATCGTGATATGCCTCACTATACAACTGACGCATGCACTAATATACGAATTTGAATATATATCTTGTTGAACAAGTTTCGAGTTAACATGATGTGTGTGTGTGTGTGTATGTCGTTTCCTGAATTTTCTGAATAACGAATAAATAATTCCATTATACTAGCACTCTTTTGTCTTCTTGTGTGGCATGGATAGATAAACATGATTCTCGGGGTACTTATTGCTTTCATGGTTAAGATGAGACAGAAAGCCGTAGGAAGTAGTAGAAGTAAAACATTTGGCCCAAACGACAAGGAAAATAAAAGGGCAATGTAGTCCACCTCAATTCCTCACCAATAATTCATGACTTTGTTTTATGTGTATATATATATATATACACACACACGTATATGTGTGTGTGTGTGTGTGTGTATGTATATATGTTGCCCTAAATCCCACGCACAAGTTCAATTGCTTCCAGGAGACAAACGCCAAAAGTTGATTCAAAGGACACTCAAAAAAAAAAAAAAAAAAAAAAAAAGTTGCTCACAGTTCTAAGTCTCTGCACGGTGGCTGGTTATGTATTGACTCGATGAAATTACTATTGTTTACACCAATGTTTGTCATTTGGAATTATACATTTAGATCTAGACTCACTACTGTGTTCTAGTTTGGGGCTTTTTTTTTTTATAATTTCCTTTTTTATTAAAAAAAATTCTCTTTTATTATTCCTGTCAGATTTATCACATATATACGTGATGGTTGTTTCCAAGGATGGCACAAAGTTATTGTCACATAGTACAAGCAATAGACAACATGCATAATTGCATGCCCCTTTACAATTTTTTAAAAAGCATATTACTCTCTATTAATACCTTAAATTATATAAGATCTATATAAAATAAAATAGTACATGGTTTTTTTTTTTTTTTTTTTTTTTGGTTTCTTTACTTGGTCTAGGGTTTGATTTGTTCCAAGCACACGTTAACAAATTAGATTTCTAAATTAATCTAGGGCTAAGGAGGTCAACCAAATCAAAGCTCTTCCCCAGCTTAGCTTTTGATCCAATCTTGATTAATTTTAAACCATGGGGCCGGGGTACGTTCACACACACATATATACCTATATATATACACACATATATACCATATATATATATACACACATATAATTCCGACCAATTATCCTACAATCCAGCTGAGTCTTCATGAATCTCGAAAGACCCATGTGAATCTTGCTTTTTTGTTGGTTACCTTGACATTATATACAAATAAATTACCCAATAAAACTAGCTAGCTAACTGCAAATTTAATTAATATAACTTTAGTATGCTGTGCGTTGCATAATATGTAGCTTTGTTCATGCTTTGGCAGACCAAGTAAAAAAAGAAAAAAGAAAAGAAAAGTTGTAGTTATACGTATAATCTAACGGTAATTTTATATTTGACTTTATCATAAGATGAAGAGGTCAAATCTTATATCCCTAAATTAAAAAAATAATAATAATAATAACAAGTTCTTTTCTTTTTCTTTTTCTTTTTCTTTTTCTTTTTTTAAAACATGAATTAGGATTAAAAAAAATACTCTATCGATAAAACTATATTTTAAACCGTTTTATTTTTCATATGATTAAACCTAATGTTCAAAATGCATTATTAAGTAAGGATATTTTACTATATAAAAGCTTTTTTTGCAACCATCTAATTATTATTACGAAAAGATATGTTACATATAAATACATAAACAAACAAAAGGACACAAAGGGCACGAAGAAAAGGAAAGGCTGTCTTGAGAGGGAGAAGAAACCAATGAGTTAGTGAAGTACAATATAAAAAATAAAATAATACTATTCGGTGGTGAATGTTGATATCTTTTCTTAACCTTTCGGAAATTGTTATGTAAAATTCTAGTGTGATATGACATGTGTAACTGGTTAAAACCAGACGGTGATATTTTTGCATGCATGGATGAAAAAAAATAAAAACAAAATAAAAACAAAAAAATCTCTTTCAATGAGTTTATGAGAGAGAGAGAGAGAGAGAGAGAGAGAGGAGAGAGAAAGAGAGTCTTATAAGTCACATTGTCGTGCAGGGCATGTAAAACTATTATAACACACAGAAAAAGATTGATGAATAATATGGCGAAAAATATTGAAGTGGAAATTAAAGGGGGAATTTAGCAATATAGAGAGGTTGAAGGGAAAGAAGCCGACCCATTTGGTGGGACCTTCTAAAAGACAAATTGCGTGATGCCATTCCAAGCACTCTCTTTCACATTACCTTCTCTTCTCATATAGCTTTCTCTGTCTCTTTGTTTTCTTTGTTTTTTTTTTTTTTTTTTTTTTTTACCTATTTTTATTTTTATTTTTTATTTTTTCGGTGGCTTCTCTCTTTCTTTATCATCACCCTCCATTAATTAAAGTAAAAAATCCATCTTGGTTTTGGGGAAGATCACCAATACCAACTTAAACTTTTCTTGTGAGATTCACTCTTAGCGAGCTATTTTTTTTTTTTTTTTTCCATCAATTTTTAAAGAGTTTTGTATTGACAAGATACATATTTATACTCTTTTTCACCACCAAGAGTAGGTTGGTAAAATAAACATATATGTAAGTACAAGATAAGAAGTTTTCTTTGTCTATCTTCTAAGGCATTTATAGTGGTGTGATTGATTGCTACTCTTGCATGATCATATATATATATACGTATGTGTATACGTATTTATTTTATATAATCGACGAAAAAAAAAAAAGAAGCCAAAACAAAATGGAATATGTTCTCAAGCATTTCAAAGATGCCTGCACGTACGCCCTATTTGTCCAATGTAACAAGAGAGCATAGAATATTTTTCCGGTTTATACATAGTATAGTAAAGTAGTTCTTCTAATGCGTAACTGAGACAATACGTACATATAATTCACTTGACGTATATTTAGAAAGATTATAGTTGATCATTCTATACTTGAACCTTACGTATTATGAGTTTAATTATCAGTTTTCTTCATTACTTAAATTCACAAATTAATAAAGTAATCCAAAATTTGACACAAAACTTATTGGTTGATTGAAAGGCTTTTCTCAACCATTCACTATATAGGGGTTGGATTATTTTTAAACAAAAGGAATTTGTTGGTAGTTGATTTTTTGGATCATTCATTTAAATTAGGCTTAATCGAGTTTCTTTAAGAGCATTTTCACTAACGTACTTCTTTGACATAGTCATAAATGGAATTTTGATGAGACAAATTACAAGGGCTCTTTTTTTTTTTTTTTTTTTTTTTTTTTTTTGTGGGTAAGCACAAGAAAAAGGGAGAGCTCAACCAACAGCCACGCAATTAGGTCAAGCCAAATGTGATTGATCTCTTCTCTATTTTCTAATATAAGGGAAAAACAAGAGAGCAGAGACAGCTATTGCGAGTTTCAATCTTCTAGATCAAGAAAATTTCAATTTTTGTTTTTCCCAACAAAATTTTTACTAAATTTGAAAAGTTATAGATTGTAACAAGAAAATATCTGTAAACTATTATTCCTCAACAAAAGTTTCTACTTTTCAAAAAAAAAAAAAAAAACGCTACCAAATAGTAACAAATTAACTAGATTATTGCCGTGTAAATGAATTATTTTTTTAACTAAGCATCCAACTATACGTTATATATAATTTCAAATTTTTAAAAAATGCTTGATGTGTATTCTCACTTGAAAGCAAATGTTTTCATTTTTTTTTTTTTGTTAATATATCGTAATCAACATGATCTATTGTAAAGCCTAATTTCTCTAGATCATTTTGTGATAGCCGTTTATCTTGCATAAATATTAATTAACAAAGCGAGAGAAATTACCATATATTTAATCCGGACAAAATACTTGAAATACCCAAAAGATAATGTCACTCCAATAAAAATATATATTTAAAAAATCCATTTTCAGTTGTTAGATTAAGCTCGACGTAATAATAAACAACAAAAAAAAAAGGTAAAAAATTTATATAAAAAAATAACGTATAGAAGGAGGTGAAATGAAATAAGAAAGAGAAAGAGGTGAAGAAAGCTGGCGAGAGACGCATGGGCCATATAAAAACAATCCCAGCGGCAGCGGTAGCGGCAGAGAGACCTGCACGCTCAACAAAGAAACTACTCACAAACAACTACACATCTCTATAAATATATCTATAATATTTACATCACACTTTTTCTCGTCACTATTATTACTATTATTATTATTCTTCTTTTTGAAAAATAAAAAATAAAAGTTTTTTGTTTTTTTGAAAAAAAAGAAAAGAGAAAAAAAAAAAAAAGAGAGAGAGAGAGAGAGAGAGAGAGAGAGAGGGAGAATTATGGGGCGGTATTAATTAATAATATGGGGGGAGGGTGTTGGAGAGATAAGAAACAAGCACGAGACTCCCTCCTCTCAAGAAAAGCCAGCCCCACGCGAAGAAGAAGAGAAAGAGGAAAGGAAGAGAAAAAAAAATATATATATATATATATATAAAAAGAAAAATATAAAAAGGAATTTGAAGAAGAAGAAGAAGAGGAAGAAGAAGAGAGCAAAGAAAGCAAATAAGAAAAAGAGAAGCAGAATAATAAGGGGTCTCTCTCTTGGACTGATTCGTTCAATCGCATCTAATCTCTTCCTTTGTTTCTTTCTCTCTCTATCTCTATGTCCATATCATGTGTTAGAGAGAGATAGAGAGGTGATATATATTGGCAAAGCAAGGCAAGGCAAAGCAAAGCAATATAGGAAAATCAGAAAGTAGGTGAAGGTGCACAAAGTGGCAAAGCAAGGATTTTTGGTGGTAGTGGTGGAGGGGGTGAAGGTGGTGATTGTGGTGGTCTAATCTTTCTCTCAACAGACATAAAATTCATTTGTGAGAATTTTCCTTTGGAGAGATTCCTCCTCTTTCTCTATCAAAATTTTCTCTTTTTTCATTTTGGTGGGGTTTTCTTAAAATTCCAATCTTTCTTCTTTCTTTTCTTTCTTGTTCTCTCTCTCTCTCTCTCTCTCTCTCTCTCTCTTGTTGAAGAGTCTACCTTGAGAAAGGGCATTATCTTCCTTCTCTTTCATGCTTCCTATGTGGTAAGCGTTTTCATTGTATTGGTATTTGCCTCTTTTCAACATTGCTTCATCTTCTCATATTTCCTTTTTACCAATTTACCAGTACCAAATATACTGCCTCTCTCTCTCTCTATCTCTCTCTCTCTCTCTCTCTCTCTCTATACTATTCATCCACCCATATATAATCATCATCGTCTGTCTATAATCAAAATCTAAAATGGCCGTTCAAGCTCAATACCCTTCAAATGTCCTCCTTCTAAATAGGTTTGTTCTCATTCTCTCTCTCTCTTTCTCTCTCTCTCTCTCTCTCTCTCTCTCTAGTTTTGTTCTGTTTGGTTAAATTTACCTAATAGTTTCTGCATCAATCGGCTATGGCAGAAACGGACAAGACGGGCACGACTATTCATTACAACCGCAACCAGGAGGACTCTTCCTCGATCAATCCCCTATGATATTCAACAATGTTGCAGGTCAGTTTCCACTTTTCTTCCCCTTCCCCAAAAATCAAAACTCCCATCTTTTTCACAACTCAATTCCTGTATTTTTTTTTTTTTTTGTTGATCAAACACAGCGAGTGGAACTACTAACAATAACAACAACAATAGCAATAATCCGAGGAAGAGAGGAAGAGAAGCTTCAATTTCGACAGCACCAATGAACAATATTCCCTTCTCTTTGCAGCAACAACAGCAATCTCAGCAGCCTCATCAGCTCATTGACCTTTCTCAGCTCCATAACCAACAGCCCAATGTGGTCTCCACAGGCCTACGCTTATCCTTCGGAGAACAACAACAACAATTACAGAACCATCACAACAATCATAATCATCAACAACAACAACAATTACAACAGTTTAGTCCCTCGTCAGCTTTGTTATCTGTATTGGCAGAGGATTTCACCTCCCAAATCAAGCAACAGAGAGATGAAATCGACCAATTCCTTCAAGCCCAGGTACTTATTTTTGTCTCCTCTCAAATGGGTTCTTTTCAGAATTCTGAATTATTTCAAAAAAATAATAATAATAAATAAATAAATAAAAGATTGGAGTTTTTTGGTTATTGACGGACGGACGGTGGGTCGTTTAATAGGGAGAGCAGCTGCGGCGCACATTAGCGGAGAAGAGGCAGAGGCACTATCGTGCGCTGCTAGGGGCGGCAGAGGAGACGATGGCGCGGAGGCTGAGGGAGAAGGAGGCGGAGGTGGAGAAGGCCACGCGCCGGAACGCAGAGTTGGAGGCACGCGCGGCGCAGCTTAGCGTGGAGGCGCAGCTCTGGCAGGCCAAGGCCCAGGCCCAGGAGGCTACGGCGGCCTCTCTCCAGGCCCAACTCCACCAGGCCATGATGGGCTGCGGCGGCGGCGGTGGCGGTGCGCCCACCTCTGCCCATGATAGAAGGGGGCTCGACGACGGCGGCGGGCTATCGTGCGCTGACGGCGGCGGCGGTGGTGGGCAGGCTGAGGACGCCGAGTCGGCTTACGTCGACCCGGACCGAGTCGCCGCCATTCCAGGACCGAGTTGCAGGGCGTGTCGGAAGCGAGTCGCCTCGGTGGTGCTGTTGCCGTGTCGGCACTTGTGCCTCTGTACGGACTGCGACAGAGTCGTTCAGGCCTGCCCACTTTGCCTTTCGTTGAGGAATTCCAGTGTGGAGGTCTTCATGTCTTAGGGCCCAGGCCCAGGCCCATACCTAGGACCGAGTGAGTAGGCCCAATTGTGGTGGCTTTGGGCCCATGAATTGCACAACGGGATGATGGCAACGGTTTCAATGGAGAAAGGAAAAAAAAAAGTGGAATTTCAATAATATTGGAGTATAATAAGGATAAGAAAAAAATTACATTCTCTTTTTTTTTTTTTTTTTAATGGGAAAATAGGTGATTTAGCCTGATCCCCGAGACTCAAATTTTTCATGTTTGTTTTCCCCCTCTTGGAGTGAAATTACCTAGAGGTAATGTACATGGCCACGTGGGCAGTGGCATTGTTTTTCTTTTTTTTTTATGACATTTAATTGATATATATAAATTCTTTTATTTGATATATATAGCTCTGTCATTGTGCAGATTTTTTTTCTTCATTTTTTTCTGTTCTGTTCTTCATCTATTTGAGTAATGAATCTATTAGTCTTACATTGCCCTTAAGAAATATGCACATAGGTGTTTTGAGTACCTAGTTGCAATATAATCCAACCATCCAATATAATCCAACCATCCAATCCGTCATTCCTATTGAAGGAACGGCATAATAATTAGGTATTTCGCTTTCTTTGTTGATTCATACCCTTTAGTTTGAATTTAATAATTACTTCTCACATGGTGAGATTTATATCTTCAAGCATTAATGCAACATTCTTCAACTCTAATCTTGCCATTATTTTGAGTTCCCTTTAGGAACAATAATTATACTAAGGTACATAAGAAAAAGAAGCTTAATTAGGTTTGAAATTAAGTTTGGATGATTTTAACACGTGCTTGTGCATCTTTTCATCAATTTTTTTTTTATTTTTTTTTAAAGACTAACTACATTTCTTATATTCAAAACGATCTAAAAATTAGGTTCTTCATCTATTTTCTGAAGCCTCTTAAAAGGTCGTAAATTAAGAATTAAAAAAGAAAAACTAGCACTTATTATTATTATTATTATTATTATTATTATTATTATTATTTTATAAAAGCACTTATTATTTTTATGTCACGAAAAATTGGTCTTGATGACTCACGTATGCCAAATGATGCCCACAATTTAATCCAAAAAATAAATAAATGAGGGAATGAAATATGGATCGCCATGAAACAGAACAACGCTAACTGATGAATTTCTTTAATGCTAATGCACATGCCATCGCAATTTGCATATAATGGCCGTTTCATGAACAAAAATAAACTAATTTCGTAAAAGATATCAACTTGAAGTAAATATACTCATATATATATATATATATATATCATTATTGTTCTGAGAAACATTAAAAGTTTAATGGAAATGCCTGCCAACAAATCCCTTCCTTCGATTAAAAGTAATTTAACCTTACATAGTGAATGGTTGGGAAAAACCTTTCGATTAATATTAATTTAACCTTATATAGTGAATGGTTGAGAAAAACCTTTCAGTCGATAATATGTCACAAAATTTGAATTGCTTAAACAACAACAGAATTCAACTAAAGAAAATTGTTAAACTGCATATAATATCGAAATATTGAAATGATCAACAACAATGACTCAAAATACATTACATAGAACAAATACTTTTTCTCTCAACTAATTATAAGAAAAACTACTTTACAAGATTATGTATATTAGAAAAATAAAACTTTATATAAACTTGATCTTTCAATATTTTTAGTTTCCTAGCTCTTTCAAACAAATAATTCATGATATTTTAAAACTTTGTGAGATCATACTCTGTATTGTTCAATCACATATTGTAATATTTATTTTGTATTTATTAAATATATAAAAATGATCAATCAACGATTTTAATTTTACGAAACCTATATATCTTACATATTTATAAAGTATTTATATATACACATAAGTATATGAACATGCAAGAGATTGATCCAATCAATCGTCACTTTATCTTAGCAAAAAAAAAAAAAAAAAATCAATCACCACTTATAGAAAGTTGAATTAACATCAACAATTTTGACACTCGTCCAATGAGGGATTTAGAAAAGAATTTAGTCATTAACAAATGGATAGGAAGAAATAATGCAGGTGTAGATACAAAATTTTTTTGCACAGTGTCATGCTTCCAAATCCCATGAATATTGTGTAGATTTTCAAAGCTAGCTGTTAATACATCTATATTTCCTTTCAAATTTATTTCTTTAATTTCTTCTTCTTTTTCTTTTTTTCTTTTCTTTTTTTTTTTTTTTTTTTTTTGGCTGGAGGAAGATAATGTGGGCGTTGGTCATTGGCCCCAGTTGTGTCATTTCTTGTAATTGTTTGTTAAATTATGCATGCCAAAGGAAACACCTAAATCCTTCCCAATCTATTCATTTAGTAGCCCGCCCCCCCCCCCTTGACTGCTAAATGAGTTTCTCATATGAAACCATATATATGTGGCTGTATTACCAGGACGGATTTTTAAAAAATATTTCAGAAGTCATTTTTATTTTTCTTTTGTTTCTAGCTAGGGAAACAAACATAAATTTCCTCCTTTCCCATACGATTATTAGACAAGATGTTTTTCTTTTATAATAATAATTATTTTTAAATTAATTTTGTGGTGTGTGTGCCTTTCTTTTGTTGGTTAGAGAGTATATGTGTGTAGAGTATATTGGACATATCGATACGATATCTCAGGTATTCAACTTCTACCAACAATATATATATAATACGTAGAATACATATATACAGCTAGCAAACCTGCAGAAATTGTTTGGATATGACATATGTATATATATATAAATATATGTATATGTAAATGGGCAATATATATACATCTAGTACTCATCCATTGCCACCCGGAATCTTTGTAGCTATAGCTGCTTTCTTGTAACAGCTAACCTTCTAATTGAAGCATTTCCAAGGTTTTCTTTGAATCTTGGAAGTGAAACAATAGGCGGCATATTGCAATTTAATTATTCCTCTTCAACAAGACCAAAATATATATATATATATATATACACACACACACACACACACACACACACACACACACAGAATCCATTGACAGATCCTCGATTATTTATTCTCATTTGCATCCCTCCATTTTAAAGATTAATCATACTTTGTCCCTGAATTTTTATGACTCCCTTTGTTAGATTTTTTTTTTTTTTTTTTTAAAGAATGGATAAAATAAAAAGTTAAGTTCGATCATATTTTCGTTTAGTTTTTAACAAAAATTAAAACAATAAGGTTAAGTGAGATTATTTTTCTTTTTTTTTGTTGTCTTTCTTTCATAAACGGAAACTTTAAAGAAGAAAGTTTAGAATCACTCCAAAGTTTAGAAATACAGGTGAGGTAGTTGATTCGTTGAAGAAAGAGCCAGATCAATTGATAATGTCAAGGCCTCAATTTGATGGATGTGATATATATTAACCCAAATATGTATTTGAAGAAAAATCCTTCTATAAATAAAGTACATAATGTCAAGGAACAGATACGATCACAAGCATATCTAATCATCGCATTCTAATTATATATATCTTAGATTAGACTCCTAATATAATAATATTGCAATTAGTGACTCTCAGATCATAAGCTGGATACATAGTCTGATTACATGACCATCACATGTCTATTGTCCATTGCCCAATATTATTTCTTTTTTGGCTTATAATATACCAAATTAATATTATTAATGTTAATTTGTAAACAATATTATTTAGAGAAATGAGGTCATTTGGACAAATATATTAAAAATGGCCAAACTCTGTTTAAAAATAATTAATGGTTATTTAAATATTTGATTGATCATGATCAATAAAATCCGACTAATTACTGATCGATCATAACCACCAATCAATGAATGACCATCCATTAAATAGTCAATAACCGATTGATCATTTTTAATAAAACGACTATTTTTTTTTTTAATTTAACAAAACGTGATACATTCATTAAAAAAAATAAACCACTTTCATATGTCAATGTAGATGATAAACTTAAGAGCTGTCATATTGTTTTGAGAACTTTGGACTTTTCATGTATTTGATCAGGACAATTAATAAGATTCTTTGAATTTAAGTTTAGTTAAATCTTTCACTAGTTATATGCCTATAATATATATATATATATATATATATATATATCCTTGTCTATATACATGAGACGTCTTAAAATGGCTAATTGATCAGAAACCACATATATATACTACTGGGGAAGTCGTGTTCATTGTGTTCCCCGCTTGTTAAGAATATTTTTACATCTATTATATCATCACGAAGAAAATTAATAAAATAATTGTGCTAAGAGTTGAGAGGGAATTTAAGATTTTTTTTTTTTTTTTTTTTTTTTTGGTTCTTCCTTTAAGAATCTCGAGGGAAATTAGAAACTTTCACAGTAAGTAATTTAAAACCTTGCATATACAAAGACACACAAACAGACGCATATAGAAGATGTAAAAACAAAGTATTACCAAACGTACGTAAGAAGTTTTTATTTGTTCTCTCCGCCTTCTATATTTCTTAGAATAATAAATTAAGAAATAGCCAGCTTAAGATAAAGCGAAGGAGAATATTATTCCTAATCTATATCTCACAAATCTGTTTAGATATAATTATAGAAGAAAGAAACCAATATGTCGCAATTCGGGAAATAAACTTTCTTTTTATTTATTTTATTGCTAAAACTTGGGGAAATAAACTTAAGCATTGAATAAGCTTTTCATGATTAAAAAAAAAACTATGGAACATATTTCAGCATTTTATTTCCTCTCCGGTTTCTATCTTTTCAGTGTTTTTTCAAGCAACATGCAAAATATACATATATATATATATATATGTATGTATGTATGAAAAATTGGAGCTTTGTATGAGATAAGCAGAATTTTGCATATATATAGTTGAGTTAGCAAATGATCATATTATTATTGTTGTTACTATATAATTATTTAATGGAAAGCAAATGATCAATATCTACTTCCAGCAAAATATCAGCCCGTCCTGATCACCCCAGTTGCGTCAATTGATGGGATCGATGTACAATTACATTTCTCTAAAATTATAAGAATGAAAAATAATAATAAAAAAATCAACAGATAAAGGACAAAAAATTATTAAAGATCTGTTTAACAGAGTTTTTACTTTTGATTTTAGTCGGTAGAAGAAGAGAAGCAAAAATTATAAATTTTCAGTAAATGTTTAAAATCACATTTTTAAAAGACCTTCTGAGATCTGAGGTCAATATGATTTTAAAATTTTCTATTACATAATAAAAATATTGAAATGAAGTTTATAATGTCTAAATTAATTAAACTTTGATACAAGCTTTAATGTTTATTTATAAGTTTTTTTTTTTTTTTTTCCAAAAGCTATATTTTTTGACTTTGATAAGAGGCTCTTATATATAGAGACCAGGAGCATTTACGATGGATCATTAAAACATAGTTTATAAACAATTTTTGGATCCAGAATGTGAAATTTAACTTCTCGGAATGCCAAAAGAAAAATGCTGAGATGTTCCTAATAATTAGTACATTACCTTCTCTATGATATTTCTTTTATTACATGTTACATGTAAAAATAAATAAATAAATAAATAAAGGATGACCAAGAAAAAGAAGAAGAAGAATCATCATTGGTAGCAAGAAAGAAAATGAGAATGAAAAAGATGCATATCAGAAACTCAGCCACAAATACTCCAACTTTGTAGTTTTCAAACGCCGTGCAAGTGGTAGTGGTATACCAAGCAAAGGACAAAGTAAAATGCACGTATAAACCATGCCCCATTGTCCCCGTCATAACAGCTCACCATACCTACAAAAATTCCAGGAAAGTAACTTCTTCTAGGCCAATATATATTATGCGTGACGGATACATATAGATATTATCCCACCTTCCGATACAACCGTTAAATCATATGGTGCAATTTTTTCTTTTTATTTGGTAAAAATATGGTATTAGAATTATACAATGAGAGAAGGGATCGATCGTTTTTGAACACTTATAATTTATATGCGTCGTCTAATTTAAATCGAAAAATAAATACAGATAATGATTATTTTAAAGTATTTCCATTGTAGAATTTAAAAATAATGATAATTATTATCGTCTTCGTGGTGGTGATGGTGGTGGTGTGGCGGTGGTTGTTGTTGTTATTTTTATTGATGATGATTCAACTGATATATGGAAACAAAAGTTATAAATGAAAGATCGAAAGTAGGGCAACTGGGATAAGGAATTGGTGATTGATTGTGGAGTCCTTTTGTTTATAACCTAGCTTGTATTGGTCTTTAAAAAACACATAGGAATTAGAAATACATATACATATATATATATATATATATATATGTATATAGATATATGGCATTTGCTTTTGCTTTGAATCCTCTAGGTATGCTTTATGATGGACCGGATCCAGGAAATAAGTGGAAGACAGACGTATCATGTTTTGTCTCCTTGTGAGGATTGTCTCCATTTATTATTGACCTCAATTACTTTCATGATAACTCTATGACATGCACCTTATGTGTCTATATATATATATATATGAGCATCAACTTCTTCTTCTACTTCTTTTTCTTTATCTTTTTTTCTTTTTTTAAAACAAGTAGAGAGAGGTACATGCATGATTTATCACTTTCAAAACCTTAATACTTTTAACTTAACGTGATCGATAAGGAAGTGCAAAAAGTTATTGTGATTCTTTTATGTTTCTTCTTGTCAATTTATTGTTAAATATCTCAATTTATAACCTGAACCAACATATATATATATATATATATCAAATTCATTTATATTTAACCTAACGTCCAGTGTCTGTGTAGTAAATTATATGATGTGTCTTGTACGTACTGTGAAAGACTGAAACTTTTTATATTTCAGATAGCTTTTTTGTGAATTATGCGTGATATATATGCAGATATATATATATATATATGCGCACATATATTGAGAACTTTTATTTGGCTATATAATAGTAACTGAACAATATAAATCCTTTTATTATTATGTATATGTAAACTATCTAAAGTTATACATACACAACGTAAAAGAAACATGAGAGAAGTACTCTAGATAAGATTAAATTAGATTTTGAAATTCTGATAATGCTCTATCATGGTTCGATTAATGTTGGCCGATTGACTATTTCTAACAAGTAATTAAATAATAAAAAAGCCAAAACAAATAATTTATTTACTGAAAAGAAGAGGAAAAAATGAAATTATATATATATATATATATATATTCCGTCCATTAATATTATTTTAATTAATATGAAAAAGAAAACTAGTACACCTGTTTGTTTTTTCAATTAAATATCCGAGTAGTACAATTTGTAGCGAAGTAGAGAAAATAATGTAAGTGATCATAAAAGGGCATGCATTGTATATACAGGAATTGGGGCCCTTGAAATGTGTGCAAAATTGGATCACAAATTTAAAGATATCACAATATAGACATAAATCTGCTACATATAATTTTGGTACTCTCCATTATGCATGTTCATTTGTTGCATGTTTTGGCCTTTTCTTCTCTATTTCTGTTAGGTGTGGACATTTCCTTTTCTTTTGTAATGATACTTTTCAACTAGAAAGATTAAGAATTAAACAGTGATTGATAACAATTTTGCCTTTATTTTATTTAGCATTTGTTGGGATGATCACTTTGCTTATTGATATGCACATACGGTTATAATTTCCATTATTAGGGCTTATATCTTGATTAGGGAAATCAAAGACTTCCTAAAAACACACTTACACATATTTTTTTTTAATGTTATTTTATTTTTGCTAAAAACACATAATATATGTATATTCATATTTTTTTCCTATGTACACATGCATTGATTTCGAGTCATTTCACCATTTCACTATTTATGTAATTCTCTTTCAGTGTAGTATAAGGTGAAGCCTTTGTTTTCTCTCTCTTTCTCTCTTTGATCAAGATTCTTAACATTGTTGCATATTTAATTTAAAACGTTACTAATTATCTTTTTAAAGATATTTCTTTCTTCCTCTTCTTTCTTTTCTTTTGTGATGAGGTGGATTTGATGGGAAGCTGGCCCCAATTCATGAAATACAGCTGAGGCATGAAAGCTGTGTAGCCATGACTTGCCTCATATCTGCCATGATAATAAAATCCAAAAAGAAAAAAAAAAAGCCATAAAAATAACTAAATAAATAAAAGGGATAATAACCAAAAACGTGTTTTGCATTTTATCCAAATTATGTGTTTCACTCTATGTTTTTAATAAAATGCACTTATCTCCTATTTTGAGAAATCGAGTTATAAAATCACGCCAAAATAGTTGTGTGTAGTGGTTGTAGTAATAATTTAGTGTTAATTTCACACAGCCACACCTGACTTCATTAAAGATGCTGAATTCAAATCCCCTCATTCTCAAGTTCAAAAAACAAAAATAGCAGTGAGTAAAGACAATTTTAACCTTCATTTTGAACACTAATCTCATTAGGAATCATTTTGATCCGAAACCAAACACGTCAAATTAGCCAAACGTATTCAAATTTAAATAAAATTAGGAGACCTACTTAGGTGTTTTTTGTTATTATATGTGTCAAGTATTATTCTCCCCTAATTTAGGGTTATTTCCATTTTTCTCTGAATTTTAGAAGTTCCTTTTTTTGCTTTGAATTTAATTAGTTTATGGTAGAATTTTGACTAAAAACAGATAGAAAAAATGAGTTAAATGCAGACATGTGACTTTTTTCACATGAAAATTTTAATAAAGAAATTCTAATAAAGAAATTAAATGAGATTAATTCAAAATACAATAATAAGTAACATGGAAGTTTTTAAAGTCTGTAAAAACAAATTAGAAACAAAATTCAAAAGGCATAATTAAACAAGATTGATCCTTATTTTAAAACTAAAATTTCAGTTGATGCCAACACAGCAATTAAGTCGCGCGTTTTCATGCCATAACTCATACGCAAAGTTATTAATCATGAATCATGAACTAGCGAGGCATTTAAGCTTCTAGAGAAAAGTTCTCAACAAACTCTTCCAAAAGGCCAATAAATTGGTTCTTGTAGTTTGACTATATACTAAATTGCATGGAAAGCTCATGAAAAAATATAATTCCTTTATGTTTGCCATTCAAGAAATAAAGCATTATCATTTTCAAAAATAAAATAAACTAAAGCATTATTTTAATTTAAAAAACATATTAAAAAAATCGTTGCAAGTTACAACTATCCATTCTCGATTCTTATATATATATATATATATATATATATACATATATATATATATATATATGAGGGGAAAAAAAACAATCCATTTCCAATTATTGACCATTGTAAAGTGTGCAGCCAATGAATATAGCTAGATCAGTAGTACATGATTACAAATGCGAGGCTAAAATTTGTCAATATGACACTATGAATTATGAATGGAAACGTAATGAGAATATCATTTTTTTTGGATGGTTGGTATTCCAATATCCGACATGAGATGATTTAGGAAATTCAATATTTTAAAAGGAAGAAAAAGCCCCCAAAATAATCCCTCTTTTAAAGGTGAAATCAACTTTTAGTCATACTCATATGTATTCCTAGGATATTTAATATGATGTTTTCCCAAATTTGTTATCCTTTAACAATTTTTCCCCAAAATTTTTAATTTTGATAATTTTTCCTATGGACTTGTTAAATTATTGTTACATACCCCACTTAATTAATTTTACATTATATTGAAGATTTAGACTTGGAAGATCTGTATTAGGGTTTGTATCAGATATGGAAATTTTTGGTTGGAGATGAGGTTTTTCATCTTATGAGACGTTCATGGGCTTTTCATGATTAATTTGATGGAAAATTAATACATACAGGGTAAATTGTAATAATTTAGCAAATTCAAGTAATAACTAGTTAAAATTAAAAGTTTAAAGGGAAAAATATCAAAATAAATAAATAAATAACAAATTTAAGGGACATCAATACTAAATATCTAAAATTATCTGATACTTTCAAACCATTTACATAACAGTGAAACAGATGGATAACCAAATTTCATAATTAGATCTACCACACTATATAGTATAATAAGCAAAGTCCAAAGTGCTCATCACAAGGTGTTAATAATGTTCAAAATGGGCTCTAACAAGCAAGCTCTAAATTCCTAATGTTTATAATATATTAACAATATACCTACCCATTATGAGGATTGTCTCTAAAATGAAGCATATAATTTCTTCACACATCTGGCATGTGATGAAGTAGATAGGGGACCCCATATATAATAATATTGAAGTAGTGCTTGGAATCTCAAATACTTGGATTTTGAAAGATTGGATTAATCAGATGATCTTGACATATCCCAAAATTTTTCCCCTATATTAATTTTAGTAGGTGAAACTGTGGTCAACTATCAAGTAATGCCTCTTAAATATTTCCCTTTGTCCAATTATTTCTTTCTTTCTTTCTTTCTTTTTTCTCTTTCTATTGAATTATTGGGGTTGGGGAGGGGGGGGGGGGCAATATTTATCAGCATTGTTATTTGGTAACAAGGACTTTTTTTGCCCTTCTTTATTTTATCTTATTTATTTATTATTATTGTTTTTTTTTTTTGGTATAGGGTGTTGGGTCACAATCCTTGCAGCATCAATCATAGTTTTTTTTTTTTTTTTTTTTTTTTTTTTTTTGGAAAATTCAACGAATCTGAGAGTAAGAAACGAAAGATGGATAAGAATGGGGGGAAAAATTAAAAAAGTTGTGCACTCTTCTCCTTTTTTTCTTCAACATGATTGGTTATATATCAGAAAGAAACCAGCTTTTTGCTCAGATTACTAAAATGTAAGTGGTGATTTGAAGGTAAATTGGGATAGAGAAAAGAGGATCAAATTATTAGTATTGTATTGCAATATGTCTGTGGGTCCAAAATGTCACACTTAAACAAATAAATTGGGTGCATATGTATAAGAGTGCCTTTAATCAGTGAGTGCTTCAAGAAAAACGTGATTTTTCAGTCAAATTTGGTTATGAATAAGCTGTCTTCGTTTACATTTTGATTAAACCCACCAAGATGATTTAGCACCTATCCAGTTTTATCAATTTTACGTACTTTTTCGTTTTGATTTGAATTTAATTAAATCTAACTTTTAAAAATATGCACTGTTATAAAATAATTATTGGCTTATAAATTATAACATATATGAATTTATCAAGGATATGTAGTAAATTTGATATTTATTTTCTTTAACTGAAAATTGATACAAAAATAACATAAATATTGATATTTTCTTTTCTCATTCCATTTATTATTTGGAGCCTATCAATTGCACTAGTACTCCTCCTTTTTCCTTTCCATTGCACAAGTAGAACAGAAAAATATCAATAATGGCTTAATGAATATTAATCTAATTACTTTTTATTAAGACCTGCATGGTCGGAGATGCAAGAGTTTAAGGATATTAAGCAGTGACCAGATGTTGGAACATCATAAAATTACTACATAAACCAATCAAAAGAACTAGATGAATATGTTAAACTTTCTCAATAAATTACAAATTACATACTGTAAAACTTAGCTCTCATTTAACATTTCGTTTCAAACATGTTTTAATTTTATTTTTTTCTACAGTTTTTCTCATAAAAATTCAAAATTTTAAATTATAAATTTGAACCTGGATCATTATAATTTTTTTATGAGATATATATACGTTAGAAACATGCGTATATATATGTATCGATATACAGATATACGTATACTAGAGTAAATATTTGACATTAATGGTTGAGGAAGTTATTATATTGTCTGGAAATGCCAGCACCGTACTCAATCCAAAAGGGCCCTTTGTTATGGTGATGCATCAAATCACTACCAGTTTTGACAACAAAAGATGTGCAAAATAAACCAACCAAATATCTTACACCTCATTAATGTGTGCTTCTTTTCTGTTTTGTGAAACGGCAAAAAAAAGATCACGGACACTTTTCTGCCATTTCATCTGCTTGCCCCGGCATTTTGCTAGACAAAAAAATTTAATTTTTTATGCAACAAGAGATTCCTACCTCCTCAAAGAAACCATCAATTTTTGTTCTTTTGTAGGTTTAACTAATTGAATCACGCGCGGAGTACTACTGTGTGTAATGGTACATCGTCTAATTGATATAAGAATCTAGAGAGAGAGAGAAAAAAAAAAATACTCCTTCATGAAACTCCAAAAATATCTTAGACGAAACCCTTTTTAATCAAGTTAAAAAACAAAAACGACGAAACTCCAAAGAAACTTTTTCACCTTTTTAACTATGTAATAGATAGATAATAGATATCATGACTTTCTCATTCTCCGAGCCATATTGATTATCCGCCAAAAATACTTGTCCAAAATAAACTTCAACAACCATCCCTACTCGTAGATTTGATCTAGCGGTAGATCTGCATCCACCTTAAAGTTGACGTCTTGAGTTTGAATCTCTTATATCTCATCTTTATAAAAACAAAACGATTCCTTACTCTTGCATTAATCAAATCAACTTTTGGTTTTGGATAGATTAGGCCATGGAGAAGCAAAGTGCATGATCAATATATATGAGTAAATTGGTGCGATTGATATTTGGTTGGATTTCAGTAAGCATTTATAGCCCATCTTTTTGGAATTCACCATAGCAATAAATAGTATATAAGACAAATATGTACTCCATAGCAGAAATTTCTTTTATGTTTTTACCCAACTTCCGTCCCGGTCCTTTCACGATTAAAGAACAACTTCTCAGAATCTAAAATTACTGTTGAGATTCCAGAGTTGTGAATTACTTTCTTTTTTTTTTAATGTTTTTTGTTTCTCTGTCTTTTTTTTTTTTTTTTTTGTCCATTTAGTAAAAGCATGCCACATTATAGCTTAAGTTGCCTTAATTCATGAGTAGAATGCTAGAACAGAAGATTAACTCTTGGAATTTTTCTTCACTTTTTAAAGCCACAAGAATTTGAACGTGACTAAATTGACTCGTGTTTGTTAGGAGAGAGAAAATAAAAAGAAAAGGAAATGAATAATATGATCTTAGAAAAATAGGGAGAGGAGGTTTTTTTTTTTTTTGTTAATGGATTCTTTAAATCCCGTTTTAAATTCACTTTTCGAACTTTTTTTATGATGTTTTTTTATCAAAAAAGAATTTGAATTTAGTATTCAAACTTATAAGTTAGGGATTCTAAAAGATTGAAATCACTCGTTTTGGAAGCTGTGAACCGAGTTGGACATGGTTGCTTACTTGCTCTCTTTTTTTTCTTTTTTTCTTTTTTTTTCTTTTTTAATTTAAAATGAAAGCTTCTTTCTTGTCTGTCTGAGAGTCACGGCAAAGTACAAAGGAGCTGAAGACAACCCAGGCCCAACTTTGGTTGTTTTTAACATCCAAGCCCACTTTTCTAGCCCAAATAGTCAGCTGGGCCAAATTTGGGTCCATTAATGTGGAAGACTGAAGATGTGGGCTTTGAGGACATAATTAGGATCCGTTAGTGATACGATACAAGATCGTAGTCTCCCCATGTCGTTTGATTTAGTACTTTCTTTTTAATAATTGGTAACCTTTATATTACTAAACTTATACCTTTAGATAATTAAAAAAAAAAGGGTCAATCTCATTTGTGTTTCTCAAATTATAAGATTATTCTTATTTTTTCCATTGAACTATGATTATGATTAATTAATCCTACTAACCCCTTGTGTTAAAGTTTTTGTTAAAAACTTATATAAATAAATGAATTAAGTGCGACCACATGGTCTTTTTTTTCATTAGTTTTTATTTTTTATTTTTTTTAAATCTAACTTAAAGATCATGTGATTACACTATAATTCAAAAATCAAGAGGTAAAATGACAGTTTTTAAAATTCATGAGACAAACTGAGAATGTTCATATAATTGAAGGGAGATAGGTGAAAATAATTTAAAAAAAAAAAAAGAAATAAGAGTTATGACTTTTCAATAATGTATGAATATTTTTGTTAAAGTGTTAATAAGACAAAAATGATGTTTAAATTTTCTACTAGGTAATAAAAAATGTTAGAGTAAAGTTTATAAAATCTTATTAAAACTATGATACAAATTTCAAAATCTTCTAAAAGTGGGGTTTTTTTTTTTAAGAAGTCATATTTTGCGTTTTTTTATCATATAAGCCCTTTAAAAGGAAAATGGTAAATTACTCATTTAGTTCTTAAACTTTTAAGTTTGTACAACTTTGATCCCTGATTTTTTTTCGTAATTGGAATACTTCTTAACTATAAAAAGGTTGTTACGATAGTCTTTTTCGTTAATTTTTGGACGGAATTTGTTAGTAATTTAGTCAAAAATCGATGTTAACTAATATATTTCGTCCCAAAAAAAATCAGAAATGACTACTGTTGTAACGTTTTTAATAGTTTAGGGTTATTCCAAGTTCCAACTATTAAAAAAAAAATGAGAAGAAGAAGAAAAAAATGGATTAAAGGTGCACAAATTTAAAATTTATGGACTAATCTAACAATTTATCAAAAGAAAAAATTCTTATTAATAAAAAAAACATTTGGACTCAATGAACCCGAAAGTAATTTTTAGGAAGCAACACCAAACCCATCTAATTCAATCTGTTAAGTTCTTTAGTAGACAAACGACATAAAGTACTCTACCAAAGGCCAATCCTTTGTTAAAATAAAATAAATAAATAAATAAATCCTCATTTTCAATTTTGCCCTTTCTTCCCCCTTTTAAAAGCTACGTAAAGCACTATTTTGTTTTTCCTTTTTCCTTTTTCGTGCTTTTCAATACTTAATTGGCCATGAAAATCATCATTTTGCGTGGAAAGGAGTTTTAAAATGTGCCAAACGTCAAAAATCTCTAGAAGCACTTATTACGGTGGTGTTGTAACTGGAATGACAATAAAATATATATATATATATATATATATTAGTAAAGCCTTGTGAAATGGAGCTTTAGAACTCCAATATCATCATTTGATTAACAATGGCTGTTTAAAAAAGAATTAAAGAACTTTAGTTCTAATTTCAAAAAAAAAAAAAAAAAGAACTCATAAAATAATCAGATCCAATAAAAGCAAGTGTTGGAATGCTACTAAAATGCCACCTTAAGGGCCTACAGTTTATAGAAAAGAGAAGGAGGGTTTTGTTAAACTATTTGGTAGTGGCTTAATAGGCACATTGAAAGTGGAAAAAGTGCTTATATCATTATTTTTTCAACCCAAAAAAAGAGAGAAAAAAAGTGGAAAAGTGAAAAATAATTGTCACTGGGCTGCCGGCGTTTAAGATTTAGACTTTTTTTTTTTTTTTTTAAGGAACTTACTATTTAATAATATGTTTTCATACCAAACTGGTTTATTTAATTTAATGACATTGCATGTTCAAAGAATTTGCTAGAAGTTTTGTGATAGAATGAAAAAAGAAAACATTAAATAAAAAAAAATATAACTTTGCCGCAGCCAATCATGACGGACAACTTAAATAATTCAGGTTGTTGATGAAATACAGATTTGTTTTTATTGACGTGGTTATTGATGGACAGTTGGGTCAATATCTATGAATCAGAGAATTACATCAAGGTTTTTACTAAACTATCAGTTACTAAGGCTTCACTTGGCGTTTCAGTTTAACTCTTGGCGTTTCAATTTAATTCTAGTTAAACGGTATTTTTTAATTTCAATTTTTACCTTTTTTTCAAAAATTTAATAAAATTTATAACTAGTTTTTAAAAAATCAACTAACTCCAACTTAAAAATTTCATCTACAACCGACGAACCAAACGCATATTAAATTCTGATTAGAAAGAAACTTAAATCCGTAAGTCTATTATGGGAATTATGCTAAGAATTAGACTTATTTATTTTGTATTGTTGAGAGTACAAAATCACATAAGAAAATAAACAAACAAGAATCTATATGATTTATAGTGATTCATCCTTAATATTAAAGATATATTTACTTTCAGTTGTTTCAGTAATTTACTATGATGATCAAGAAATTTACAAGAAAAAATCGCAAAAACATCTGAGCCTCTCAACGTTTTTCTTTAACCTCTATAAACAATCCACTTTTAAAATCTCCAAAGTACCTTTAATAAAATTTTGATCGATTTACATGCTGACTATGCGTCTGATAATAATTAAACTACACATCTTAATGAAGTATTTATTTCTTAAAGAACTTAATTCTTCAGGTATTTAAAAGCGGAGATAATTCTTATAAATAAAAAGAACTTAATTTCATAGAGCTACATAAAAAATTAAAGGAATGCCCTTATGTACAAGACATCAGACATGAGATGCTTGTCGGTCCTGTGAAATTTCACTCTCTTACCTCAAAAGTTTGAGTGACATATATATGAGTGCATTTACATCCCAAATTCAAAAGTGATCATCGATTATGGAGCACTATGCAACACTTTATTAAATTCATGGGTAATTTTCTGCAAACTAAAAGTGAAAAATGTTTAGGGACATCAGAGAGTTAGCTTCGTGCGCAGATACATGCATCATGAGGTAGGTTAGAAAAGTGGTGGAACAAGCCTTTTACTTCAATAGGAGTGTGTGTGTATCTATATATATGTATATATATATACATATATATATCAATTATTCCTTCAAATTAGAGAAATAAAAATAAAAAGTGTAATGTTTAATGAGAGCGTTCATGTAAAAACTTGAGCTTTAGTGACTCCGTCACTTGTGGGACTCAACTGTATGTGAGGGAGCCCAGTCAATTCATGGATGCCAAATAGCAAAACTCATTAAAAATTTAGGTAGTAACTTTCCAAGGGAATTTCTATAGTGGAAGAATTATATTTTTTCACTACCGGTAGAAACTAATTAGATAAAATAACTAAAATAATAATATCTACCTATAAAAAAAAAAAAAGATATTTCATACGGTAAAAATTCCAACTCTGCAAGAGATTGAAAACTCAAAGACAACAAAAATGTCCAAAAATCCTAGAAAGCTCCTGCAAGGACAAAAAAATGAAAAGGACTGCATATCATTGTTTGAAAACTGGCAGATACTTATTAAAACCACTTGATGATTTTTTTTTTTTTTTTGGCTAAAAAAATGAATTATAAATATAAAAGTTAGAATGTCCAGATAATCTCGTGGAGGTAAATTCCCCCCACGTGATATATGGATTCCTGATGAAATAAATTATCCATATACCCCGATCAATACGGTAATGACGACTCGAACCTAAATGTTTAACGAAGAGAACGGACGTCCTATCAATCCACCTAAGGGAAGTCGGCAAAAACCACTTAATCGTTGGACCACGTACGAGATAGCAACAAATCCGTGGGCTATTCTTACATATTCCACATTAATTAGGCACCAAAGACTCACAGCCTGTTTAAACTCTCCTTCCCTTTTCTTTCTGTTTTTTTTTTTTTTTAAATCATTTATTTTATGTCCCTATCGAGCATCTAGAATTGGAGCAATATACGTATTATACGTGTATATACTATATATATGTACAATATTTATCACCAAAATACAACTAACAATATCCCAAATAAAATGTGAGATGGGTATTGAGTAGGTCACATAACTAAAATTAGTCCAAATTAAACCCCATCATCATCTTGCTAGCTAGCATCAGTTGTAGTGGTTGAGTGTCGAGAAAATAGACACACACACTAGCTTATTATTTAAGACATCATATATGAATTTTATTTTATTTTTTGAATCAAATTTTAGTTATTTAACCTTTTCTTTGAGAAGGTTTCTATGCTATAGTGGGTATTTTAGCTGAGTTTTTGCTTTTGATTTTGGTCACTAAAAAAAATAGTAAAAAATATAGTTAGTAAGTGTTTAAAATCATAATTTTTAAAGAATTTTAATGGGTTTAAGTAGTTTTTACATAAACAATAAAAAATATTAAAATGTTGTTATTTTGTAATGTATTGTTGAAACTCTAGATAAGTTTCAAAGCCTACTAAGAACTATATTTTCAGAAGCCACATTTTGGACCATTAGGTAACATTTTTATTTTTGCTTTTTAGTCAGTGAAAAAAAGATAAGCAAATCTATGACTTTTTAGTAAGTGTTTGGAATTACATTAAAAGAGCTTTATACGGTCAAAATGGTTTTAAAGTTTTATAACAAGTAATGAAAATGTTTAAATGAAGTTTCTATTTTTTAACTTAAACCCTGATATAAGTTTTAAAGTCTACTCAAAAGAATTTTTTTTTCTAGAAGCCATATTTTATGGCTTTGACAGGAAGCTCATCTAACAGATCATCTAAATACTTGCATAAACAGTTTTTAGATCCATGAAACCAAAAGCAATTTCTAAAAAGATCTGTCAAATAAGCTTTTGTGGCTTTGACTGGAAGATTTTATGGAGAGTGAAGCTATTCAAATCATGTTAACACTTTTAGAAACAACTTTTGAATCTAGAAATCCAATAACAACTTCTAGGAAGTTTTGTCAAATCTGTCCCATAGTATCTTTAATGTTGTGTATGTTTCTCAGTGATATCTTTTTAAATAACATTAAAATAATACTTGGTAAGGATTTAATAGTTAAAAATAGAGACCAGTGGATAGTGATTTTTTTTTTTAAATCTTGTTGTAGAATTCTTATTTCTTCATAATGTGATAGTATTTTATAGCTTTAATGTTTAATTCTGATTCAAATCCAACGTCCTTGTCAACATATTTCTTACCTTTTGATCATGCCTTTTTTATTTATTACGTAACAGTCACGTGGTCGCCATGTCATCGCCACGTAATGACCAATGTAGTCAAATGATTTTTTTTTTTTTTTGCTTTGTTTGTTCTAGTTTTGATTAACAGCATGAAAATTGAAAAACTATACAATGGTTTTCTGTACTTTTTTATCTGATGCTTCTTTCTTTTTCTTTTCTTTTGGGTGAAAATAGGTTTTTGTGTTCTTGAGAGTATGGGAGTGAATCCTCAACTTTATCTATAATCAAGGGCACTACATGTTACACCAAGTCAAAATTGATGACACTGTTACAATTAGCAAAATAGAAGGGGAATTGGATAAAACTTAGATGGTGAAAATTATAGAGTTTGATACTGTGAGTAAATCTTTTGAACAACACTGTTATATTCGTTTCATAAGTTTATTTGATCAAAATGGATTAGATGTACTGCACGGATTCGTCATTTTCTATAAATTAGACTGAGGTGTGATCCCATTATAAAATTTTCAAGGGAAAAAAATAGAGATAAATAAATAAATACGAAAATTTACACTTTTCACCGCCAAAAAAATAATAATATAAAAATATAATACCTATCGACTCCCACGGATAATTGAAAAAAACAAAGCAAAACAAAAACAAACAAACAAACAACTAAAAGAATGACCTTAAACCACATTCACCTTATAAGACAGATCAGGACAATGTATTCAAGTTAGAGAAAACCACACCTATATATGCTATATATATGATTATAATTTTCATGAGCTACATCTACGGTTTATTTGTCCTACAAATGTAAATAAATTAATAGGGTAGAAAAGAACCAACAGTAATTTAAATTAAACTGGCAAACTGTATTTATTTTACAGTTTTAAATTCGAACTTATAATGACAATATTAATTAATACTTTTTACCCGAAATTACGCAGATCTTATTACATCTAAAGAGCAAAAGAATTCTACTTTTAGAGCGTGTTAGTAAAGTTCATTCAGAAAACGACTTGACGTCTTTTTCTTTCTTTCTTTTGTTTTGTTTTGTTCCCCTTTGTTTTCCCCCTTAAAGTGAAAACGACTTTAATTCAATCGTCAGGGGAACAAAAAAAAGAACTTAATTCAAAATCATATTTGCCTTCATTTCAAAAAAAAAAAAAAAATCAAATCAAATTTGCCTTCCAGAGTCATTGTGTTTGGCATCACATAATTCCTACCCCCTTTTTACTTTTATTTTTTTGAGGGAATTTATATTTGTTATTAATTACTTCCACTAGTTCCCTAGTAGTACGCTGCATGTCATGATGTCATCCAACAATTATTAATTTAAATTTTTAAGGCATAATTGTGACTATTTAAAAATTAAATGGTAATTGGCTAAATCAGGTTTATGAGTATCCAGCCCATTAAACTATCTCAGAAATATCTGTTTTGAAATAAACTATATATATGTTCTGTATTTCTCCTAAAATATATATAGATGTCAGTATTATTATGAATATGTATGTATATATATATATATGTATACTTACACGAGAATTTTTGGTTTTCTAGGGAAATTATATGAAAATTAATTTGTCAAAGAAAAATATTGCAACTATTAATTTCCAGTTGGATTTATTACAAGAAGTGACCTTCTAGACTTTTAAGCTCCTTTTAATGCATGCATATATGGTGATATTTTCCTATCAGACATGTGTAAAATATATGTGTATAATTACAAGATGACGAAACGTAATATCAAAATGCAAAATCTTTTGGCAGTTTTTCTCTTGTAACACACACACACACACACACACACACACACACACACACACACACACACACACACACATATATATATATATATGGCGTTTTTCCTAGCTGTCCAACATAAATATGGGCTTGGATATCACATGATCATTTTCCAGCAACGAATAAATTTAAAAGACAGAAAATGCTAAAATAAAAACGACAAGGACAAACGCTCTCTACCACATTTCCTTAATTAGGGTTAAGGGATAACAATTATTGTTTGCGGTTATGCTTTATCTTTATAACGACTAAGGATAATATTTGACAGGAATAAAAATTGTAAGAGAGTGACAAAACAAATTATATATATATATATATATAGATGTATATAGACGTGTTTATAGTAGATGTTTTCTTTGATCTGCACGTTTAAGAAGAAAGCAAAGAAATTATAGTAGCCAGAAGTTCAACTAAGAGGATTAAGTTATAAATTACATATTGAAATTAGACTTTAAATATGTCTCATTAAAAAAATCTAACTAAAATCCAGTAGAAAAAAGATTAGAGAGAAAAAATACATATTTTCTTATTACAAAGTCGGCTAATTATAAAATCTACAACGAGAAAGAAATAGAAAAAGAAAATCTTTAATATCGTCTGAAATATATAAAATTTCATTGATCATTCTATCTGCATATTACATTATTTTTAATTCTCTCATAACACGAGAATGTCATGCAAAATTTATTTAACCATTAAATAATGTATTCTACTCGTAGACTTTATAACCTAACGCACAATTCTCTCTCTTCTTTTTTGTTAATAGCATTCATACTTCCTGGTTGTTTTCAAATATACGAATAATTTACTGTAAAATTATTCTCTACTATTCACATCTCAAATGAGGGAAAAAAGAAGGCTAATTCTTAAAAAAAAAAACAATGAGATAATAAATAAAAAGTTAATATCAAACCATTAGATTAAAAAAAAAAGAGTAGTTAAATATATATGCTCATCACGTAACAAATTAATTTAATATTAACATCTGCAATAAATTACTTAGCATGAAAGACAAAGCATAATAAGTTATTAATCCATAATTATTTACTTGATTATTTATTTTACTTGGTATTCCTTTATATTTTATTAGGGTCGATAAGGTAAAGGAAGAATAACACTTTCGGCGCAAATACATAAACTACATTGAGTGTGCATACAAATCACGTTTTTAACACTGTCACTCAATCATCAACAATTAAGTTTAAAGTCTTGGCTTAAAAAAATAATGAAGTTATTAAAGATCATTGGATAAAATGTAAATAAAATATTGTTATTTAAAAAAAATTTCGTTTGGAATATCTTCCATATGGTGTAACTTCCACTAGCGGCTACATGGATTCCACTTGTTATCATATTTCCCGTAAGGCTTCAATGAGTTGCATCATTTTATTCCAACCCCATTACTTAAACTATTAATTATTCAATTATTATATCTAGGTTCTTCTTTTGCTTCTTTAGTTTCACCTCTCTACATATATATATGTGTGTGTGTGTGTCTATATATATATATATATGTAACCCATATATCTATATAAACAATTTTGTTTTTTTGGTGAATATGTCCATAAACAATTTGATCCTCGAATAATTGAGCTCCGCCACAAGCCTAGACATTTCCCTATTCTAAAACCGCCCCTAGGACTATAAAAAAATACTATGATAATTTGTATATATATGGTTGTAAAATATAAAACAACTATCTATGGTATCTAGGTTTGAACATAGATTTTGTCACATGATCTTACTAAGTGAGCTTCATACACGTGTAAAAAATCAAGCACTTGACTCTTACGTGCACCATAATGGCAGGAATCTAATTCTTGGCCACAAAGACTACAAAATATATAAACATATACACTTTTTTCTTTTTTTTTTTTACTATGGTACAATTTGGACTTTTATATTAAAATTAAAAAAAAAAAACGAACATATTCTATTCTATGGTGCTTGAATTGCCACGTTGCGTATAATAAAACCCCATAAAGGAAAGGAATTACGGACTTTAGAAACGAGTTCTTTATTTAGAGGGATTTTTTTAATAGAAAAAGAAGCGAACAATGGAATAATTTTAAATAAATAAATAATTGTGGGCACGAAAATCAAGGAGAGAGAGAGAGGGAAGTGTTGAAGGAAAAGGGGCATGCCGGGTGGTGGGAAGCACACGTGGGAGATTCTAAAGGGAAAGACGTGGGTGTGTTTGGTAGTTTTTACTTGGAAGTGAGTGGAAGGCTTTGGTGGATGAACGGCCGATCTGGAGCTATATTTATATGTGTATATATGTATATGTATATGTATTTAGTGATGTACAGTACGGAATCTGTGTGACCTCGTGAGTTGTGCCACCTGAGACTGAAGTGAAAGAGACTAGTACACTGTTGTTGTTTTGCTTCACATATTTCCATGAGCAGCTCGTCCAACGAATACGGCATGTGATTAAGGATCACGATCGAGCTTGCATATAAAGCAAAAATAAAATTAAAAATAAAAAATTGGTGGTGTATGAGAACTATGAGTTATTTTAATTAAATTTTTTAGAAGTTGTTTTTTTTAATTAAATTTTGTATGAGTTGTTTTTTTCTTAATTAGGATACACAGACTATTAGTATAAACACATATATGACTAAAAAATGGTCAATTAAATCGTCCAATTTCAAGTTTAAAAACAAAGTCAATTAATTAAAAAATTGTGTTTTATATACAGACTTTTAGTATAAACACATATGATTTTTTTTTAAAAAAAAGGTCTATTAAATCGTCCTATTTCAAGTTTAAAAAAAAGGTCAATTAATTAAAAAATTGTCGATAAGCAGAAATAAAAATAAAAAAATTGGTGAATAAGATTGTGAGTTGTTTTTTTTTTAATTTAAATTTTTTAGAAGTTGTTTTTTTTTTAATTAAAATTTTTATGAGTTTTTTTGTCCTTAATTGGAAAGATTTCTCGTTATTCATATTTGTGCGTTTGGAACTCAGATTTAAACTCATAAGTTTTCACAGAAATTACACTAAGTAGTATATTCTAATATACCAATTGAAAATTATACCATATTTTAAAAATAAGGAACAAAATAGTACATTCCTTTTTTTTTTCTCAAATTCCACATCTACCCCTACCTCCACCAAATGGCAAATACCGTGTTATTTTGCTTCCACCGGAGTTGGACTGTTCTTCTTTTCCGACTAACGCTCGTGATCTTCGGCGACTGACGATCGCGATCCCGATGACTGACGCTCGCAATCTCCGGCGAATGACAGTCACGATCCCGACGATTGATGGCCGCAATCTCCCTGCTTCGCGAGGGTCAGATATCCCGGCATTGCGAGCTACAACGCCTCGGATCTCCCCAGTGCGGCGACTGAGGTTCGCAAGCGATCGATCTCCGGGCTCCGCGAGCTTCGATCATTGGACGAGGTTCGCGAGATCGTTAGCGAACTCTCCGACGACGTGGCAAGCTCGATCGTTATGTCGAGATGAGTCGCGCATCTATCATCGACGATATGGTGGCGAAGATAGATCTCGAAGATGGCGGCTCTTGGAAGCTTCGTGCTATCTTCGCCAATGTGGCAGTGACAAAGGCAGCGGCGGCAGCAAATTGGGATTAGGGTTTGAAAAATTGCTTGAATTTGGGGATTTAATTTGAGATATTTTTTGGGTGTAATTTATAATTTAAGAAACTTTGTGAAGAAATAAAAATTATTAAATTAAATGCTGATTAAAAATTAATTTATTTAACTAATATTAGATAATATATTTACTTGTATGTACTAAATATTAGCAAATATCTAGATTTACTAAATGTGCAAAATGTATAAATTTAATACAAGTAAAGGATTTACATGTAACTACCGTTTTTAATTAGCAAATATTTAGATTTATTAGTATATATTATAATGTAAATATGTGAATTTACTGAAAAAATTAAATTTTAATGAAATACTAATTTGACAAATAATTTACTTATTTAATGAAAAATTAACTTTTTTTTAGTACAAAGTTAACGTATTTTCATGGAAACTAAAATGGTAGATTTTGGATTTACTAATTGGAAATAATGTACATTTGTTTTCTCATATTTTTTTATTTACAGATAAATTTTTACCTTGTAAATACCACATAGTAAATACTGATATTTATCTTGTAATATCATATTTACAAGATAATAGAAAAATTGACAAGTGAACTTTGGATTTACCGATAAATCATATCCAATAAATATTGGTTTTACTTTATAATTCATAAATTTATCATACAATTTTAAATCTAAAAAATGTAGAACTAATTTATAAATTAGTAAGTACTAAGATTTACTATGGTTTACTTGATATATTAATAACTTTTTGGAAAATGTAAATACTAAATTTACTGGTAAATACTGGATTTACTAATAATTATTAAGATTTACTAATAAATATTTAATTTAAGTAATAAATTGATATAGTAAATACTAAGATTTATTAATATTTTTTGATTTACTTGTTAATTATTAATTTTAAAAATAACGTAAATATTGATAAATATTTAATTTAATAATAAATATTAAGATTTATTAATAAATACTAAAATTTACTTGTAAATATTTGATTTACTCGATAAATTGTTGATTTTGAAAGCAAAGTAAGTTACTAATAAATACGAAGATCTACGGCAAATATTAATTTACTTGATAAGTTCACAATTTTTAAAACAACATATTTCTAAAAAAAATATAAAACAACATAAATTATTAGTAAATATTAAGATTTATTAGTAAATATTTGATTAATTTGGGTAACGTGATAAATATCAAAAATTTCAGTAAATACACTATTTTATATAGTAAATCTATTTATTTACTGTTTTTTTTCTTTTTTATATATTAAATATATTTATTTACAGATTTATTGTTAATTAATAATATCCCTAATTTTATCAAAAATTCTAAAACAACCCCAAAATCCCATTACCTAACAACCTTCGCCGAAGAAGACAGAGAGCCCGATGACAACCACCGTGGGGAGGCCGGAGGTTTGGTGCCGACGCCGACGAGGAAGGAAGGGCGATTTCGCCGCGATTTTCCGAAGATATCCCGCAATTTTCAGGCGATTTTCTCTCGATTATCCTCGCGATTTTCCGGCGGTTTTACCCACGATCACGCTGTTATTTTCCGGAGGAGATGCACAAATAGTGCCGTGATTGCCTACGTTTCTCACCGCTGTGATTTTCCGATCTGTATTTCCTCCTCAGATCTGCGTTTCCTCAGGTCTGGTGCCGACGGCGACGAGGAAGGGAGGGCGATTCCCCGCGATTTTCCGGCGCCGCGATCTGTGCATCTCATCCGTTCTCTAGATTTGTCACCGTGGCTTCTGGCTGATGACGACGACGGCCACGACGAGGGGAGACCTCCGACGGCGTCGCGCGCCAGTCTGCCGTTGACGACGACGCTCGCCGGCGCCGGCGATGAGTTGATAGGAGCTGGAAGAGAAGGTGGTGGGGGTAAAATCAGAATTTTAAAAATATTACGAATTTCAATATGCAATAAATTTCACCTTTTCAAAGATACGCTATTTTGTTAAATCCATATATGTGTGTGTATATATATATATATATATATATTTTCGGGGTTAAATCCATATATTAGATTATGCTATTTGACTCTTTATTCTAAATTTTCATCTTTACTTTTTATCTTTTAATAAAAAAATTAATAAAAATTATAATTAATTTTTAAAAAATTAATAAAATTTAATATAAAAATTTCATCTCAAACCTAACAGAGACGTAATATTAAAATGGTAGCTTGTGTTTTATACAAACAGCATAAACACATATGATTTTATTATAAGATAGAATGTTTTGTCCTACTTCAAGTTTTAAAATTAAAAGTGTAAAAATATCATAAATTTGACACCTCCTTATATTTATACCTACGATAATATTAAAATTGATAATTTTATTATTTTATAATATTAAAATTATTAACTTTAAAATTAGATGAGAAAAATTATAAAACATGACTCTCCACTTAATTTTCTCTTAAAAATGTAAATTAATTAAAAAAATTGCTCATTTTAATTGTTATTTAAGAAAATTGAGTTAATTTTTGTTCAATTAATTAAAATTTAATTAATTTAACATTTAAATTGTAAAATATTGCGTAAAAATATGTAAAACATTGAAATTAAAACTAAAGTTATCTTTTTTTTTTTTTTTGCTTTAAAAAAAAGGTGATCCCATTTCGAACACTTTATTTAATTTTATTAAATAGTCTTTCAAAAATTTTAAGAAAGTTATTTTGTTAATTTCAATTTTTGAGGACGTCATTTTGGAAAATATTCCTCTTTCAATTAAGTAAAAGTTAATTAAAATGCATCAAAAAAACTGCAAGATATTGATATTAAAGTTAAAATTAGCTATCATTGCTTCCCTCCTTTTTACGTTTTCATAAGTTTTTATTCTGGGGTTTTTGACTCATTATCTCCTCTCTTAGTTAAAAAAATAAAAATAAAAAAAAACCTAGATTTGACCAAAATTTGTGAAATGTAGATTTTTAACATTAAAATAAATACACAATAGATGATTATGATATTATTGAAAATATAAAGTTAAACGTGATATTTCAATAAAATATTGAGAAAGTTTTAGATACTTTTTCCTTTCATAGAAATTTTAATTTCAAGATATTTTTACTTTAAATTTGGGTTAAGTAATAAAATTGACAATCTCATGTTTCCACGGATAAGAACTTCCACTCCTATTAACAAAGTAAATTTACTATCTTAACTCTAATTTAATTGTATCATATATTAAATAAGACAAATAACAAAAAATTAACCCGTGAACTCAATTTTCGATCGACAGTGAAAGGCAAAAAGGAAGCACTTTCCTAGCAAAAGTCAAAAACTTTGCCAAATTTTCAACTGCAATTTGAGTAGACAAAGAAGAAAAATTGTCTTGCACGTTTCACAATTGAACAAAGGCCGACCACACAAACCTCCAAATTCCCAAAGCTCCACTTTTTTGAAAACGAATTTTTCCTAAAAAGAATAAAACACAAACATAAATAATCTATTTGTTTATTTAGACTTTGTCTGGTATTTAAGTTTAACTCTAATTAAATTATATTTTTTCATTTTAAGTTTTATCTTTTTTTAAAAAAATCAATAAAAATTATAATTAGTTTTTGATAAGTCAATCAATTCCAATTTAAAAATTCATCTTCAACTAACAAACCAAACGCAAAGTTAGTTCAAAGAATATCAAATATATCAATTATACCAAACATGTGAACTTATCGAGAAATAAGGTATTTTTCGGTTTTCTAATTAATTTTTTGAACTATATTGTATAAATTTTCTATATAAATTAGAGGGTACCTCTTTTAAAAGTGATTATCGGATTTATTTGCAAGTATCATTATCATTTTTCTGAGACTATCCCATTTTATTACCCCATTTTATGGGTGAAAGTAAGATATCCAAACCTGTGAAGATTAATTACTGTGAAAGTAAAAGTTTTATACACTCATTTTTTTCATGTCTATTTTTCAAAGTGGGTTGCATCTCTCTCTTCATTCACATGGATTTGCTAGCTTTGTTCTAAAATGAGACAAAATCATTATTTTTCATTACAATTTGGTCATTTGTACAAATAGAATACATTATTGATATTCATGATCTAGTGCCAACCTTTTGTCACCAAAGATGGGGGACAATTTGGTGTATGCCAACTCTTCTCCCATGAGTATTTATCCAAAAAAAAAAAAACTCTTCTCCCATGTGTAACCCCAAAAGAAACCCCCCCACCCACTCACCCACCAAAAAAAAAAAAAAAAAGAAGGGGTAAAGTAAAAGTACAATGAAAATAAAGAAGACCCAAAAAATCATTAGCCCAGAATTTTACATCAAACTTGCACTTTTAACGCAAGAGTTCTCTCCTTTACAAGGGGGGGAAAAAGAGTCCTCAATAGTATGAGTGCTTACATAAAATTGAAAATTGTAATATTGAGTAAAATTGATGTAGATGTAACGATCTAAACCAACGGCTTTTTTTTTTTTTTCTCACATAAATAATCCTAGCTAGAGTAGAATTATTGTAAAAAGCATGAAAAATCAAAAAGTAACAAGGAAATGGACTAATTAAGAAAAAGACTCCACTTTATGAAAAGTAGTGATTAGAAAAAGGACATTGTCATTTCAAGGATCAATTATTTCAAGGAGAATCAAATCATTCTTAAAGGGCCTTTTACTTTGTCTCACTTTTTATTTTTTTGTTTTGTTTATTGACTTAAAATAATCTCTTGGTCTGCAACTTGCAAAATCTTCATCGAACATAATTGATTCCATGTGATCAACACTTTGAACCCCTCTTTCATTCCTCTATTAAATTATTTCTCAGAGTTCAGCAAATATTTACACACACACACATAAAATTATACGTATATTTCTCTAAGATTTGGTCTTATATATCTACAACCACTTGATTATTGTGACAAAATCTGACCCAACCAACTAACCCCACCTGATCGAATCAAAGCCATGTTCCCTTTGCTTGATCATCAAATGAACCAAATATAAAATTGGTTAATTTGTAGGCAAATCTTATGCTATGAATTGTACTTTTATTTTTATCAGCAAATAGGTACTATATTATTTTAATTGTTAATCTTTTTTTTTCAGTCTAATCTACAATGTTCATACTAAGAATTTATACATGTAAAAATACTTTTAGTCATAAATCAAATCGTTGAAAAATTAATTTAATTACTAATTACCAATAGAATAAAAGTATATAATAAAAAAAATCTTATACATTTATAATTAGCTGGAAATTCAAAAGTTAATTGGGAATTAGGTTTTCTGTAATATTTCAATGCTTGAGTTTAAGGAGAGAGAGAGAGAGAGAGAGAGAGAGAGAGAGAATCTTATAATGTAAAGTCATATATATTATAAATGTGAGTCGTCTGTATGACTTGAGTCATCAAGTACTAGGGATGATAATGACACAACCTTGCCCGTTTATGGGGACGGTTGAAGGCTTAACCAATAAGTCTACGCGTCTGTGTTAAGTAAGTCGATAAAACATTAAAGCTAATCAATGTTAATTAATTGCAAAAACTCTTGTTACTGTTCTTGTTTTAATTAAGAAAATATATGTGCTCCTAGACTTGAAAAATAGTTCTTCTCAACATTTAGTTTTTATTGAGGGTTTTAGAAACTTCACGTCATGAATGAAATTATCAAACTTTGCTTTTATAATAGATTATATCTTAATATGACATTAATTTTTATGTTGAATGTAGTATTCATTATCCTTGATGAAAATTTTTTAAAAAACATTTGATGCGAAATGTAGCGTATGTATTGCATATATTAAAATTTGAGATTTAGTTGATTATTTTACTATTAGTAGAATTTTCTTGATAACTACACGCATTATCATTTTCATTTTTTTTAAATCAAGAAAATTCTTTTAGAAGATAAAGCTTGTTCTTTTTAAGTTTTTTTTTTTCTTCATAATTAGTATTTTTTTCTTAATTACACAATAAATTTATTTATCATTAACAAAAAATAAAATAATTTATTCATTCTCAACGATTTGTTATATATATTTCACGAATTCTCTTATATAACTTAATTTGTAGATTGAACTTGCTGAGCAAGAAAATCAGCCCTTTGGTATTCAATAAGTAAGTACTACAAGACATTTAGAATATATATTACTTAAAGGAATATGAAGTACCTAGATGTCGGATTTAGATTGATCAACTTGAACTCAACTTTGAAAACTTAAAAACTTTGTGAGTAAAACCATTTATAGCATTACTCAACCAAAAAAGAATTATAATTTTTGAATTTTGAAATAACATACTGCGTTAAAGTATGCACTGGGGAAAAATATCAAGCATGTCACTTTTAAATTTTACATAAAATCTAATACTAAATTGCTTCTATATATATATATATATATATTTTAACTTAAAAGTAATGGATTAAAGCTTTACACCTTACAATAATATAATGTATAAATTAACGTTCAACAATGTATATAACCACAAAATTACTTGTATTTGTATTCAAAACGGTGTAACGGATCATTTTAATTATATACATTTGTATAAACTAATTCATTGTACCGTTAAGAAGCTTATGCGGTGAACACGTAGAGATAGATGAGTTGACACAGGAGATAACTTTAGGATATCATCAATTGAAAGGTTGGAGGTTCGAATCTCCTACCAACTCAGGAGAGTATTCATATCTGTCTGAACTTTAAAAACAGAAAATGACGGGACCACCGTCAGATTTTTTTTTTAAAGAAAACTAAGTTAAAAAAAAAGCTCATGCAGTTTTTTTTTTTTTTAATTGATAAAAGCTCATGCAGTATCTTTTGAGTATATGTGATAAATAACATAATAATAAAGTTGACAACAATGTGACAACCTATGTTGTAGCCTTTTTTTTTTTTTTTTTTGTCCTTGGTAGAAACCTATGGGTGAAATTCTAGGAAATTAATCAGAAACCAGGCATCATCTTCTTAGTTATTATTATTTTTTCTTCTTTGGAAAAGTTATGAATTTAGAGTGGACCAAAATGAAAGCAATGGAGAATTGCTTTTAACCCAAGTTGAAATGACCTTACAAGTTACGATAATTGGCCTATTTCGGGGCAATTCATTCAAGCTTGAAAGAACTTGCCGACCGTAATTAAGGCAAGAAAAGTGATATTTCTTCGGCATTTTCCTGGAAAGAGGTCACATCTTTTGACCCTTTCTTGGTTACGAAAGCCAGAGGCAGAGGTTTCGGGGTTTATTACAAATTTTATTTTTTTTTCAAAAGTTAAGTTAAAAGGTAAAACTGTAGTAAAATTATTTTTATATATCCTATCAATAAAGTTTATTTTTAAGCTGTTCAGATATAATCAAATGATTAAGATGTTGTTTGTATGATAATTATTATATATTTTACCTTAAAGTAATATTTGATTAATAAATTAAAAAAAATAAAAAATTAATTTTTAAAAAAATCCACCGGTGGTGGAAGGTTGGGGAGAGGGGAGGTTTCCGTCATTGGGGTCGGGAAGTAGGGAGGGAGTGGGCTAGTCAGCGTCCAGGGAGGGGGGGGAGGGACTGGGTCGATGTCGATGTGGGAGGGTCGACGGGGTCTGTAGCCGGCGTCGGCGGGGAAGTCACCGGTGTCGAGGAACGAGATTGGATTTTTTTAAAATTAATTATTAATTTATTAGTCAAATACTACTGTAAGGTAAAGTGTATAATAATTACCATACACAAGTAACATTTCAATCATTTGATTATATCTGAACGGTTTAAAAATGAGCTCTATCGATAGGGTATATAAAAAGGAATTTACCGCAGTTTTACCCTAAGTTAAATGATTGAAAATTTTATATGAACCCCTTAAAAAAAAAAAGATTTGAACGTGTAAATTATAAACTACAATAGTAAAGTTTTATTTTTCACTTTAAATAAATGTTATTTTATGTATCAAATAAACAGACTAAATTCTAAATGTCTATTTTTAAAATATACACAGTGCCAAAGGGCAAAAAAAAAAAAAAAAACCCTGAATCTTCATTATTCATGATGGAAAAGAGTCTTGTTATTTTATTTTATTAACAATAAAAAAGTTTTAACAGCCCAAATATTTTTAACGACCGAAAAAAAAAAAAAAAAACTACCCGTTCAATGTTTAAAGAGCATTATACGGTGTCAAATTTAGCAGATATTCGGACGGGGTCTCTCAAATATGTATCACATTTTTTTTCATGATTAATAACAAGATATAAAATATATTTTAGATATGTTTTAGTTATGAAATAATTTTTTATCGGCATAAAATATGAATGAGATTTATTTTGTGTCATGAATTGTGAATTTTAATACAGATTGTACACGTGATTGTTAAAAGTAAGAGTAAACTGTTATGTTGGTTTCTGAATTTTTAACTTTGTGTAATTTTAATTTTTGAATTTTTTTCATAATTGAAATACTCATAAATTATTAAAATATTATTACAATAATCTTTTATGTTAATTTTTGAATGAAATCTATTAGTTAGTATCATTTTTTAACCAAATTATTAACGAATTCTGTTTAATAATTAACAGAAATGACTGTTATAGTAATATTTTAGTAATTTATGAGTATTTTCTGTTCTTTTTTTCGTAGTTGTAAATATTATAAATTATTAAAAACATTGTTATAGTAGTTATTTCTATTAATTTTTAAACGGAATCCGTAGTTAGCATTATTTTTTGATCAAATTACTAATAGATTCCGTTCAAAAATTGATAAAAATGATTATTATAATAATATTTTAAAAATTTTAAGGATATTCTAGGTATAAAAAAAGTTCAAAGACTAAAGTCGTATAAAATTAAAAATTTAGAAACTAAATGAACAATTTATTCACCAATTAAAAATGATGAGTATGATTTCTATCGTAAAATTTATTTTCAAAATAAATAAAAGAACAAAAGAGCTCAAATTTGCCGCCCAACCAATTATCATGAAATGAACGCTGTTAAAAGTAGCTCAAGCCAGACTTTTTTTTTTTTTTTTTTGGTGAATAAGGGAATAGCTCAAGCCATACTTAATATTTTAGTAAGGGTATATATGAAAATATAATATTCAAAAATAAAGTTTAATTGATAAATTTTAATGGAGGCTATTTTTAACTTTTATTGCGAGGCAAAGAAGAAAAATTATTAAAACTTGGAGTACGATTAAAAGAAAAAAAATTCACTGGGGATAATAGCTTCCCACCGGCAAGAAACTAAATCTGGCCCCAACCAGCAAAAAAAACCGATAATGACAAGAAATCTGGCCCTATCAACGAGTGATAATAAAGAAATTTGTACAAGAGGTTTTGAATTTAAAAGCGTTTTTATTTTATTTTCAATTAATAATGACAAGAAACTCATGTCTAATATCGTAAATATATAATATCAATAATATATATATAAAAGTATTAAATTATTTCATTTAACTTATTGATTTTTTACCATGGAAGTCTAATTTATTAAAAGTTTCAAATTAAGTTATATATACGAATGCAATAAAGTTAATAATTTTACCATTTTATAATACTAAAATTATCAATTTTAATGATAGAATGAGTAAAATGATAAGAAGTACTTAAATTGATTACAAGATTAAATAATTGTAAAAGAAGCATTATCTTACCAGAACGTATTAAAAATAACAAAAATAATAGGGTGTTTGATGAATGAGTTTAGTTTAAGATTTTTAAATTTTAATAGTAATTTTTAAAAAAGATAAAAATTATTTTAAAAAAGATAAAAAAAAATTTAAAAAAATAAAAATCATAATAAAAAAAATACAATTTAATTTAAATTAAATTTATGATCAAACAGATCCTAAGAATCTCTTATTATAAATATAAATATTTAAATATTTAATCAAGCCACCTTAACATGTTGACTTTCACATTTTCTTTGTAATAAATAAGAATTATAGTCCTACAATCTTCTTTTTTTTTTTTTTTGTTTTTAAATGTAGCCCCACAATCCTTAAAATAACATAAATAAATAAAACAAAATCGTGATGGGTAGACTGAGCAAGTCATCACATCTAACAGACGAAACGTGACGTTACGATCCAAAGGGGTGGCATCATCACAGGAAACTACAGAGGAAATTAAGCACAGCATATAATCTCCTTGTTCAGAAACACTCAGAGCTAATAAAGCTATTACTTTTAGTTTTTTTTGTCCGTTAGCCTCAACACGTGGCGGCCATTCACGGACGAAGGTGCGTCGTTGGGTAAATGCACCCAACCACACGTGTACAGTGGGGTGAATAATCAAGAACGGGCAGCTGCCCTCACTGCCCGGTGGAGGTGGGGTTTTTAACTTGCAGCATGCGCAGAGGGAGGGGAACAAAAACCTCGGAGAGCGAGACCCGCCACGTGGGAAAATGAAGCGAAATAATTAAAATATCCAAAATGACCCCACCCTTTCACCAGTGGTGGGCCCCGCGTCTTGATGTTTTTGTCTGGGAGTGTGGGGCCCAGCCGGTGGAATTGAAGGAAGAAAACGACAAAAGAATAGAAGGTGGGACCCAGCTAGTGAGTGTGACGTCAGGTTTATTTTATTATTTATATTAAAAATATTAGTTTTTGGGAGTTAGGGACTAGGTGGGAAAAAAAGTGAAACCGTGGGTCACTGGATTGGAGGTTGTAGTACACGTACTGGAGGTGCTTTTCGTTGAGTAGGTGGTTTTCTGTTTGACTTGCATTTATGGCGCGTATCGGGCACTCTCTCATTAGTGATTGTTTGGAATGGGACCTCATCTGGACATTGTAATGAGTCTTCAATGGGATGGAGAAACTATGAAAAGACAACTGAGGACAAGGCCCTTGGACCATTTTTTTATTTGTTTATTTATTTATTTAAGATTTTAAATTCAAATTCCCGTAAGTTTTGTAGTAGTGGTCCGTTTTAAAAGACCCATTGATTTTTTATTATCTTCTAATTTAATAAATGAAATGTAATATGTTTGGATTTTTTTATATTATATTTAAATATAATTTATGTTGACGTTGTTCATATTTAAATAATCTTTTAATGTGTATAAACAAGAAAGAGTATGTAATTTTATGATTAGTAAAATTAAATGTATTAATAATAATATAAATGAATATAATATTCAGAATATGTTTGTATTAATTGAATAAATGATGTGTTCAAATCTATATTATAATGACTAATCATAATAATTATTTTTTTGCTTGTATATTTATCTATTTTGATTTTTTTTGCTGGTTATTTATTTATTTCGTTTGAAAGTGCAGTATTTTTTTTTGTACTTTTAATTAATGGGAAACTTCTAAAAATATTATGTTTAAATTATAATAATTCTTTAAAAGTAAGATATGTTAATAGAGGCAAATCTAACGTAATAAGATTTTGTTCAACTGGATGATAGTGCAAGCGTCACCACTACAACAATTATATACGCAAATTAATCTTTTTTTTTTTTTTGTTTTGCACAAACACTCCATGATTGAATATTCACCTTAATTACTCATTTCAAATGTAAATTCACCTTAATTCCGGAATTGTTATATTTCTACCTCATTCAATTGTATACAAGCTAGACCTAAAACTCAATTAATATGTTAAACTAGTTGTTATTACTTATTAGATCATCGACTTATGAATATCAATTAATATTATCAAAATTAACTAATAATGATGTACGAAAATCAGTATTTTCAACAACCAAAATTAATTTAATAAAATATTAAGAACATTCTTGAAAATAGATGTTAAAAGGGATTACCACCACAATTTCATTTACTTTTCGTCTTATTATATCATTAGATATTTTTTGAATAACTACCCGGGATTTATTTATTTTTATTGGTTTTAATTGTTTCAAAATTCATTGAGAAGGAGCAAAGCAAAGCAAAGCAAAAAGAGGCAAAGGTAAAGCGCAAGGCAAATTGGAAAAGGAGAGGGCAATCTATTATTGGTCCCCTACAAGGGGGGAGCCAAGAAAGCGCTCTATACCCAGAAGACAAAAGCGGAGTTGTAGCGGTGTGGACGTTACGTTTACGCGCAACATGATCGCGTGGGGCCGGAGACCTGCCTAGTTGGCGTCTAGTACAACAATTGACGTTAGCAATTCTATTATGTATTTTGCTGAAAGCGAAGCATGTGCGATTGAGTCGCGAGTGGGGTCTACCGGCTAATTTGGCCTCCCCATTATGCCTGAAGTTAAAAATTAATTATTAATAAAAATTAACAAAAACAAAAACAAAAAATCTGGCCCTATGAAGAAAAATAATATTATATATTATAATTAATTAAAAGAAGAACAAAAAATCTTTGGCCCATGTACGACGCTACTGTCCTCCTATTACCACCCTCGTCTTATTCGCAATATCACCAAAATGACACTACTTGAGCCCTTTCACAATTTTTTTCTTTTTAATTTACACAATTTTATGGTATTTGTTGAGACAAATTTTGTGCCTTTATTTATCACTATGTACGTGTAACCATAATTAAAAAAGATTGGAAAAAGAACCATATCGACTCTCCGAGTAGTTAACTCCCAACTTACGATCTGATCTAAAAATAAACATCTTATTAAGAAGGAAATTTCCATATTAATATATTTAAAAAAATTGGTGATAAATATTATTATAAATGAGTGAATCTCAATCAAATCAGACATTTTATTAGTACTAAAAAGACATGATCAATAAGGAATGTCAGATGTGATTGGACAATATAATATCATTCGAATTTGACGATAAAATCTACATTAAATGAAGAAACTAAAGACAATTATTATTTCCTATAAATATAAGACACTTTCACGCACGGAAAATGTACATCTTTGAGTGATTATCCCTAATTTTTTGCATTATCTTTATTTTTTAAATTTCCCTTCTTCTTCCTTCTTGTTATCGCTATGAATAATTTTATTCAACTATAGTGAAAAACTCTCGGACATGATATAACTATCACATTAAGGATGAACCTCTATGAATCCATGCTTCTATCTTTTATTTTCTGCACTTTATTTTGTTGAAAAATAACTTATAGAGTTAGTCGAAAAGACACTACTTCTCACAAATTTATCTTAACTCGAATTAACAAAATCTAAACACGGCAAAAATAAATTTACACAATCTTTAAATATTACAAAATCAAGCTAGGTAATAGCTTAATAAACTAGTCATGGGATCCCGGATCTTCTTGCCCAGTTAACTCTTATTTCGGATAGACTATTAATCACAAGAACTATAAGAGTCAAAACTCAGTAAGTATAAATGTATGCACGAATGCAATCATGTAAAAAACCGACAACTTTTTATTATACCCACTTTCCGTCACTTTGAACCATTCTCATTCAAAACCGTCTTGGATCTTGTCAGGTGTAAAATTTGGCTTAGTACTAAAAATTGATTTGCTGCACGATATTATTGATTCGCAAATCGACGACAAGTTGACCATTAACCCAAGTACAAATTGACTGTAGATTTGACCTTTACAATAAGTTGAGAATTAGGCATGAAGAAAAACCTATCTATACGGTTTTGTTTCGAACTATAAAGTCGTCAAATTTTTTACTTGTGTATGTATTATTTTCATTTTTGATAAGATTTTATTCAAATATAATATTTACATATATAACAATTAGAGATATACTATTGTGTAAAGCTCATTTTTTTAATGTTATTATTAATTTTTATAAGCACCAACTACAATTGAGTACCAATAATGTCAAAGTTTTATTCCTTTAATATGAGAATAAAAGGATTTTTGAATGTCATATTTTGAAATAGAGTCAATTATAGTATTTATTAGATTTTGCATGTAACCACGTCTAAGGGGATGTTTGGGACAAGGGTTAAAATTACAATCTAATTTTTATCTTTTTTCTCTCAGTTATACTATTCATAGTTTTCTAACTCAAACTTTAAAAGTCCATAACTTTTCATATACAAATCCAAATGAGATGAACGAAATAAGCTCCATATTGATATATTTTTTCCGAACACATTTCAAGTTTTTACACTTTTTAACTCTAACAATTAAAACGCCACACTAAACACACAATTTAATTTAAAACTCAAATTTTACGATCCAAACATTTCTAGCAAAAAAAAAACCCATTAATATTTTGCCCCAATACCAAATTATAGTTAAAAAAAAAAAAGGTTTTATTCTATGGTTAATTATAAGATAGACTTAATTGGATGATAACATATTTACAGTTAATTGAATACTTTTTTATTTTTTTCTTTAAAATAAAAAAAAGCCAGTTAAATTTTAAAAAATACTGTAATAAATACTCCTCAACCGAAATGGCATTTTCGTAAATTCGAGGCATACAAATGGCAGAAAACTATCGATGGGGGGCAGCTTGGAGAGTGCAGGTATTTTTGAGCCAATGGATTCGCGAGCACGGATTTCAGAAGACCAGAACAAAGCCCCTTGTTTACCACTCTCTTTCTCTCTCCACTCCTCACCAAACCTGCTTTATAAACCCTCACCCTCACTCCCCTCTCCTTCACCTCATCTCTCTCTCTCTCTCTCTCATTCATTTTCTCTCTCTACTAACCTTGAACGCTTTCTCAAACAACAACACAGAATGAACATGGACGCCATTACAGGCACAAGAAGACCTTGCTTCATCGAGGAAGACGACGGCTTGGCCTCTTTGGCCGACATGGAAGCCGGAATCTCTGGCCACGGCCACCACCACCACCACCATAACCACGCGTTTTACTCTCGGCCTCTTCACTATTCCCGGCGTAGCAGCTTCCGGAGCCTCCCGACGACGTCGTTCTCGTCCCTCTCCTCCTCTTCGTCGTCGTTTTCGCCGAGATCTGGTGGTGGCAGGTTCTACGACGCCAGGTTTGAGGAGCACCAGCCCCATTTCTTGGAGGCGTGTTTCCTCTGCAAGAAGCCTCTCTCCGATAACAAGGACATCTTCATGTACAGGTTGGTTTTCTTTCGAAATTTCGTGTTTTGTTCTATGGATTTTGGTCTAGATTTTGGTAATGTTTTAGCAAAATTATAGAAAGTTTTGATCTTTTTAGTAATTCCCGGCCGTTTTCTCGGCAACCAAACGGAAAATATTTCCTGATGGATGGTTTTCCTTGGCCCTTAAATTTGGGATCTGAGGAGAACCATTCATACTCTCTTGAAAGATTTCTCGGACAAAAAACTAGACTCTCGGCCGTTTTCTCGGCACCCAAACAAGGGAAAATTGGGGATCTTGGGGGAAAATCGATATCGTCGGATAATTGATGGTTTGAATGGAACAATTGCAGGGGTGACACGCCATTCTGTAGCGAAGCGTGCAGAGCGGAGCAGATCGAGATAGACGAAGCCAAGGAGAAGAACATGAATCTGTCTTCTTCAATGAAGGCCTTGAGAAATAACAAGAAGGACCAGAGAAATTCCTCTTCTGCTTCTCCTAACAAGAACCGGGACTACCCTTACCGTACAGGCACAGTCGCTGCTGCCTAAACAAAAAAAATAATATCAAAATAGAAACAAAAAGAGGAAAAAAAAAAAAAAAACAGTTAGCTAGTAGTTTTCTTGTTATTACAAAAATAATATACTTTACCCAAAAAAAAAGAAAAAAAAAACCGTGAAAAAAAAAGAAGAAAAATATGGAGAGAGGAGACCTTGAGAGTTGAAAAGGGCCAAGGAGAGAATAAGGTGTGAAGATGGAGAAGAGGAGGAAAGGACCCAAGTAAAGGAAATTTTTTGAGTTTTGTAGCTTTTGGGTGGCGTTGTATAGCGGGTTGATAAAGTGTGTTTTTGTTGACTTTTGATCTGCTCTATGATATGGCTCTTCGTTTTGGGTCTTTTATATATATATATATATATATATATATATGTGTTTCTTTTGGGTTTCTTCAAGAATGTTTGTATTATTTTCTATGGTAATGCAAATCTGAAGAAGATGAAGAAAAGATACTGATAAAAATTTCTATCGATCAACTCCTTTATTGCTCTTCTCGTGGACTCTTTGGATCTTTATTTTGTCTCTCTCGCTCGTCCTGGAAGTTTTGTATTATTGAGATGGCATTTACGCCACCGCCAGGAGAATTTATGAGTTTATCGGTCAAGGAAGGAAGAGTCTTTCTTTTCTTTTCTTTTTTATTTTTTGGTTTAAGAAGAAAAAGCAAAATAATTCAAATATTTATTGGTTTTTTTATTCTCTGAGAGGAACATTTTTACTGGTCTCTAATTTGTCTTTATTTTTGAATTTTTATTATTATTTTGTGGTTTATAACTAAATAACCTTATTTTTTAAAGGGTGTTTGGTGAATAAGTTGAGTTTGAGTTGGGTTGAAATTTTTAAGTTTGAGTTGAGTTAATTTTTTAAAAAGTAATTGTAAATTTTGTTGATTTTTCAGAAAAAAAATAAAAATTGAGATGAAAAAATACAGTTTAGTTGGAGTTAAATCTGGATGTTAAACGAATCTTTTAAGTTAGTTTTTAAAAATTGGATAAAAAACTCAAGTTTAAAAATTAATTAAAAGGTTTTTTTTCTTTAATTATTAATTAATAATTGATTGATTATTAATTAATTATTAATTTATTATTAAGAAATTATTGATTGATTATTAATCCATCATTGATCAATCAATGATGTATTGATATAACTCATTATAAGTTTTAGTGACTCACAAATTTTAGTAACTGATTAATTATGAATAAATCACATATTTATCATTTTGAAAAATTAAGAAACACAACTTTCTCTTTCTTCCCCTCTTTCTCACCTACAACAACCCTACTAGACATTGAAGTTTGGTGACGACCTTGCAAGAATGCCCAGACTTGTCCAAGTCATGGCCGAGCAAGCTTAAATTCTAGAGGAGGACGCAATAAAAGCTCGTGATCCCGACTCTGACGATTGGGACACGAAGAAGGTCGCACCGAAAGCTTACGATCTCGACTTCGGCAATCGCGATCCAGAGGAGATCGCAATCATGACTCTGTTTACTGTAGGTGTCGTGAACACAAGGGAGCGCGAGTCCTCGCCGTCGTCCACCTATTCGTCGTAGCAGTAATTGCAAGGAAATTCTTTGAAATTGTGAGGATAATCGTTGTCGCAATTAGGACAAAAATCACTATAAAATCCCGATTGTCCGATCTTGTTTCCATTGGCACCAAATTCGCGACCTACTTGCAGAGTCGTAGTGGTTTCTCCGACGGCCACCTAGTGCGCGATTGCCTCCCATTGTCGGGATCTCTTCCCAGACGCCACCGAGTTACAGATCTAATTGGTGAGCTGCGTCGGCTCCAATGGTGGATCTCAGTCGCAAGGAGAGGAGAAAGAGAGAAGGATGGGAGGTGTTTGGAGGAAAAAAAATTAATTAAGCAAAACATATATTAGGCCATTTAACTAAATAAAAGAAATTTGAGCTATCTATTAGATTATGTGATAAATATAGGCCACCCACCCTAATTACTTTATTATTTTTTATTTATTTTTGGGTAAGACTTCACTACTAATGAGGCCTGAAATTTACTCAGTGGTTCATGGTCATCATTAGCTCAGGCAAATCCTGAATCGGACGACGCTGGTCTTAAATGGGTAAAGGGCAAAGCGTTTAATGGTCCGTTTGGAGCACACATTGTATTTTAATCTATGTTTAGATGTCTTGTTTATATATTATATTTAAATACAATGTGTATTTGGATTATGTATATTTGAGTAGTCATTTTTATTTAGAGAGATGGATGAGAGAGCATGTGATTTATTTGATAAAAGTAAATAGAAAAACTGAACAGATTAATAGCAAAATAATTGAATGTATTGTTTAAAAATATTTATATTAAATAAAATATATTAGATTTGGAATTGTCTCTGGTGTGATAGAATGATCGTCCGGCAGTACAATCTACGTATGAGATTGGCATAATGCGAAAAAGCGTGGTACAACCTACTAGAGAGAGATAGATAGATAGAGAGAGGGCGGGAGAACTTTCTCATTTGGTAGTCTGGTAGAGTCGTATGGGAATGTTACTCTAACATTTACTCATTCATGGTTATCGTTATTTTAGTCATATGATGTTTGATCGGATGGTTGTAATAAATTGAGTAGTTGACAAAAAAAATTTAGTAGTAATAAATGAACATGAAACTTAGAGAACTTATTAAATGAGATTTTGATGGATAACTTGTTATTAACTTACTAACATCACTTTTTAAAATATTAAATAAATTACAAAAGTAAAAGACGTAATTTTAAATTTTTTTTTCTCAAATTTCACATTACACTATTACAGTATATTCTTTTTCTTAAATAAGTGTGTGCAAATGAAAAACAGCAAGATTACAATTATAAAGTCTTTATTTTTATTTTATTTTTAGATAAATCATGAATTTCTTTTCATTTTTGGAGGAAGAAACACAAAATTTTGAGTCACAAGAAAACATTATTCTCTTGAATATGCCCCTCTTTAATTTTTTTTTTCCTAGAAGAAAAAAAGTTTTTTTTTTCTTTACAGTGAATTAATGCACAAATGGATCATATTTGTCCAAATTACTAAACTTGCAAGTCACAAAAAAAAAAAATGTATAGCAACTGATGTAAAAAAGCAATGAAAAGAAAAAAAAAATAAAAAAAAATATGCAACGGCAAAAATAAATGCAATTGAAAGTTTGTTGTCTTGATCATATTTTCAAGAATAAAAAATAATAATAATAAAAAAAAATGAATTGAACAACGTATGAATTTCGTTCTATTGGAAGACATAATCTATTCATTACTAATTAGGTCAAAGTTTAACATATAATGGACCTGAATAAATTGTTATTATTTTTTTAACAATTGGGAGTAAGGAAAAAATATATTTTAAACAACTTTTGTCTTTAATTATAGTTTTGTTCATGAATAATTTTGTAACAATAGAATTTATTATAAAAGGATGTCCTAAAAAATTGTTTTGTAACATTTACATCCAATATAAATAATAATAATATCTTTTTACATCGACTAGAGAAAAAACTGAAATCAAACTATAGATTTTTCATAACATATTTATTTCTAATACTACACATTAGTTATGATATCTTGCAATATGAATTGTATGAAAATTTTCATATACGTCAAACAATTAAGTATTAATCACAGACTTGCCGTAATGAAATGTTTACAAGAAATTTGTTAAGAAAATATAACAAAATAAAAAAAAGGAAATTAAAATTAAAAAGGAAACAAAATCTATTCAATTATGAAATTTTGATTCCAAATATTCAATTTTCCACCTCTAGTAAAAATAATCTTTTAATTAATAATATATTTAAGATAAATTGATTTTTTTTCCCTTTTTCTTGATGGGAAGATAAATTGGTTTTAACTCACTATAACAAGTCAAAAAATTGTGACATGATCAACTGTAATTAATATATGTACCATTTTTTATAATTTTGTTTAGTAACCATCCGTCGTTACAAAAATATAATAACCATTAAAATTATACACATATTTATTATATTGTATTGATATATAATAAGAATAAGTCTTCCAAACACACAATAAATGTTTTAACATTGAAAGCAACGAGAAAGTTCCATGTTCTAGAGGAACGTTGGGTAAGTTCCCATGGGAAAAAAAAGATTCGGCTCTATTGATTGTGGGATTCTTAAAGAGAGTTTCAAGATTATTAAATAGAGTTGATTATTATTATTATTATTATTTGAAATTCACGTAATACTTGTTTTTCATTATCAAATATCAATTCGGTGTAAATTTCTAATTTGAATGGGATTTTTCCAATTCAAATCTATGTTTCAAATAAGAATTTAGTTTTTTACTTTTTTTAATTTTAAAGTGATTTTTATTAAATTTAAAGTTTAAAAATGTTGACAGTGAGAGTTCATGTCGAGCTTGTAAGCTCAATTAAGCTTGAGGTTAAAATTTAGTCATGTTTTTCAAGGCTGTAATCAAGGAGTTTAAACAAATTTTCTGTGTTATACTTGTAAGCAACGAATTAGTTTGTGTAAAGGAATAACCTTAGCTTAACGTCTCACTTGGACTAGTTCAATACGGGCATTTTGAATGGTTTTGAAAGATCTGGGGTAAACTGAAAACGGGTCCAAACTTCATGAGGTACTTACGAAAATAATCGACATTTTGAGGGGCAGAAAAGTAAATTTCAGCACTTCTATTTTCTGTTAATCTTTTTTTTTTTTTTTTTTTTTTGGTAAAACCGTTAATACCAAATATCAGCATAATAAAACACAATGGTGTCGTTTGGGAGGTATTGTCATAAATTGTAGAGGAAAAAGTCAGACATTTCTCATTCCTTCATCAGCAAAATAAGGATCTGAACCATGCATGACATAATAGTTCCTCTCTCTCATCATTCCTTGTCCATCTCTCACAATCTTTCCGACACCCAAATTGCACGTCCTCTATCTTCTTAATCTTGTTTTTTTTTTGTTTTTGTTTTTTTTTGTTCTTGTTATTTATTTATTTATTTATTTGTTCAATCTCTTCATTTTTCAAGCCCTCTTCAATTTCTGTTCATTTGCAAAAAACTTGAAAATCATAAAACAATATGGACGCTACACAACGCATAGTGTGCCAAGAGGACTTCTTCAACCCTCTCACCTCCATGGGCATGCAGATGTCATGCATTCTCGTCATTTCACACTTCTTTCACCTCGTCCTCAAGGCCTTGGGCCAGCCTGGCCCCATTGCTCAAATTTTTGTAAGCACTTTATCATTTATATATATATATATATATATATATGTTAAGATTTTGGATTTCTCGTTAAGCTATGAGACTGTTATAGTATTAATATATGAAACGGGCAATATCTTTTCTTGGGCTAGCTTTTAGGATGAACCCATTTAACATTGTATTAGGGTTCGATTTTACAGACCATGATAGGTTTGGACCCTGGCCCACGTTAGATGTGAGGGAGTGTGTTAGATTGTGTACATGTCACACATCAATAAGTTATGGATATTGTGATGTTTATATATAAAATGAGCTTACTCTCCTCTTGAACTAGCTTTTGAAGATGAGTTATACTTAGGTCAATTAAACAATATATATGCATATGAAATCGGGGGCGAAATTAGACCTTATGGTATAGTCTGATGTAAAATCTTTGTAGTTACGTCTCCAACCATCCTGGACTTTTCTGGTTCCAAAGAAAATTGTGAATTTAGAGAAAATTAACTTTTTAGTTTCATGTTTTGTGAATAATAGTTCAAAAAGGTTGTTTATCTTGTATGTTGTGTAATATGATGATATGTGTGTTAGGCTGGATTGGTGCTTGGTCCATCAGGGCTGTCTAATGTTAGCAAAGTGAGAGATTTCTTCTTCCAAGCTTCTGCTGCAGAGTACTATGAGGTTTTTGGGTTCTTTTGCCGAATGCTCTTCATGTTCTTAATTGGTCTGGAAACCGACGTCTCCTACATAATCCGAAACCTGAAAGTGGCAAGCACAATTTCGTATTGTGGACAAATAATCGGCACTGTTTTTGGAATAGCCGTCTCTTTCTTTCTTCACCAGCAGCTTTTGCTCAATGACAAGAAGAAGATCGGATTCATACTCATAATTGTCCTGATTTTGACCTACACGGCCTCGCCTGTCGTCATACGTTTGGCGGGAGATTTGAAGTTTGCAACTTCCCCAACGGGGCGGTTGGTGATTGCCTGCTCATTGATTAACGAGATCACTTGCTTGATGTTGTTCAATCTGATCATTGTTTTCCACAAGAAAAGGTTTTTCAGAGGCGGGTTCTTGACCATTTTAATTACCGTGTTGGTGATTTTTGTGAACAAGTATGTAGCTATTTGGTTCAACAAGCGTAACCGGAACCAAAAGTACCTAAGAAATCCCGAACTGTTGTGCATTTTGTCACTCCTGATCGGAAGTTCCATGATCATAGAAATGTTCACTAGTAACAGTGTGATAAGCTGTTTTTTAATTGGTGTGATGTTTCCCAAGGAGGGTAAAACCGCGAGGACATTGTCGCATAAGCTAGCTTACTCAGTTCACAATTTCATTCTTCCTATCTACTTTGGATATTTGGGATTCCAATTCGACGGAAGCCGCTTGAGGAACTTCAGCAGTGTCATAATTGTCGTCATTTTGGTGGTTTTGAGCATCGGAAGCAAGATCAGCGGCGCTCTTTTAGCCTGCAAATACTTGAGGATTCCGCTCAATGAGGGCGTTTTCGTTGGCTTCTCCCTTAACTTGAAAGGACATGCCGATCTCTTGTTCATTGGCCAGGCCACAAACACACTTATTGTAAGCATTAATTTTGATTTTCCTTTTGTTCATTTTAACAGAAGATTTTACTTGATTTACACCGAGCTCTATGTGCTACCAGAAACAAAATTTGTTTTGCGGTCATAGAATTAGTGATGTCCAAGGTAATAGTTACGACATGGTCGTCCCTGTTACACTCGTCAAAACATTCGAGTGCTAGCGCTAGAGACTATTTATGCTAGCATTGTCCAATTTCAGATAATTTTTAGCAGATCTCAGCATTTGTCAATGGTATAGGTATAAAAAATATGCAGGCTTTAGATTGGTTCTCTTTTCTCCACAACTTCACCGGCTTGTGTTCTGGTACGGCAGGGATGGAATCCGGACGCTTACAACCTACTCCTGATCAGCATAGTGATCAATACGGTGATATCAGGGCCAATCCTGGCCCTCCTGATGCGGCGAGAGGCGCGCCTCTTCGCCCAAACCCACACCACTCTGGAGCACGAGACCAGCCCCGACGACCAGGAGATCCTCACCCTCCTCGCCTGCGTCTACGGCCCCCGCCAAGTGTCCGCCGTCCTGGCCCTCATCTCCGCCCTCTCCGGCGGCGGAGGAGGAGGAATGAGTCCCCACCTGATGCACCTGATCGAGCTGACAGAGAGCCGCCGCACGAACATCTCCTACCACGAGCTCGAGGCCGACGAGCTCAGCGACGACGAGGACTACGGAGGAAACGACGTCGTCGAGATCCACGCCGCCGTCGACGCGTTCCACGGCGAGACGAGGATCCTCGTCCGCCTCAGCAAGGCCGTCTCCTCCTTCGACGCGCTCTACGAGGACGTCTGCAGCGCCGCAGAGGACCTCCGCGCGTCGATTGTACTCGCGCCGTTCCACAAGCACCAGCGGATCGACGGCAAGATGGAGAGCGGCAAGGAGGGCGTGCGGACAACGAACCAGAAGATCCTCCGCCACGCGCCCTGCTCGGTCGGGATCATCGTCGAGAGGGGGCTCGCCGGAGTTCCCGGCTTCGCGCAGCTGCTAGACGCGCCGCCGTCGGGGGCGGTGCAGCAGGTGGCGACACTGTTCTTCGGCGGGCCCGACGACCGCGAGGCGGTGGCGTGGAGCAAGCGGATCGCCGGCCATGGGAGGATCAACATGACGGTGATCCGGTTCTTGTCGACTGAGTCGTCGAGTGTGAGGAGCGAGCGCGTGGATGAGAGGGACGACGTGGAGGTGTTCATGTCCCTGGCCAGCTTGGAGAACGGCAAGGATATCGATAATGCCTTTCTCAGCGACTTCTATAATGAGTAAGTTCTCCACTTTTATATTTCTAGCAAAAAAAAGTTCTCCTCCTTTATGTACTTTATTTAGGGTCAACTAGAAAAATCTCTGTATATGGCATTTGTATGGAGATCAAACTTCCAATAAAATAAAATTATATAGTTGCTATTTCCAAATAATTGAAGTATCTAACTGTTAAACCGTCTTTTTAATTGAAAATAGGAAACACACTATCTAGTGGAATTGATTACCACTATTACTGATCAATTTTGCTGGTTGTAGATTCATGTAAAACTCATGTAGATTCCTAATTGTAAATCTAAAGGTGCTGATAGAAGGAAAATAGAAATGTTATGGACACACACAAGTAGGGGTTTATAGACCTTAATACCACCGAGGACTTAGGTGGGATGACAAGATTGGATGTTCATGTTGATAAGATCTTGGATTCAAATTAGTCTCATTGTGGTGATTGAAGTATATAGATAATCTATTTTGAGAAAGATTCATATAACTCACGAGTACATCACCATCAAGGATTGTGTCATTGTGTGGGTATGTTATCTAGTACTCTATAACTCTAAAAAAAAATAAAAAAAAATCAAAAGATCTTATTGGATCAATAGAAATTGAAACTACTGAATTGTTAGTGTCCTTATAACTCCTTTGATTGTAAATAAATAATGTTAGGAAATCTGAAATCGAATCTCAATTTTCTAATACCAACTACATAATATGTTAATATTGAAAGATAATCTTTCAACGTGAGTTTGGTGTAAAAAAAATTGACACTAAAAATTGAGATTCAGCTAGCACTAGTAATTGTAATTATAAATACAAAAAAGGTGTTACAAGTACAATTAAGTGTAAATTGTTATTTATAAAGCCTGATCTTATTATGTGCCACATGACAGTGTGCAATTTGAGAAGTTGATATTTTGCTTGATTGTTACGCGGTTTTTCATCCTTGCAAGTAGGTTTCTATGATCTATTCCCTTGTGTATATTTTCCTTTCTCCTTTTGGTAAAGGCTGTTTTATATCTTTGGTCCAATAGGTGTGTGACATCAGGGCAAGTTGGATATGTAGAGAAGTATGTGAACAACGGGGCAGAAACTATGGCAGCTCTGAAAGACATCGGCGACATGTACTCACTCTTCATTGTGGGAAAGAGCGGGAGAGGGCACTCGCCGTTGACAACGGGCATGAGCGATTGGGAGGAATGCCCCGAGCTCGGGACAGTGGGAGATCTCTTGGCTTCCTCAGAGTATAACGTCAATGGCTCGGTTTTGGTCGTTCAACAACATAGAAATTCCAAAAAGGATCTTATTGATGATTAGTTTGTGTAGGAAATGTGTTGTTCTTTGTTCTGTTGTTGTTTAATTAGCTTTTTCTAACCTTGTAAAACAAATGTATATTCCCGAAATTGTAGATTCTTGAACTAGGTTTTATCAAGTACTCTTATTACTTCATATGATTATTATTTTGTCTATAATATGCTCCGATCTCAATAATTAATAACCGTTAAATTCTTGATCTATGAACTCCTTTTAAACTTCCAACTCTTCGATGTTTAAGTAAAAAATCAACTCAAGAAAAAACAGAGAAACAAAGTTTAGTTCAAAATAGAAATCAAGAAAATCAAGAAAAACATACATTTTCCCTTACACTCATTCCTACTTTAGATTTTACACACTTTAGATTCACGAGTGCGTAAAACGTATATGTTTGAATTTAATCTCGATCGTCCATTTATAGTGGCCTAATTTTTGTCCTTGGATTAGCATTTCTTTAGTTTATATCACGCTTTGATCGTACGCTTTGATTATGGCTTTACAGGATCTGATCTAAGTACTTTTGCATTCCACGCTGGGCCTTGAACCTGTGTTGACTATTTTTTAAGTGGAATTGTCGTTTTCCTTTTTTTGGTTTTTTGCCTCTTCTAAAATCGCTCTCTTCTCCTTTCAAATTTAATTATGCAGCATTCTACTTCACATCAAAACCAGGTGATTTAATAATTAATAAGACAAATATTAAAAAAAAAAAAAACTAGAAATTGTTAATCTCAAGATTAGAAAATATAAAGAATTGATCATCAGGTGTTCTCTCTATCTTTTGAAAGCGTAATAAATGTTGTTATTGATATGCTGTTTGTACATTCAAATGAAATGCTAAAACAAATGATTTAAAAAAAAATAAAAATTCTGTCTTTTGTTTCAAACGAGCCCTAAACTTTGGATCTGTCTATACTTGTACTTGAATCAATTTGAGAACAAGAAAAAATGAGTTTTTTATTCTAATTAATAAATCAAAATAATACATCAATATATAGACTAATTTACTTTTAATTGCTGAAAAAAAAATCTAATAATAATAAAAAATAAATAGCAAATAAAATATAAAATTATATAATCTAACACTTATCACATAAGATGTCATTTGAGGCTGAATAATTTACAGCTCCTGCTACAAGTGTCGGTGTGGTCCCTAGAGTAAGATGTCATTTTTTTTTTTTTTGAAAATGAATGTAAGTTTGATAATTGTTTCTTTAAAATTAAGGCTTTGTTTGGTTGGTAAGTTCAAATTTATCATTTCAAAATTTTTTTTTGTCTTTTTTTCAAAATTTTTTTATCTTTTTCCCAAAAAATTTTTTGTCTTTTCTGAAAATTCAAAAAAATTTACTATTAAAATTTAAAAATTTCAACTCAAACTCATGCACCAAACGGATCCTAAGTCACCTTCTAAAACTTGAAAAGTTCACAACCTTCAATTATGACCAAAAAAAAAAAAAAAAAAAATTACGCAACCTTAGTCAATTTGATGGGACCATATGACCGTACAACTTGTTTTTCACTTGTAAGATCCTTTATTAGTTATTATTTTACCAAAGTGTTTTGAGATGGGTTTTAAAGTCCTCCTATCTTTTTATGTTTTTAATTGATTTTTTTAATAAATCCCCTTGTCAACCGTTATTTTATAATTTATAGAGAAAAAAATTTTCATATTAAAATTGAAAATTCATTCATTAGTTTATGATTTTTCTTCTTTAGAAAAGTTCATACATGTTTACAAAGAGATTAATAGATCAACTCTTCATTTGGCTTCTTTGACTCCTTAGATAGACGATGAATTAGTATGATCGGAGAAATTCCGACACATATAACCTGTTATTGTGTTAGAATCTTCGTCTCAATAACATAATTAAAATTATTTAAAAAAAAAAGAAGAAATCAAATGCTATAAAATCGAACTGTACTTTCTAAAAACTTTCTAAAAACATATATAAATTATAAGGTGTGAGAAAACTTCAAACTAGGGAGGATGCTTTTGCAAGTACACACCAAATAATATTTTTTGGTAAGTTGTTTATCCTCGTTATAATTGAAAAGGATAATATTTTGAGATATGGATAATAATCTTAATTTGGATAAAATTCATTTTTAAGAACTAGGACATTTTATTCACATATAAGCATTGTAATAATTCAATAATTTTGTAATATGATATAATTTCACAATCTAACACCCACTTTCATGTGATCGAGTCCAGGCCTATTATCACCTGCACAACTTGACTTTGATACAATCTTAAATAAGCTTTAGATAAAACTCATCCTCTAAAAAGCTAACTCAAGGGGAAAGCGTGTCCAATATATATATGAACCCTTTAACAACCTAATAACTTGGCAATGTAGAACAAATTCAAAATCTAACATTGAGGAGTTGTCTTCGTTAATAAACGTAGGGTGCATTTGGAAGTCAGATTTTAATTCAAAATTTTCATATCAGTTTTTATCTTTTTATGAAAATTCAACAAAAATTATAATTAGTTTTTGAAAAACCAACCAGCTTCAATTTAAAAATTTCATCTTCAACTGACGAACCAAATGGAAACACAACTTATGTTTGGTTTGTCGGTTGGAGATGAAATTTTTAAGTTGGAGTTGGCTGGTTTTTCAAAAACTAGTTATAAATTTTGTTGACTTTTTCTGAAAAAGACAAAAATTAAGATGAAAAAGTACAGTTTAGTTGGAGTTGAACTTGAATGCTAAACAAAACCATAATCTTTTTGATTTAATTCATATAACAGTTATTTAAATATTTACTAATTAAAAAATAACAATTTATTATTTTAAAATATATTTAAAGTCTTAAGATTTTTTTAACTTAAAATATTTTATTTTTAACTAAATGTATAACTTTAAACACATTTACTTATCTTATTTTTAATCAAAATATTTAAGAAACTTTAATTGAATTGAAGTGTATGCTCCAGATAACCGTAAGATAAGGAGACAAAATGTAAATGGGACTCTGTAAACGGGCCACGGGTAACAGTTCCATGACTTGCATGTCTTCCTGTAAAGTAACAGCCGCATCCCATTCCGAAAGATTCACACGTCAGCGAGCCTTTCACCGCCATTTGGATGACAATGGCAGTTTCGCAATTTCCCTGTTCCATGATAGGGCCCATAGTCAAAACGCCACGTCAACCCCGGTTAAAATCCGGTGCGCATACAAGAAAATCTCACACCTTTCTTCCCTGCCACGCAACCGTCCTTCGTTGACTTTCATTAAAACAAAAACTTGAACTCCACGTGCCGAGCAACCATTGGTCAGAAAATCATCGTTGAGGAATTATACCGTAGACTCGCACCAAGAGAGTCTAGCGTGTTCTCGGACTAAAGAACCGTGGCCGCAAAGCTGCGAATATCCCCCGCTCTCTCTCTCTCTCCTCTCTTTCTCTCTCTAACGTCCTCTGTAATTGGAACACCACGGAGGAACAAAACAGTGTAGGAATTTCCCTGAGAAGTTTTTGCAATTTTTTTTTTTGGTGTTTGCTTTTTTTGCAGTTTGGGAATCAGTGTAGAAATGAGGAAGTTGTGACAGCGATCGCCGCCTATCGGAAAAAATGTTGGAGGATCAGGTGGCGTACCTCTTGCAGAGGTACCTTGGGAACTACGTCAGAGGACTCAATAAGGAAGCCCTCAAGATCAGCGTTTGGCAAGGTTCTCGTTCTCTTTCTCTCACTCTTTTCCTGTTGTTTGGTTGTTTTTGCGATTGAAATGGTTTGGATTTCGGTAGTGTGTTTGGAATTGGTATTCGCAGTAGGATAAAGGGAGTTCAGTTGTTTTTTTGCGATTGGAGTAGTTTGGGTTTTGCACTGGAAATCTTTCTGACGCGATTGGATCAGTCTGGATTTTGTTAGTGTGGTGGAATTTTGAGTTGGAAATGTTTCCGATTTCGGAAGTGAAATTCAGTTGTTTTGCGATTGAAGTAGTTTGAATTCGGTTAGTGTGATAGATTTCTTTTTTGCTTTTGAAATCTAAACGTTAATTTACGTAGTTGGATCATTTGATTTTGGAAGTGGAAAGAGCTTGTCGATTGTTTGAAACAATGATTGGAGTTGGTTTTGCAGTGTGAGAAGTAGTAGTAGTTGGTCGAAATCGAAATGTTTCTTTACATGGTCGGATCATTTGATTTTGAAAGTGGAAAGAGCTTGTTGCTCGTTTGAAACAAGGATTGGGGTTGGTCGTGCAGTGTGAGAAGTAGAAGTAGATTGTGGCTGCTATGATGAGAAAAAGTGGAGGGCTGAGATGGGAATTTTTAAGTTCTTGGGTGCATTTTCATAGGTTTAAGGATTAGTACTTAGCTTTTTGCCAATGAAAATGCGACAACAAATATGGATGTAATTTGACTTGATACTTTGACAGTCAAAATTCTTTCAGAGTAGTTCTATGGAAAGAAACACATATCCGGCAGCTCCTGCCCAAACCTCCTCTCCTCCCATCCCACTCGCTGAGCTAGCCCCATCAGGGTTTTTAACAAAAATTCTTGCGTTTTTGAAAATTTTTTTTGGCATTTTGGTTAAGTGGTATCGTATGTTAGTTAGGGAGGTTGAGGCAGAACGGCTTGAACGGGTGGGAGCTCTCTATTTGCTTGCAATGCTGGGTAGCCTTAGTTCAGTCAAATGAGTTTCGAGAGGTGAACACAAATCGCCTGACATCTATACAGCCGCACTTCCAAGGATATTCTGATCTTAGACCACCCTACCGTTTCTTTGGTTAACGCTTAATGTGCAATTTTTATAACCATTAACTTAGCAGTGAGCCTAAGTCTTTATCATGTATTATGTATTTTGTTGATGAAGTTGTGGTTTTGCCTGCCTGTGAAACAGGTGATGTGGAGCTAACAAACATGCAGCTGAAGCCGGAGGCACTTAATGCCTTAAAGTTGCCTGTGAAGGTTAAGGCTGGATTTCTTGGCTCGGTGAAACTTAAGGTATGTTGGGTTTTCATCTATTTTTGTTCATGAGTTGGCATTATATTTTGTTGAAATTGTTTGGTCTTGATGGTTGAGATATTTGACTTCATACTTTTTTGAAGTTGCATCTCTAACCATCTTGCTTGTAGTGTAAGCCCTTTTTGCTGCTGTCCTATGCTGGATAATTTGATGAAGCGGAGAAACTGTCCATAAATCAGTCTGTTTCTCCCTGTTTGGTTTTAAACTGTATTCTTTATTTTGACAAAAGATAAATGTTTTCCTTGTCGTGTTCTTTCCTCTTCTAATACATTTCCGTTCTTGAAATTAGTTTGTGCATATTAATTTTCTAGCTTATTCAGGAGAATCAGAACTAGCTTTATGATACGTCAAAAAAAAAAAAAAAATCTAGCTTTATGATTAGTTTCTTGGAAAAATGGACAAAACATGCAGATGCCCGAGTAGTAGTTTGAAAGGAGATTTGCTCTTGTAGAATTTTCTTATGGCAGAGATCAACTTCAAAATTTACTTCGAAAGTTTTAGGTTTTAGTATTTACAACATTTCTGTAAGACTTTGGAAAAAAAGAAAAAAAAAGGTTTCTTTGTGATACCAGGTACAATTACATGTTTCTGATAAAATTTTTGTGATATTTGTTTTTTTTAAAAAAAGGTTCCGTGGAGCAGGCTCGGTCAAGATCCAGTTCTAGTTCATCTGGATCGCATTTTTTTATTAGCTGAACCTGCAACACAAGTTAAAGGGTCTAGTGAGGATGCCATCCAGGAAGCTAAGAGAAACAGAGTGCGGGTAAGACGACGCATTGATGTGTGCATTGTTTTCTACATTTTTTTTTGACCTTTAAATAATCCTTTAACCGTCTTTTCTTGGAATTAGGAAATGGAAATGAAGCTGTTGGAAGGGACACAGCAACTAAAATCTGAAATGGTATGATCTGTCATAATTCTCTTGTCAATCTATCTAAAACTAGAATAATGTGCATCTATGACTGGATGTTTCATGGTGACTCTTTGTGACACACAGATAAATGAGTGTATTTTGGTGTATACGTTCGATGTATGAATAACTAATTGTTATGTTCTCTGCCTTGTCGGCCATTCTAGCACTGATGTTTTCTACTTAATGGTCTCATTTAGTCTGCTGCGTAATTTAGCACACATTCCAAAATGCACATGTACATGATACATCCAAGCTTGTGAATTTGTATTGCATTTTATTCTGTTAGGAAAAGAAGATTTATTCTGAGGTGACCTTGAACTTGTGGTTTCCCTTATTAATGATTTTTGGTTGGTTCATTCGGCCAAAGTTGTGCATCTCTTTTGGCTGAATGTTAGAGCCAAGGTGTCATGGAAGTGGTCCCTCTTAGTTATATGACTTATTTTGCAGTTTTGTACTACAAGCAAATTCTTGAATATTCGAAGACAAGTCTCAGATGTTAATTTCCCTTCTTTAATTATCTTCTTCAGTTGTAAAATATAATTTAATGTGTCTTTGTGTTTGTTGCTTTGCTGGCTAAGAGGAGCAATGATTCCGCTTTTATTTGGTTCTACCCTTCTATCTTTTTAAATAAAATATTTTCTCTTATCAGAAGAAAAGTCATTATTATAACTTGTCTTATGCATGCAAGTGTCTTTTTTCTTTTGAAGAATACATCATGGTTGGGTTCCCTTATCAGCACAATAGTCGGAAATCTGAAGCTTTCAATTTCAAACATTCATATCAGATACGAAGATACAGAGAGGTGTGCAGGACATTTTTTATTTTTTTTTAAATTGTTACACTTTACATTCTTTAATCTCTGTTTGAACCTTACTTCTGTTTTCTAGCAATCCTGGCCACCCTTTTGCAGCAGGCATAACCTTGGAGAAACTCAGCGCTGTGACAGTTGACGACAGCGGGAAGGAAACTTTTGTTACTGGGGGGGCACTAGACCGTATACAGAAGGTCCTACTTTTGTTCCTCGTAGAATATAACTTGATGTAGTAGCAATTGTGTTGGTGCATGAGTTTGCACTTTGTTTACTTTAGAAGGTCACAAGACTCACAACCATATGATCGACTCACAACCATATAATCTGAAAGGCACACTAATAAATTATTAGACAAAACTACGAAATTCTTCATCTATAGTTTTTGCTTCTGCTGCTACAAAAGGAAACTGTTGACTGCCTCCTTCTACTCCTGTTTTGTAACTCACAAATGATATAGTTTTGACTGCCAGATAGTATAAAATGCTTATTATTTATTTATTTTATTACTTCCTGTACGGTTGCTTTAGTGCATATTCCAGAAATATCAGCTGTAGCACTCAGAAACCGATTATTTAAGAGAAAGAAAGAGAACAGCTAGCACTTTTTGTTCATTAGGAATAAACCCGCCAATTTGGTCCTTATAGTCTTGCTTCTGATATCATGATTCCTTACTGTTTCAGTCTGTTGAACTTGACCGCCTTGCACTTTATTTGGATTCTGATATTGTCCCATGGCACATCGATAAGTCATGGGAAGATCTGCTTCCTTCAGAGTGGGTTCAGGTAGACCTCCTGTAACGTATACCTTTGATCACATTTACATATAGGCAACATATTCGTTGAATGGAACTCTAATTATATCTTTTACTGATTCAGGTTTTTAGAAATGGTACTAAAGATGGCAAACCTGCGAATATACTTGTCAAGAAACACACTTATATTCTGGAACCAGTGACAGGAAATGCTAAGTATGCAAAACTACGGGTGAACGAATTTGCTGATAGCGGTCAACCTTTACAGAATGCAGCAGTGAATTTGGATGATGTCACTCTTTGTTTACATAAGGTTCATTCTTATGCTGCTTTTTTGAGCTGTGGAACTGGGAGGCATGTTTTGGTTGGTCCTGAAAATTTTGGGTATCTTCTAATCGCAGGATGGATATAGGGATATTTTGAAATTAGCCGACAATTTTGCAGCCTTTAATCAACGTTTGAAGTATGCTCATTTTCGTCCACATGTCCCTGTGAAATCTGATCCTCGGTCTTGGTGGAAGTATGCTTACAAAGCTGTTTCTGACGAGGTGAAGACAGGAAGGTAACTTTATCTGTGTGTGTGTATGTGTCTCTCTCTATTCTCCCAATAATAAGAATTGGGTTTTTCCTATTAACTGTTTGTTTGCATGATGACTCTTGTTAAGAGTGCTATTATCAGAAAAAATAACTTACCAACTAAGAAAACAAAGGCAAAGGATCTATGTTGTTAGCTACTTTTAATTATATATATATATATATATATATATTTACTGGATTGTTTACATCCTAATTTGAAATTCGAAATGGTAATGTACCAAATCTCTGAGTTGTGCAATACTTTTTTCGAGTGCTTTTGTATATGGTCATATTTACTTATATTATCATCTTCGTGGCAGTGGAAAATTGCCATGGGAGCAAGTTTTGAGGTATGCAAAATTACGTAAAGAATATATCTCTCTGTATGCTTCACTACTTAAATCTGAGCCCGGTCGGCTAATAGTCGACGACAATGAAGACATTGAGAAGATGGATCGTGAACTTGATATGGAACTCATACTTCAGTGGAGGTATTTTTTTAATCATAAATGTATTAATATTAATTTGTGATGAATATTTTGTATACTACTTTAAGCATAGTTTTTGGGCCAACCTTGACATCTCAAGTCGTCTTCAGCTTTAATACGCAAACTATATACAAATACATGTGGATGCATGCATGCATATGGAACGTATGCATTACCCCAATAATGAAAATATAAAAGAGACATGCACAGGCACGTGTATTTTATGGAGTTAGCATTATATAATATGGGGATGCGTTGGTGGTCTTTAGTTTCGACAAGCTAATTTTTTACGATTGTTTAAGATGTAGATCATGGATAGCAAATTTCTGCTTATTTTTATCTTCTTTTAGAGTTTGTAGTGAACTGTGTTTACTTTTCTTCTTCAAATATTTGCCTACTCATGGTTCCTTCTAACCTTTTGAAAACTTCTCCTTTGAGAAAGATAAATTATAGTCAAATTTTTGAAGTACGGATTAACTTTGTTCTGCAATAATACACTTGGGAATGAACAAGAAAATGTAATCCACCTTGAACAATGTGTCTTCTGGTTCGTCTAGACAAACTTCTACATGAGAAATGATGGTACTTGGCTGTTGGAATTGGTGGTCTTACATATTATTCACAACTTCATCACTGGCATTTAGTTGCATCTATGAGCTTAGGTTCGCCATCATATATTTAACCAATTGTTTCCTTCTAGTGTGCCCTACCATTTTTTCTCTTGCAATCTTTTATGAAGGCATGAATGCATAAAGATAATTCACACGAGTGGCAGTTTGTATTTATCCTTGTAAATTTTCTACTCTTTTGGCATTGATACAAACACTGAAATGGACGTCTCTTCTAGGCTTACATTTTTTGTTTTTTGTTTTTCACAGTGAGATTTAGTATGCTAGTCTTTTTGTTGAAGTATTTTTATTGAGTATGGTATTCTGCAGGATGCTGGTTCACAAGTTTGTAGCGCAGTCAGCAAAATCGGACCTCCAGTCAAGGAAAGAGAAAACTAAAAGTTCCTGGTGGTCGTTTGGAAGGTAAAAAGCTTTGCTGCCTTAGGTGCGGCTAGTGCAGTTGAAACTCTCTTTTAATGCAATAATTCCTTACGGTTTATGTCGTGTATTGTTATCATTATTTTTTTGAGGTAATGTCGTGTAATATTTTGCATACTCTTTCCAGGGATAATCAGCCCATTAAAGATGAAACTGAGCCGTTTCATTTCAGTGAGGAAGATCGGGAACGGCTAAATAAAATCATTGGGTATACGGAAGGTGATGATAATCAATCAGATATAATAAATGACAAGGCGGATGCTCTTCAGACTTCCTTAAATGTTTACATGAAACATAGTGCTACTAAACTTATTGATGGGTCCAACGAGTATCTTGCTGAATTATCATGTGAAGGCCTAGATTGCTTCATAAAGCTTTATCCAGAGACAAAAGTTTTTGACGTGAAACTGGGGTCATATAGGGTATCATCACCAAATGGTCTCCTTGCTGAGGTAATGTTATCGCATTAATGTCTGAAACAACATCTCTTGAAATTTTGTAACTTTGAATTTGCTCATCTTTGTCCCACCCTATGCAGAGTGCAACAACGTATGATTCTTTAACTGGGGTTTTCTGCTATAAGCCTTTTGATGTGAAAGTTGATTGGAGCATGGTTGCTAAAGCTTCACCCTGTTACGTGATTGTATGGTTCTACTTCATATTTCCCTTACTTGTACTTCAATATGTGTTAGTTCACTGATCGGATTACATTCTTTGACAGTATTTGAAGGATACTATCGACCAAGTTATCAAATTTTTTCAAAGTAAAACTGCCGTTAGTCAGACCCTTGCTTTGGAAACTGCTTCAGCTTTGCAGGTTTGTATTCTTTTCTTTATTTTATTTTCATACCTTATGGCAGTAGTTGAAAGACGATTTTGTTTATTTTGCTGCTCGCCAACTTTTGCTGGAATTCAGCGTGTCAACTGTTTGATTGAATAAGATGATTGTACAAGGATGTTTGGGTTTAATTAGTAGATGGTTGGAAATATTGTATTAAAACATAAAACTAATGTTGCCTCGTCTCCTAATTGCTTAAGCTTTTGGGAGAATTGATAAAATTGTATTAGTCTATTAGAGGAGGTCTTGAGTGAACTTTGCACTTGCCCAAATTATTTTAACGTGTCTAGTCTTCTATATGTTTCGGGCTTATAATTTAATACGTTAGTGGCATAGGACTTGGTGGCACTTCTTGTTCTGATTCAGCATGTATGCTTTGGCAATTTACTGATTTCAACTATTGGTGTCCTAACTTTCTTCATTGTTTACATTCTTTCCTAGATGACGATAGATGGAGTCAAGCGCACTGCTCAGCAACAAGTGAACAGAGCATTGAAAGACCAATCCAGGTATTTTTGTTGTCTTGAGTGCACCGTGTACGTTCCATTTGGGTTGGAATATCTGAATATGTCGTGAGATGGATGCTGCTTTGATTTCGCATGTAATCTCCATGATGAGTTTTTTCCATTTTTTGTCTTTTGCTAGGTTTCTTTTGGACTTTGATATTGCTGCTCCCAAGATCACAATTCCAACAGATTTTTGTCCTGACAATAAGCATTCCACGAAACTCATGCTTGACTTGGGAAATTTATTGATTCGTACAGAGGTTGTTGCAGAAAACAATCGTTTTAATATTTATTATGTAAGTGGGAAAATTGTAAATCTCAAGTGCTAAATGTTGTAAAATGTTGCAGGATGACTTTGAATCGTCCAAGGAGTTGGACATGTATTTGCAGTTTAATTGTGTTTTAAGGGATGTATCTGCTTTTCTGGTTGATGGAGACTATCATTGGAGCCAAGTTGCTGCAAATAAATCTACTCCTCCTGCCCACTTAAATTATGCTAGTTTGTTGCCTGTTATTGATAAATGTGGGGTGATCTTAAAGCTTGAACAGGTATAACTAGAGTTTTTAATGTTACGTGCTTTTCTTTTTCTGGATCTTTATTCTCCTAATAGCCTGTTATCATGTCATCTTATTCAGATTCGACTAGAGAATCCATCCTACCCTTCAACAAGACTTGCGATACAACTACCTTCACTAGGGTTTCATTTTTCTCCAGCACGATATCATCGGTTGATGCGAATAGCAAAGTTATTTCAGGACGAGGATAATGAGGACTCAGATTCCTTTCGACCTTGGAATCAAGCTGATTTTGAGGGGTGGTTGTCTACCCTTACTCGCAAGGTCTCATTCTTTCTTTCTGTCCATCCTCTTCACCCTTTTTTTTGTCCCATGCTAGGTTTTTGTGAAAGTACGTAGAATTATTATGTTTATACATTTTGTTATGTTTTAATTTTCTTTTTCTTTTTTTTTTTTGGTTAAATATTCCTATGATAGGGTGTGGGGAATAGAGGAGCAGTGTGGCAGCGGCGATATCTTTGCTTAGTTGGGCCTTTTCTCTATGTACTTGAGAACCCTGGCGCTAAATCATACAAGCAGTATATCAGGTTTTAATGGCCACTTTTTGTTAGTGAAGTATTTTATTTGGTGCATCTCACATAATTTAGTGGTTTTAAGGATTTTAATCAAAGTTCACAGAATTATGTGATGCATATTCAATTCGTATTTTAAGTAATTAATATTTGTACGGTACGCAATTGTAGTTTACGAGGAAAGCATAGATTTCGAGTTCCGCCAGAGATTGTTGGTGATGCAGATAATGTACTGGCTATTTGTGACAGTGCACGTTTAGACAGCAAGGTTCTTACTGCATTTTAATCATCCAAGATCACCTACTAAATTGTCCTTTGAACATTGAGAGTGTTTGATGTGACTTAATCACTTCCAAATAGGTTATTGAGGATGCAAATGCACTTATTTTGCGATGTGATTCGGATGATTCATGTAAGACTTGGCAGAATCGTTTGCAAGGGGCCATCTACCGTGCATCGGTAAGTGGTACTGGTAACCCGGTGTGAAAATTTTTTTATTGAAATTTTAAATTTATATCATATGCTGGTTTATGCTCATTAATGTGTAAAGACCGTGTACAGCAAACGGGGGAAATGCCAAGTCTGATATTAGGTTGCAACATTTGTTGGTTGTTGGGATTTGTGTCATTTTATGGTTTCTGTGTTTTTTGTCAGTTTCGTTGTCTTCCCGTAATTATGAAGTTGTGTCATAATCCTGGATTTCAGTTTCTAAATTTCAATTTTAATGGGAGAATGAGCGACACAAATGTTTCAGGTGAAGAGATTCTTCTGTTGTTGTGTTAATTGGCTTCTTTATAATTCTTCAACCAGTATATTTTGGATATAGGGAAAGAAGTGGAAGAGAAAGGATAGAGGATTATTGGCAGGGAAGGGGATAGGCTCTCGTCCTTCTTGCATCCTACTTCTATGTCCCCTTCTTCCCATCCCGTTTTCATGTCCCTCCAATAATCTCCAATAATTTCATCTCATGTGAATTAAAATGCCATGTCAATGTTAAAACATCATGTTACATCAATTGAAATGTCATGTCAGTTAAACTATTTTAATTGACGTGGCATAATATTAGTGGAGGGACATGGGGACATGAGTAAGGGAACATGCGAGCCCAATCCCCCTTTCTATTGCTTTCTGCAGATATAGAACAAGTCGTTGCCATCTTTCTGAAACTTTTAAACTATCTCATTCCTAACGTTAACATTAGTTTCAATCAACAGAAATTGTAGCAATTATTATTAGTAATATTGATGAGATACCCGCTTTGTATTTATATATTAAGATAAGAGCTATTGGAAACAAGAAGAATCTTGAAAAGGACTGGTTAATGCTTTGGAAGAACTATAATGCAATAGAAAGTTAACGTTGATAGTTTCTTCAATTGTGTAGAAGCCACCTAAAAGATGACGACTTTAAGAATCTTTGATTAGTTTGTAAACAAATCTAGTTTTTGATGGATTACATTTTCATATTTGTCTCGTGCAAATTATGGCGTGACTTAACTTTGTAGTACTACAAGGAAAATGAATAAGAAAGCTCTTACAAAGGTTTACATGCAGGGTTCTGCTCCGTTAACTAGTCTATCTGAAACTTCATCAGATGCTGATGATTCAGACACCGAGCTTAATGACAGCAATGATGCACTTGATCTATTAGCGGTGGAGAGAATATTTATTACTGGTGTTCTTGATGAATTGAAGGTCTGCTTCAGTTATAGTCATCAGGTAACCCTAAACAGCATAGTGATACCTTTTTTTTTTTTTTGGAGTGGACAGTTCTGACTTATGAATTGGTCTTTTCTAGCCTGACAACAGCTTCTTGAAGGTGCTCCTAGCTGAAGAGAGTCGCTTATTTGAATTTCGAGCTATTGGTGGTCAGGTGACAATTTTTCTATTGTGTCTGTTTTAAGTGTTATGTTTCCTATTCTTGAAGTTTTAATTTTTTTAATTTATTGTTATTATTATTATTATTATTATTTATGTTTTTTTTTTTTTTTCCAAATGACAGGTTGAGGTATCACTAAGAGAAAATGACATGTTCATTGGCACTGTCTTGAAATCTTTGGAGATCGAAGATTTGGTTTCCTGTAGCGGTGCATCTCGACCACGTTATGTTGCGAGATCATTTATCGGTGATACAGATGCCTATTCGACCTTTGATGATTCTAGAAATCAGAGTTTTGGCAACAGTGATGTAGAGACAAGTGAGGGAGATGATAAGTTCTATGAGGCACCAGAGAATTTGGCTGATTCTGTTGATTATTCAATGCAGTCACCAAGAACCTCTTCAGGGTATCTTACTGACCAGAAGTTGCTCAGATCTGAAAGTTTATTTTTTAAGCTCCCTAGCTTTAACCATATTCCTGGTCTACTCCCGAGAGATGTCCTTCAAACGACCAAGGAGGATGTTGAGCTCACTGATACACTGGACAGTTTTGTGAAAGCTCAGATAGTCATCTGCAACCAAAACTCCCCCAGATATAATAATATAGATACACAGGTATGCGTGTTTCTTACTGTTAATTTATTTACTTATTTTTAGCTAAAGCTTAATTCTGTGTCTCGTTTAACACATAGCTGTCTGACTAGTTATTTCATCAATTGTCATTTCAGGTCACTGTCACCCTAGCTACCTTGTCATTTTTTTGTCGTAGACCCATGGTTCTTGCCATTATGGAATTTGTTAATGCCATTAACATAGATGATGAAGGCTGTGAATCTTTCAGTGACAATTCTTCTGGAGCAGTTGTGAAACGTGGCATCTCTAAAGACAATGTGGTTGACGATCTTCAGTCAACAACTACTCAGGAGGATGTTGTTAAAGGTTTGCTAGGGAAAGGGAAGTCTAGAGTTATATTTAATATTACACTGAATATGAAGCGTGCTCAGATTTTGTTGATGAATGAAGATGAAACCAAATTAGCAAGTCTTTCACAAGATAGTTTGCTCACGGATATCAAGGTATGCACAACGAAAGTTCTCTTGTAATTTTCCACTATTTTCCTCTTGTTATAGAATTTATTCTGATGATTTTTATTGCGTTTATTTGTGTTCCAGGTGTTCCCATCCTCTTTCAGTATTAAGGCAGCCCTGGGTAATCTTAGAATTAGTGATGACAGTCTTCCAAGCAATCATATGTATTTTTGGGCTTGTGACATGAGAAATCCTGGGGGCAGTTCATTTGTTGAGGTACTCTCTCTCTCTCTCTCTCTCTCTCTCTCACACACACACACACACAGAAGTAAGAATTTCTGGAACTGTCCTGAAGTTTGCAAGGATAAATTTTTACGTCCCCATTACTTATTTCACCTTGCCCCCAAACTTCAAACACACATCACACCCCATGAACCTTAGTACGTGCAAAAAGATCCTTTCGCCACAATCTATCCATTTCTGTGGCAGAGTTGCTGACGTTAGACTAAACTTGAACTGAAGTATAAACTCTGGTTATTGCTCTTCTGTGAGCAAGAGTAGTTTGAAGCGCACAACTTAAGATGTGTATTTATTACTTGAGATATGAGTTGTCCAACATCTTGGCTTCTCAAAATATTGGTACTTTTGACGAACCACATTCAAAATGATGTGATCTGAAAGCTCAGATTTTGAGAAAGAAAGAGGAGGTTAAAGGTAAGGTTGGAAAATATGCTAAGATTGTAACGGTGGTCTTAGCAACACCTTATCAAGTAGTTATTTCATTTTAAGCTCCTTTTGACACATTTCTTATTATTTCTTGTTTTCTTGTAATTTTTGTTAATGGTTGTTTTTACAATTTTTCATGGTAGTTTTTCGTTTGTTCATTTTCTTGCAGTTGGTTTTTACTTCATTCAGCATTGATGATGAAGACTACAAAGGTTATGACTATAGCCTCTTTGGACAGCTTTCAGAAGTACGCATTGTATATCTGAATCGGTTTTTACAGGAGGTAAAACAATCGTTGATTTTCTTATCATATATATACTCTTAAACAAGTCATATTCAGGTTGGTTGGGTTGTTGGTTATCATGCATTCAAAATGCCATGTAGGTTGTTACTTACTTTATGGGCCTTGTTCCAAACAATTCGAAAGGAGCAGTCAAACTAAAAGATCAACAAACAAATTCAGAGAAGTGGTTTACAACTAGTGAAATTGAAGGATCACCTGCGGTGAAGTTGGATGTTTCTCTTAGAAAGCCCATAATTGTAATGCCCAGAAGAACTGACAGCCTTGAGTAAGTTCATGCTAGAAACTTAAATTTCATATATTATCATTCCGTTATTATCATCCTTTTCTACTTGTTGCATGGAGGATTTTCTGTATCAGTGTTGTGATAGTACTTTGCATTTCTGAATTGCAGCTACTTGCAGCTGGACATCGTTCATATAACTGTCCAGAATACTTTTGAATGGTGTTTTGGAAGTAAAAGTGAAATCAAGGCTGTGCATTTGGATATATTAACAGTTCAGGTAAGATTATCTACAATTATTATGATTTTCTTCCAAGGTAAGGACGTTGTGAAAGGCTTAATTGTGATAACTGCTTCTGACATTAGCGGTTTGCCGGTATTGAAGATAAAGTGCCATGGAGTAGCTTCTAGTAGTTGTGTGTGTGTGTGTCCCTATGTTATGTGTTCTTACTCTTGACTAGGGCTCGTCCTCTTCTTTTCCTTGTATTCTTATTTTTCTTTCGTGTGAACAAAGCATCATTCTTATAGAAGAAAAAAAAAGAGTAGTATGTTTGCTATATAGTGTATTATTCTTCGTTTGAAGTATTCAATATTTTTGTATATAAATTCTCTATATCCTTGGCATGCTGCAACCGACTGGCTTCTGCTGCAACTATACGGATCTTCTAGTCTTTGTCTGTATGCTTGTTAATCTTCTTCGTTTCGGGGATGTAGGTTGAAGATATCCATCTGAATGTTGGCACTGGTACAGATTTAGGTGAAAGCATAATTCAAGACGTGAAGGGGGTCTCTATCATGATTCAGAGATCACTCCGAGATTTGTTTCATCAAATATCAAGCACTGAAATTAAGATCCAGGTAGTTCATTGTACTTTTCACATTCATTGAGCTGATTTGTGAGGCAAAGGAAAGCGCTTTGTTCCTTCTCTATGATTTTCTTTGTTAGAGATAATTACATCTGACAAATAAAGTATCCCAAAGGAGAACAACTAGTTCTTTATAGTAAGCTCTACGAAGATATTTAAAAAAGAAAGAAAAAAGGGGAAAAATCATGACGTAAAATCATTAGGAAAACAACCCTGACTAATAAGCTTTAAAATAAAAAATAAAGAAAAAATAAAAAATAAAAAAAATTTCCAACCTCAAAACATGTACATAATACAGTCCGAGTCTATATGCAGATAGTAGAACTGAAAGCAGCTCTATCAAACAAAGAATATCAGATTATCAGTGAATGTGCAGTGTCCAATATCTCTGAGACTCCACGCGCTATTCCTCAATTGAATCATGGTTCTACGAATACTTCTGCTGACGTAGTAGAATCAGAAGGTAACATTTCTCAGGATGCGGATGGTCTTGAATCTCAAATTGCAAATGGAGAAGCTTGGATTGTGACAAAAGTATCTGTAATCATCGGCTTGGTTGAATTGCGGTTATATACAACACTGGCAAGAGATGCATCTCTTGCCACTGTGCAGGTATTGTTTTTCCAAAATTATAAGATTTTGATTAGAACGTTGTTTTCATTATTTGTTTATATTGGAGTTATGGAATTGATCAGATCTACAATTTTATATTGGAGTTATGGAATTGATCAGATCTACAATTTGACCCACAATTTCTTTCTGGTGTTTAATATTTCATTGGTTTTTGAGCACTATATCTAAGGAACATGATCTTTGATTTTTATGATGCTTGCTTTTATCAATTGAAATCTCTTTTTGCTTTTTCTGAAATCGACCATTTTTTTTTCCTTTTAGGAACAATGTCTATTTTGTCTAAAGCATTATCAGCCCTTTTATTTTTTGGGGTACATTGTTGCCTGCATTATACAAATAGAAAAGAAAGTAAATAGATGGATACCAATTGATTGGTCGATATTGACCTGAAATAATGTTATTCTTGAAGTAAAATTTGTTTCCTTTTTCACTTATGTCCTACTTCAGTAGAACTTTTTCCTTTCTTTTATTTTTTCTCTGATGCAAGGGAACAAGGTTTGATTTTAGTTGAGCATGTTTGAACGTGTGCTGTATTATCTTTATCCGGATGGCTCTTCTGTAAATTATTCTTGAGCTTCTCTAATCTTCAATTCTCCAAGCTAAAATCTAAAAAAGTAACTTTTTCATTTTTTTTCTTCTGAAATATGATGCAATGATCAATATTTCAGCTTATAAATTTACCGCTCTATCATGCAGGTTACCGGTGCATGGCTACTCTACAAGTCTACTTCACTTGAAGAAGGTTTTCTCTCAGCAACATTAAAGGGTTTCACTGTGTGCGATGATCGTGAAGGAACTGAACAAGAATTCAGGTTGGCAATAGGAGGTCCAGAGAACATTGGTTCTAGTCCTTTACATTCTGCAACTGTTGATGATGAGCCACAGCAAAACGATAATCAGAATATTGTGAGAGACAATGATGCCAAACCAGTTCCTACAATGCTTATTCTTGATGTGAAATTTAGTCAGATTTCGACTTTTGTTTCACTATGCATCCAAAGGCCAAGACTGCTTGTTGCACTTGATTTCCTGCTTGCTGTGGCCGAGTTTTTTGTTCCAACAGTTGGCAATGTGTTGTCAAATGACGAAGACTCAAAATCTTTTCAAGTAATTGATGCATTGATTCTAGATGAGCCAATTTATAAACAACCATCTGCTGAAGTCTCACTCTCTCCACAAAGACCTTTAATAGCTGATGATGAGAGATATGACCATTTTGTTTACGATGGTGGTGGTGGAATGATATATTTGAAAGATAGGAATGGAGTCAATCTTACATCACCCAGCGCAGAGGCTATAATATTTGTAGGCAGTGGGAAGAAGTTGCAATTCAAGAACGTTGTTATCAAGGTATTTATCAGTACAAGATTTTTTCTGCCCTTTTATTTTTCATGGTCTGTTTCATTGAGTTTTATTTCATCTCTAAAATTTTTGTTGGTGTAGAATGGATTGTATTTGGATTCATGTATATCTCTTGGAAGCAACAGTAGCTATTCGGCTTCAAGAGATGATCATGTCTACTTGGAAGGTGGTGATGAAGGTTCTTCTCATGACTCTTCAAGGGAACGCATCAATCATGTACCGTCCCGGAGTGCTTCACTTCAGAGATCAGCAGAGCTTATACTTGAGTTGCAGGTTCACTGTTGATTAAATTAGACTTTATATTCTTTTATTAGAATCTGTGGGTGCATTCTGTGCTTGATTCTAGAGTCCAGGGTTAAGGAGAGTTCCTTAGTTCCGTAGTTACAGCTGTTATTTGGTTTTAGTTGTTTGAGATATGTATATTATTTACGATATATTAGTGAGAGTGAGGTGACTGGTCGTACCAGATTGTTAGAAGAAACACTGACTTCTAGAATGAACCAGAACACGTCTTGGAATGTTACAATATAGGTATAAGTCCTATTTTTATCTTTCAAGATAGTGAGGTTCTCTTTTAGCATTTGCACTTCAGAGAAGTTATCGCCACCAATCGGTTTCCTCTTGAATTATTTATTTAGTGTTTACATGGATGATAGGTCAT